>OX381705.1:50812592-51328592 GCA_947462335.1 Harmothoe impar
ATCCACCAGTTCTCGAAAATCAAAGGAAAAGAAGAAGGAGAAGGAGGACGTATTTGAAGGAGTCAAAGAGGGTGCATTCTCGGGGAAGGCAAAGGAGTTCATCGCTAAGACCAATGAAGCTCCAAGGTCACCAGCTGTTACCAAGTGTTTAGCGGCTTTGATTGACAGTATGATTGTGAAGAATGTGGATGAAAAGGAGGCTGTTGAACTTGCCACAAAGTATCCAGCACCTGAGAACATTAAGAATATGTTGGTTCCTGATTTAGAGTTGAGTATGAAACAGAGGAAGGATATTGAACAGCACCTAAAAACAGGGGATATCCATGTACACATCACTCAGGATATTCTTCTATCAGCGCTGACAGCTATGATGCCTGTTTGTGAATTGATTATCAATAGGGGTGCAGAAGGTGATGATGAACTCAACACGGCAGGAACTGAGCTCTTTGATAGTTGCAGGTTGTTGGCTTATGCGAACAACAATTTAGTGAGGAGACGTCGGGAAGCTCTACGACATAAACTTCTGAAGGAGGTTGCTGATTCTGTAGTCACTGCTCCTTTAGGAGGCAAGTTTCTATTTGGTGCTAAGTCCAAGGATAACTTTGTTGAGAAAAAACAAGAAAGAAGATTTGTCCAGGAAGTAATGGGGCCTGACAAGAATGATCCAAAGTCTCAGAAGAAGCCTCAGGCTAGTAGTTACAGAGGTGGTGCCAACAGGAGTCGCGGCACTACTCACAGAGGGGGGTTTCACAGAAACCAACCTTTTCCTCCAGGCACAAGAGTTCCATACGAGTCTTACGACCCATACAAGAGTTACCAGAAGAAGAATCAGAACCAGAACAACTACCAGAACCAGAACTACCAGAACCAGAACTACCAGAACCAGAACCGAGGAGGATACCGCGGAGGAAAGAAGTCCTAGACAATGTAAGTGTCACTTTGGCACAGGACTTACAATTTGTGCATACACCATCTAACTTTATAGCTGGACAAACAGCTGATTATGTTGAACAGTGGCAGTCGTTGACTTCTGATCAATGGATTATCAATAATGTTCAGGGTATCATTATTCCGTTTACTGAGGAACCTATTCAGTTATCAGTACCTTTTCCTTATCGTTTGTCTAAAGCTGAGAAGTTGACTGTGAATGCAGAAATTGAGTCTATGTTGTTGAAAGGTGTGATAGAAGAAGCGGTCTCAGAGCCGGGTGAATGGATTTCTAACATCTTTGTGGTACCAAAACCAGATGGTGCAGGGCGTATTATACTAGATCTCACTCAACTTAATAAGTTGGTTGAATACCAGCATTTTAAGATGGACTCTTTAAATACAGCAAAGGAGTTATTAGTGGAGGATGCGTTCATGGCATCAGTTGACCTAAAAGATGCTTATTATTCGTTCAAAATTCGGGTCTGTGATAGAAAGTACTTGAAATTCTATTGGAATCATAGATTTTACCAGTATACAGTGTTACCAAATGGGTTGTCTTGTGCGCCAAGGGTGTTCACTAAGTTATTGGCGCCGGTATTCTCTAAAATACGTGAAGCTGGTGGTGAGGCTTTCTATTATATTGATGACTCATTTATTATGGCACCAACTGAGTTGGAATGTTATAATACAGTGAAGAGGTTAACTGCTCTGTTAGACAGTCTTGGGTTGGTAGTACATCCTGATAAATCAGTTCTGAAACCTACTCAAAAATTGAAGTTTTTGGGGTTCTGGCTTGATTCAACAAAAATGGAAGTTTCTGTGTCGGATCCAAAAATTGAAAAATTACAGACAGAGTGTTTGAAGCTTCTGGACGCAGATTCACCTACTATTAGGCAAGTTGCTGGTGTAGTAGGACTTATGGTGTCATGTACTCCTGGTGTGGACTATGGTTTTGCTCATGTCAAGGCTTTAGAAAGAGAAAAGAATATTGCCTTGGCGTCAAGGGGATATAGGTATGACTCTACTATGTGGGTGTCAAACAAGGCTAGAGAAGATATATTCTGGTGGTTAGAAAATATCAATGGATCAGTCAAGAAAATTAGACCTGACTCACCTGAATTGTATATTTCAACTGATGCTAGTCTGAAAGGTTGGGGTGCTTGTTTTGGTTCTAAAACTTCAGGAGGAAGATGGAGGAAGAAAGAGGTCAAGCATATCAATGTGATGGAACTCATGGCTATTCTGTTTGCTCTTAAATGTTTAAGAGGCATCAGAAATACCCACATACATATTAGAACTGATAATACTACAGCTCTAAATTATGTAAAGAAAATGGGAGGTCTAAGGTCAATTCAGTGTGATATTGTAGCCAGGAAGATCTGGCACTGGGCTGAGTTACGTAGCAATTGGATCACTGTGTCGTACATTCAAGGAAAACTGAATGTACGAGCAGATAAAGCGTCCAGGGTCTTTAAAGACAATCTGGAGTGGAAATTACATGATAGAATTTTCAGGAGAATTTGTAAGTTGTTTGGTACTCCAAACATTGATTTGTTTGCTTCAAGAGTGAACAAGAAGTGTCCAATCTACTGTTCTTGGAAACAAGATCCAGATGCTACGTATCTAGATGCCTTCTCTCTTAATTGGGGAGGTTTACAAGCCTATGCTTTTCCACCTTTCAGCTTGGTGATGCGGGTAATCAACAAAGCAGTTCAAGACAAGCCACACAGTCTCGTCTTGGTAACTCCAAACTGGAAAACAAGACCCTGGTTCACAAGACTCAAGAGTTTAGCAAAGCGTCAGCTAACAATATCTCCAAAAAGAAACAATCTGTTACCAGCAGGGGAACAGGTAGACGAACAGTCGGTTCAATTCATAGGAAGAGTAGGGTTGACTATTTCGCTGTTATAAGAGATAACCTGGTTCATGAACAAGGTTGTGATAAGAAAACTGCTGATTTCTTGATGACAAGTTGGGTAGATGGTACACAAAAGGTATACAATACCTATTTGCATAAATGGAACACGTTCTGTATTATCAATAGGGTGAACATGTGGAGACCTACTGTTTTTCAGGTATGCAAGTTTATCAGATCTCTAGATGAGAAAAAACTGTCATTCGGAGCGGTGAATGCCGCTAGATGTGCATTATCGGTTCTTTTGCCCACTTTAGAGAATGGTAATACTATTGGAAAGCATTACTGGGTTTGTCAAGCAGTAAAAGCTGTGTATAGGAAAAGGCCCCCAGTTCCTAAATATCCTACATTTTGGGACGTTTCTATTGTTTTCAACATGTTGATAAAATGGGGAAAGAATGAATTCTTGTCGTTTGAACATTTGGCAAAGAAATTGGTGATCCTCATTCTTCTGATCACAGGGCAAAGAGGACAATTGATTCCAGCATTGTTGCTGAGTGAACTCACTTGGACAGACACCGGGTGTGCAAGATTTCAATTGAAAACATTGATGAAGACGGCTAAGCTAGGTCAACCGTTACAGGTGGTGGTATTGGAACCTTATCCAAAACAGGAATTGATTTGTGTTGTCAAGACCTTGAAGGCTTATGTTAAAGCTTCAAAGGGTCTTAGAGTTAAGGAAATAGAAGGTAAGATTGTCAAGTATGACAAGCTCATGTTGTCGTTCAAATCACCAAACAAGCCGATTGGTAGGAATTCTGTATCTAGGTGGGTACTTTGGATTCTAAAGAAGGCAAAGATAGACAAGAGGTTCCGAGCGCATTCTACAAGAGGTGCGGGAACATCCAAGGCTTCAACGTTGGGAGTTGGTGTTAATGAACTCCTAAAATATGGCTCATGGCGCTGTGAAAAGACCATGGCAAGACATTATAACAAGAAGGTTGAGACAAAGATCTCAGGTTCATCAGTGGCTCAAGCCATACTTAATGATGTAAGGTAAATTGTGACGATTTCGGTCACTGAAAGTGATAAGAATGTGATAAGCTTTTGCTAATTATTTAATTGAAATAAAGTTTCTGTTACAAGGTTACTTTGTTTTCAATCATGTCTTTTTATGGCTATACCTGTAAAGCTTTAAAGTTCTCCCAGGTTCCCCGGCACTAAATGCAGTGCCGGTGAGTTGGAATATATGATTACACCAACAACTTACTTGTTGTGCAGGGGAATCGTTGTTCCAACGAGGCAGGCACTGTATTAGTGCCCTGGGGGACATGGGCCCACCCGCCTCCCTTTATGACAAGATTTTTAGAAAAATTGAGTAAATTGTTTTTTAAAAATAGTTAGATTTATTACAGGTTATAGCCTTCGTGCCTTGCTACATTCAACTGACCACTTCCGGTTGTGTCTTCTCCCATGTCCCCCAGGGCACTAATACAGTGCCTGCCTCGTTGGAACAACGATTCCCCTGCACAACAAGTAAGTTGTTGGTGTAATCATATATATAAATAAAGTCAGTTTAGACTTAGTAATCTGCTCTTGTAAAGTGGTCACTGATATGATTAGTTCATAGATTAAATTTTAATCACATACCTAACATATTCTTGCAGCCAACAGAGAACACTATCCAGGCCCAGATGTGCAAACAGTCGTCCAAGTTGGCCGTGTGCTTCCTGGTGAATACCTATCTGAGAACCAAGAAAAAACTCAGGTAAGAACGTTGGAAACATGCTTTACCAGCCATCTCACTGGTAATATATATGACACAAGGCTCCGGAGAACTTAGGTTGCACATTACTTCTTACCCTGTAAGAAGCTCGGGTAACTGAGTATGCCTATAATCCATTAGAATGTACCATTCGGGAATTTTGTTTTTTTCCTGTTAAATTGAAAAAAAACCGGCGCTGTATATTGCGTAAGTATTGTCAGGGAAAAGGGTTATTTTTAGTCATGGAACGTCATGAAATTTCAATCCAGGATTTTCCAGGGAAGGTATACCAGACTGTTCTGCTCCATGTCTGCTGAGTTTGTGATCATCTACATACTAATAGTGTGATTAACCCATACTCGACTACAGATCTGACCAGACAGAGTGGGTAGCCTCCCTGGAGCGCCTTTTACAGAACAGCAGTGACTCCTGTACTTGGATGGTGGAGTACTTCAGTGGCCAGGGGAGAACCTACATCAAGTGAGTCACCCGCCTTCAATCAGAAATATATAAAATGTTCAAGGATATAATTTAACGTGGCAATAAGACTTGGCTATATATAAATGGAAAATACTACATTGTAGTAGAAATATAAAATACCACTTTTCAGGATTTAAACATCGCTTAGAATATATTTTAATTCTTTTGATATTGAAATGTATTATGCTCTTTACGAATTTACACTGAAATGTCAACCCTTTGTCACAGGCCCTTCTTGCTGGAATGTCCAACGAAAGAGATCAGAGTTGATTTTGCAAAGGTCATAGAACGTATAATGGCTAGCTTCCTACAACACGGGGGTATACCGGTGAGTCAGTTTCTGTACATATGTATGTTGTGAATAAAATAGCCTCATTGCTGATTGAGAGAAAAAAAAACGTTGTATCATATTGTGTAGGGTTATATTAGTGCGACCTCTCCTGATTGTCATACATGACCACATAAATGATGAGTAACCCCTTGAATTGTAAATTAAGTTTCTATAACAAGTTTGTCTACTTCCCATTAGATCATGTTTGTATAACAAGGTTGTGTACTTCCCCTTCAGACCCAGAAGTGCTTTGATGAGCTGATAGAAGCGACGCTGAGCCTCCTTACTAAGGATGTAGCCGACAACATCAAGAACTGCACCCAGTACTTCTGGCTGCTCAACATGTATTCACAAATGGTAACTTAGCAATTTGGTCATTCACGTCATTACAATGTTTATGAAGCATGTTTAAGTTGCTATTATGTTTACAACAATGAAAGGCCTCTCAAATAATCCATCAAGGATCTTATTGTTTACGGAGTGATACACTGTCTGTCTTCACCTGCGCGGATGAAAAAAAGAAAGAAAATAAAAATGATGATCTATCAAATTGCAAGGCTTACATGCATAGAGTATACAGCACTATGTCTTACTTTATGGGTGTACTATTTCCTTGCAGGGTACCAAGGCGTGTTCGCACCTGTTCGGCAGGATGGCCTTCATGCGTCTCATGGACTTCCTCCTCGGTCCGAAGGCACGTAGCCCGGCTGACTTGGAGCAGGTATGGTGGGCGATGTGGGCAGAGCTCGACCTTACCACCAGCCATGGGCACAGGATACAGCTCACCCTCCCTCAACCCCTAAAAGCTGCGAACCTTAGAGTAGCTTTTCAATCGTTCAATAGCATCAAAATTTACCTCAGAGTTATAATATCTTTCAAAATGGCACTATTTGTCCCAGATCCTACTTTATCGTTCTGTAGACCCATGGTGTAAAAGCCATGAATGCTGTTACCTGCTGACCCTAGTGCTGGATGATAACTGCTACCACCCTACCTGGTGGGTAGGTTCAGAGCAGGTGTAAGGTCGAGCCCTAGTGAAGGGCCGCGTGTAGCAGAATACCAGGGGAGTTGCTCGAGCGTACTGGAAAGCTGCTCCCCTCCAAGAACCGCTCGCCGCTGCTCACTGAGACCAGGCCGTCACCTCCTGTCAGACCGTTGCCATCTCTGCTTCCACTATAAGCTAGCCTTAGGTGTCAGTTAGGTTAATCCCATCAGAGAATAGTCCCATTAATTGTGGGTTTGAGTTTGTATTGCACAATACCAGAATCACTGTTCACATGTTCGGGTTCCTTGTTGATATGTTTCACGACTTTTAAGAGGTGTCTGGTTAGTTGGGAATCACCCCCCCCCCCTCCCCCTCCCCTTTCCAAAGGTCGAATCACTAACACGAATGGCCTAAGATATGCTGCACGTATAGCCCTTGCATGTCTATGATACTGTGTTGTAGCCCCCAAAATAAGAAATTGGAATTTTAGGTCCATTTATGACATTATTAACACAAATTATTGGTGGTGGTAGCACGTCCTCGGTGGTTGGTTATCCCAAAATTGGTCTGGAGATAAGACAAAATAAGTATTGTAAATTTGATGAGTTAAGTTTAAATGGAAAAACAAATTTGCCACATATTTTGTGCTAACCTATTTTGACTCGCGGCTAGAATGTGAAGGAATGCTCTGATGTAAGACTAATAATGACCGTCTTAATTTAATGGCGCTCCTAACGGTATTTTGCATGTTTGAAATGTCAAGGCTGAAATCCTTGAATGTGGTTTTATTGAACCCATTCTGACCACAAAGTTTCAAAGTTGGTGATAATTATAAAGTATTTTTTTGTAGTCGTCGAACATATGTTTCAATGTTTATAGAATGTAACTAACTTCTGACGTCTCGTTCTAGTGAAGTACATACAACTGGCTATTACCGAGATTTTGTTGGGCTCATATACCAATTTTTACATATACTTGATTAAGTTTTGCTATACATTATATGTTAACCGTTTTACCTAGAGCTAGTGAATACAATTGTACTGATATTAGCAGAAAAGCAAACAATTCGCAATAAATCAGGTCTTTTCAGCATTAGTATATTAATAAATTCTTCATAAATTGTTTAAGTGTAATTCTTTTTGAAGTGGGCTAACATTCTATTGGTGTATTTCAGGAGGCAAGCCAGCGAAGGTGGAGCTCAGTCCAAGCCCGCGACTTCGGACCGCTTCACAATACATTGGCCATGCTAGTTCTCAATTGTGACGTTGCTCCGTTTAGAACTGAGGGTGAGTAGGCATTACAGCCAAGTTGATATAATTATCTCCACTACTGCCATGTCAGTGTAAAAAAAAGAAATGGCCAGATAAACTATATTTCACAATGAAAAATAGATTGAATAAGGAGATGATATTTAAAGTAAAACACTGCCATTTTTTTGAGGTCAGTGATATTTAAGCTCAATACATATGTTTTCTCTGACAGCTGCCGACTCGTTCCCCCCGAAGCTGCCAACCACAGTGACGCCGCAAATATACCTCAAGATGTCGGCTGAGATGAACAAGTATGTCTTTGGACCTGAGGCCTTCCGCTACTTCCGAGAGGTAAGGATAATTTAAGATATACTTGGTGATACAATAAATGGTAAACAAATCCACATCAAGTTAAGACAATTTGTGGTTGTCAGCATATAGACTGAAGACTACTCTTTGGTGATACAATAAATGGTAAACAAATCCACATCAAGTTAAGACAATTTGTGGTTGTCAGCATATAGACTGAAGACTACTCTTTGAGTCTGATGAAATATGGCCTTAAAGTGTTAACTTAATATGATTTACTGTGATTAAGGGTTGTTTTGTGTTGCTCCTGTAGGTGGTGCATGCTATGAGGGAGGTGCAGGGCAGCATGTCGTCCATCACCGACATGTTACTCTACTGCAGCTTCTGTAACCTGCCACTCACCATCACCCTCCTCAGGCACATCATGGTAAGTACACACTACCAAACATAAAAAAGTAGGAAATCTTCTGTTGTTGGTCAATATTCTACATGAAATCTATATAATCGAATATGAAAATCCCAGAGGGGAAATGTAGGAATTACTGCAAAGGTTGGAGAAGGTAGTCAGAGAGAGTAACGCGTTGACTTGATATAGATTTCCATGTAAACTCACCATCAATGTAAAACATCAGCAACGTGCAATATTTGGATAAGAAATCAGACATCACATTGCCATTGCCCTTCTAACTTTGTCTTGATTTACATTTCGTGTTTCAGCGTCAGATAGACAATGCGCCCTCTAACGAGTTGAAGGGGATATTCGATTTCCTTCTTGAGTTTTTGGTAAGTATTCAATATCGATCTTTTCACGTGTGGCATGCATTATTACAGCATAGTGTCAATTGGGATGGGAGATAAATTCATGTAATACATAGCTTGATAGGGAATCATGTCAGTGTCGGGAAGGCTATGGCCTTATCGGGTAACATGTGACATCAAGTTTTGGATATATTGTAAAATGTCACGGATGTGTTATGATATCCCTTTTATACCGAGGTTGCAGGTTCCTTAGTAGGGGGCACCATTGCTTGATCTGGTAACCGGCGAGATAAGGCCTGATAGAGCAATCACTATGGGTACAGGCTATTACATAATGCCCCCTAAGAATTCCGCAGTGAAGGCCAGGGGATTTTCTCATTGGTTGATAATGCAACCGGCTAGATGCCTATACGTGGCCACATTTTAATTTCTACATGTATACAGTTCAGACAAAAACTATGTGAATTCTGCTTTAATATATATTAGTGCTTACAAATTACATTGATATGATGAGACGAATGTTACATATGTCGTCATATTATAGATGATGGAAGACCCACTCCAAATACGTCGACTCCACTTTGTCATTGATGGACCAGAAGAGGGCGACTACGATGGAATGCTTGGTATGTTTGATTCCACGGTCCAGGAGAAGTCATTGGGGGGGAAAGGTGGTCAGGAGATTATGTAAAATTTATAGATAATAACGTGCTATACCCGATGAAGGAGGGGTCCAGACCTGTGTTACTGTTTAAAATTGTATGACAAATATAACTGGGGGAAGTAATGTGTTGGATATTTTCTTAAATGATTTTGACATAACAGTTCCAAAGATTAAAATATTACAAAAAATTTAATTCTTTCAGCCATCATCAAAACGAATCACATGAACGACTCGCGGAGGTCATACCAGTGTATCAAGTTCCTGGTCACCTTAGGCCACAAGTGTGTGCGTGCCAAGGACTACCTCATCAAGGCTACCACCAAGTGGCAGTGGGCGGTCAACTGGCTCAAGAAAAAGGTAGGTCCAAACCTTTTACGTGAATTGCAATTCATAGTAGTATCGTAAAGTCTCCCATAAAAACGGAACACTCGTATAAGCCACACCCTACCTCAGAAGAATCTCCCAAGCCGCAGAGGGGGTCTTATTCCGGGGTCTGATTATAGCTATGTATTACTGTAATATATTATACGGGCATGTTGGGTGTCAAATTAAAGCTAAGTCTGATTTACGGTACCAAGCAATAGTAATCCATAATACGTAGTGTGGAAGAACTAGTTCTGTATAACTTCGTCAAATGATCCACCTCTGACGGTTAATATGTGTTACCCCTTTTAGATGACGGAACACTATGGCCAACCTCAGGCTTCTCCTGTACTGTCAAACGAAGACTCCAATAGTCGGTCCTTCCATCGAACCATGAGTGCCCAGGTGAGTCAGACACTCACATATATATTACTGTTTGTGTGGGCATAATTAATCAGTTTACTATTTCATAGAAGACCTCCTTTATTGTGTTTGATATCATGAACATTATAAACAGGATATATCATGAACATTATAAACAGGATATTTTATCAGATGCATTGAAATATATTCTTTCATACATAGATGGGGAAGGGTGGTTTCTCTTGATGATTTGAGGGAGATCAATGAAAAAAAAGACTTATCTACTGCATGAAGTGACATCTGTTACGTGAAGGTTAACATGTATGTCTATTTCTGCTACAGGACACTCTGGCAGAGGCTACGGCTCTGATGCGCGAAATCGAAAGCTTCGAGCCGCTCGAGATGGAGATTAACAGCGACACGAGTGGCCAGGGGAACGGTGACGAGGGAATCTTCCTGAGTCCTTCGACGCAGGAGGAGAGTCTAGATGAGGTGGATGAGCGGTTATGATACACCCAGGCAGCCATTTCATTAGTGCCTACCCTCCTCCAAGAATGTGGGACACCCTCTTTGGTGCCTACGACTTGATCACCACGCCGTCTTACAGTACCACGCGTGCAGACATGTTGCCCTTTATGGGCGCCACCCGAAATGGTACCATGCTCTGGCCAAGGATCCCGGGTTAACCTTCCGCTGATACAGGACAGGTTAGGAATAGCAACATTTAAAGGCCAGGCAATGTGTGGTGTACTCCAAAGGTCTGTCGGCATCTATGCTGGAGCTATCAACCCTCTTTCAGCCAATATTTGGACATGAGGCGAGTACAGACCAAGTGTGTAAAACGATGCTGCTGCATTAGCCATTAGATGAAATACCTGTGTCATTAGTGACAGTTTGGCACAGGGAGACCAGGTTAGGTGCTCTTCTATACTGAGTGGTCCGTCGTGGACGGAGCGTCTCGTCCGTAAGCACCAGAGACTGACTTGTTTCCTGAAGTTTCTGTTTGTTGTTGTTTTTGTTTCTCTCAGAGACCATGAAGTTGAGTGTTTTCCCCTGAATACATGCACATTGTATATGCATGGATTGTAAATACTCTAAGGTAAATATTCTGAATATGAATACTTTGTATAATCGATATGAGAAGGAAGGAGAATGAAATAATGTTAAGCCGAAGCTTTTGTAGCGGCTGTCACTTCATCTGTAATCTTCAGCCACTGCACCATACGTTACTAAACTCCCAAGTCATTTTGACTTCAAGAGCAGCTACGTTTTATTTGTGAGGTCCAGCTGGGAACACTTTAATATGAGAAGGCGAAGAAATAGGTCGAACCACCTTAATGTGATCGTTAGTGGATTAATGCTATGGACGATTTTTCCAAGTTTTTTTCATGAAATTTCACAATACCACTACATCCCATGTGACTATACATGGGTGCCCAGAAGTTTGATTGTGTCGCCGTGTCGATTTTTAGCCAAAGTGCCGCGTCGCCGTGTCGTATCGTGCATTATGATCTATTTGACTGAATCCGTCGATTTTTAAAAGTCTGTGTCGATCGTGTCGAATTTTAACCCATGTATAGTCACTCCCATAGGCGATATCTTCAGTGATAAAATGGTAGAAAGTATAGATGGATTGGGGATTTCTAGTTGGGTATATGTCATGTCTGCAAAACTATCTAAAAATGATAATCACCCTCTATGCTGAAATTGTTGCTTTTATTGTGTCAATAATGCTAAAGCGGCTACCGAAATATGTTTGATAATTTAAATCTGAATGTGCTGATTTTGCACTCATTGTAAATTACACCAAGTACGGTCAAAGTGTCCACAAGAAGAAGCGTATTTCAAAATCCGATTAAAACCTGAGTATCAGTGTGAAAAAAATAGGGGTGATTAACGAGGAGGATACTCTGAAAATACTGTAAAGTCTCGCGTATAACCCGCGGGTTACTTTTTTTTAAAAAAATAACCCCTTGGTCCGGGTTCTGCACAATGAGAAGGTTGTGAGTACAGGTAAAACGAGGGTTTTCGGAAATAAACAACAGTACTAAATTACCCATAATCAGACCCCAGGATTTCCTCAAAGTCTACATGCGGGTTATATGCGGGACCATAACTCTGCATTTATAAAATATGTCTTTTCCATGGTTCTTGAGTACCATGATCAAGAAAATGTATTTTTATATTGCATTGAACCAAGCTTATGTAAAAATGGTTGAATTTTCTCTACCAGAGTAAGTAAGTCTAATAGTGTTATGTATTTAGGACATGTTCTTTTTATGGCATGTTATTTGATGATGTGTTACTTATTAAATGAGCAACGCCTGTACCACTAGGTCCATAAGACACATGCTTTAATTTCCCCGAGGAAAATTAAATATGTATAGTGGGGTTTCTTCAATTTGTATCTTTAATATGGAGAGGAAGTAGGTTTTCTCCTCGTGCAGTAGAAATAGCCGACTTAATGTACAGTCCAATCATGTATCCAATGTATTGAAATCCATCTGTGGTCCATTCTGTACAGTGAAACCCGTTTTTGAATGTATTATCATTTATTCATATGGATCATTGCCCTACCCACCAACATTTCATAGTGGCCAGAGACGCGGCTCGTCCTATTTAAGTAACCACTGTTTATGTTAAACGGTTACTGATAAGTTTGTACGTCATGTATGTACGTCATCCTTATTCCCACCTCCCAATATGTAGTGAACATTGGTTTTGTCTTAATTCTTGTGATCGATCATACGTGTATATACACATCACATCATTGTAAATGTCATCTTGATACACAAAAGACGCTATGTATGTTTTTGATCATTGTTAAGATGTACAGGACCATTTTCGTAATTGTTACGGTTATTATTTTGGAGGCATTTTCATGATGATATAATAACGCGTCTCCCAGTGCCTACAAGTCGTTGTAAATATAATAATTACTACCAAGCAGATCTGCCTTAAATAAACAATGGGCAGGACACGCTCAGGGTTGCGGACGACTCTTTTCCAAGACTGTACAAAGGTTTACAGAGACTGTATACAGAGACTCCTTGGTTAATACTATTACACTCTATAATAGACTTCAGTGATGTGGACGCTTAATACCTTAACTTCCACACCGTATAGAGATACGCTACCATTGTGACCTCACAGACCACTGCTGTACCCTTGGTGATGATGTCCCTCAGTAAAGAACAGTGTCCAGGCTGGACCCAGTCCTATGCAACCATTCTTGGACCACTACTGTTGCTCCTTTTATGTACTTTTATGTTGTCGACCAGAGGATTCTCGACTTGAGTCTGACAACAAAGTACAACTTCTAGATGACCTTCACACGGAGAAGGTTAGATATGACAGATGAGCACACTGATGTTTAATGCCTCAATGTGCCTGTCAATTGATGTTTTTGTTTATGTGTTATTATTTTCTCAGTTTTGAATGGAAGAGCACTGTGAAAGTGGAAACAGCGTTCCATACGAGAATATAATGTGATGATGACTTAAAAACATTCAGCGTTTGTTTTATTTGATACTAACACCCTTTAAATACCCCCCCCCCCCCCCCCACAAGTATATTTTAGCTTGTACTACAATTTCTTAAACTAATAGATTTGCACCACCTGTGTTATAGTGTTTACTGTTACGTGGTATTTGAACAGCCCCTAATCAGGCTAATGAATGAAGTATACGTGGGTGTGCTTTCAACCGGGGTGAAGATGGAGGGGGGGGGGGGGTTGCGTGATAAGCTAGATCGTGCAGTTTAGCGATGGGTCGGCCCCGGGGGTCAGCCTCAGCCAATCTTGTGAAATATTATTTCTAATATTGCTTTGGGTCAGGAAAGATATTATTTAACATCACAAAATTGATTGTAATTGCCAGTGTAAAGGCTAAAGCTCATTTAACATTTAAGAGCGCCCAGGGCTATATCGTAATGTATGTAACAGATAGATTATGATTATGGAAGGGTCAGTTGAATTTATCACAGCAGGCAGGTGGGGGCCAGACGAGGATGAAGCCCAAGTCGCCCTACCAGTCTGCTATGGTTAATTCTACTTACCCTTTCATACCATATCTGTTTTAAACCACGGTTGTGAGGATATGTTAGGGTATGTATGCAATATAACCAAGGTGTGAAGTATATTGTTATACCCTCCCATCGTGGTTTAAGGTAATTATGGTTGTGGAAAATAGTTACTATTGTAATTATGGGGTCAGAATGTCCATTTTGAGCACAAACTGGAAAATGTGTCTTATTAACCAAACCTCCCACGGGGTGGCAGCAGTGTCTCACCCAGTGCAGTAAGTGACATCTGCCATAAATACAGGGAACGATTGAGCTGCGTCATACTGGCGTGCTCGACCTACACCCATAGCATTAGAGAAACGACCCAGCTAAATCGACAAGTGGTTGAGTGGTGCAGTGTCGGAGCAGACATAAATACACATACACACCTTGCATCACCATGATATGAGGCGTGACCGATCTAGTGTTGCGCTCAGGAAAAGATCATCTACAATCGGGGGCGTTTTTTCCTTTTGATCGATAGCAGTTCACACGTAGACACAATGATAAGGTAGCTGCCGGTGGCTAGAGAGTACTGGTAACGTTCATATGTGTGGGGGCTGCGACACGGCTTTGGCACTCATGTGTGACACGAGTGGCACTGCCACTGGTACAGGGTGACTTCTAAGTTCTAGACCCTCAACTTGCAACAAGAACAAGCTGAGCAACGGGATTAAGAATTCAAGGGCAACACACCCATCGTTGTCTTAAACCCATGGCAACATCTATTTCGGTACGGTATTTCGAATCTATTTTATATGGTCCCCGCTAAAAGGTGTCGACCTACCCTCCACCACCACTGCCACCACTATCCATCCCTCTCCTCCTGCTGTTAGAAAAATACCACTCCTTAGACACTTTTCTGTTGTAGGGCACATGTATACAGTGTATACATAAGGCCCTACAACAGAAAATACACTGTAGCCGATGGCTATTCTCTACAGACTACACATATTGAGTATAGTGTGTATTGCCCAATAATCCCATCTGCTACATTTTATTTCTGACCATTTGGTCTAGTCGAAGCGACTCCATTCACGATAGCTCATTGGAGTCGGGGGGACTACTATTGGGTCTTTCCGTAGGTATGCACTCAGTTGGCCTGTGGTCATCCTATCTTCATAGGATGACCAGCTTGTGTGGTCATACCTATAGATAGGATGACCACTTTGGCCTTCATTGTTCATTGCTGTCTAAGAAAAATACTGGGAATCCATCACAAAATTGTCTTTTTTGGCCGCTAGAAATGAGTACCAGCACCCACAATAACATAGAAATGTAGATTAAGGTGTAAGGTATTCATTTAATATTACTTTTATTGTTTGGAATAGAGTGGGGACTCAGGGAAAGTACTTCTTGTCGAATACGTTTTTGACCCCCTGAATCTCGGCTAGGAGCGCCCAGTGACCCTCCAGCAGGCTGTAGGCCGATCAGCTGCAGAGGGTCACGGCAATGACTAATTTGGTCTGACAAGAATATAAGGGCGGAGTAATTGATTACAAATGGACTAGCTGGGGGGGGGGGGTTATTGGATTTTCCCAAAATGGCAATTTTTCCCGATACCCCCCCCCCCTCCCCCGAACCAATTAGGCGAAAGTTATCTCACCACCCCCCCCCCCCCCGCCCCGACTACATTCAGATTTTTAAAAATGCCCCCCCCCCCAAAATTTTTTTTTTAAAAATGCATGTGCCCGTGGGCCTGTTTTTATCATGACACCCCCCTCCCCCAAGCTGGCAATAAATGACTCGGCCCTAAGACTAAGAGTCTGCACTCGTCTGTCCTGTCATTGCCGTAAAACATATGTACCTTGCGGCTTGCCCTATGCCTGGGTCTCCAGAATAAGTCAATATTTTTATTATTTCCAGAAATATCAGAATGGCAGCTGCATGGGTGAGCAGACTACGGAAGCCCGTGTTCGGCCGGTACCTCTTCGTCACCAATACTCTCGGGTGTGCGACGCTTATGGGACTTGGAGACATTGCGGTGCAGAAGATGGAACAATCGGTGGCAAGAAGGTCCAGCATGGGAGAAACTGATAACTTTAACAACTATGGCACACGTACACGTGTAACAAGACTTGATTGGCACAGAGTCGGTATGTATATTATGTAGATATAAGAGCCTCAGTTCAGAGTTTTTCTGAAATCGTTTTAATAATTCTGCAAAATAGGCTAATTTCATTTAAGAAACGAGAATGTCAAAGAAATTGGTGACTATCTACAGGCGCGTTTCTAAGAGACACTATACAATGGTACCTCAGCTACTGCGGTGGATTTGTACTATGACACCTCTGGCTGACTTTATCTCCCATTGATAGTCAAAGTGGCTAGTGATATGAACACGTGTAAATCTTTTATCTTTATGAGATAAAGATTATACTATAGGCGTATTGGTTGGGGAATTTTATCAGTGTAGACATAGTTAAAGCCTACTTGTTCCTTCACATATCATTCATGTTATGATTAATAGATAATTGTATTTCTGGTGGGGCTCAGTGAGACAATGTTACGCTAAGGCCAAAAAAAAAGGTTTGTTTCAGGTCACCCTTTTTTGGTCAATTTTAGGGTATTCAAAAAAGTTGGCTAGTACATTCATGTTTAAATTTTTTTTAAATTAAATCCGACCTACCGATTCTACATTTTCCTCCCATGTTGCCTGAAACAAACCTTTTATGGCCTAATGTGTCAGACTATGGACACCGCCATTTCACTGTAATTTATGGCGGTCTCACTAATGGCCTGGTAAAATTCATGACATTCAAAACGTTGGTTGCCATGACAACCATCATGGTTAGAAATATTCGTAAATTTACATGAGCTTATAAGCTTAAATGATAGAACATACATTCGCTGTTTACATTTACCCCAAAATGGTTAACACTAGGTCATTCATAGCTCCTACTATTTCCATTTCTTTGAATATAGGACGAATGTTCTCGATGGGCTTAGTTCTAGGTCCTTTCAACCATGGTTGGTACACCATGCTTGACAAAGTCCTTCCCGGTAAAGCAGGGATAACCGTCGCCAAGAAGATTCTTGCTGACCAAATAGTGGCTTCGCCATTCTTTGCATTTACATTCTTTATGGGTAAGTATAACCTTTTGTTTTCAACTGGGTATTAAAAGTAAGGGATTATGTAACCATTAATAACAATTCCGATGTACCAAATATAATTATATTTACTACGCTTATGAAACAGATATTTCAACATCCGTGACCCCTGAATCAGGTCGCCGTTATACTGATATGGTACCTTTTGTTTGCTCAGGGTCGGGGACGTTGGAAGGCCAAACACTTAGTGGAAGCTTTGATGAATTCAAAGCCAAGTTCTGGCAAGTATACAAGGTTGGCAAAGTTTATTTTCTAAAGCAGTCCCAATACATGTAAATATGCCGTACGAATAACATAATACATATGTGACCTCATGTGACATGAATACAGCACATGCATTTCATTGTGTATATTTAAATTGGCTTACAAAGAAATCATACCTCGTAATTTCAAAGATAGGATTCATATATATATATGCAATCCAATAAGGTCAGTTGAGGGTCACTATAAACCTTCATGTGTATACTACTACCAGTCTTATACACATGCGTGTGTTAGTAGATGTACTAATTTATGTAGCTTCTTGGACCAGAAATAGCGCACCTTTTCAAAAACCATTCTCTACTAAAAATATCTGGTGTCATCAAGCCCTCATGTATGAACTCTAATCCTGGGTTTCATTGACAAACTGTTGTGCCCTATTCCAGATGGACTGGACGGTGTGGCCTGCAGCTCAGGCCGTCAACTTCCTCTTTGTGCCCAGCTACTACCGGGTCATGTATGTGGCCCTCATCACCCTGGGCTGGAACACCTTCCTCTCCTACACCAAACACAGGGTAAGGCCACTCTCACAATATAACCCTTTAAGGATGGCATGTCGCTAAAAGATGAGTGCTGCATTGGTGCATCATGCCGACCTTTCGGAGTTTCAATCCCGTAGGGTCGTGATGATTCATGAATGCAGCCCTGGCGAGTAACTCGCCAGCTCTGTATTCAAGCATCATAAAGGGAATGATGCATCAATCCATTATGCCGTCCTTGAAGACTTAAGGCCGCATACCGGTAGTGCTTGAATGCACTACGAGGTTGCTAGGGTTGAGGAAGGTGCAGCACACTGCAAGACCAGTTTCAGTTTCAGTTTCCAGGAGGCACCCAGGGGAGTCTAGATGGGGGCCCCCATGTCGCATATCAAATTTAAGAAATGTCATGTCACTTAAAATTCCCATGTCCCATGTCGCCCCTAAGAAGCTGCCATGTCCCATGTCGAATTTAAGAAAGACCCTTTGTCATGTCATTAAAAAATTCCCTCATGTCACTAAGCTCTATGTCGCATGTCGATTTTAAGAAATGGCCATGTCGAATTTAGGCATCCACCCCCCATTCCCAGCACCACCACCGCATGCAGCCTTGATGAGCTACGACAGGGGAGGGGAGGAATGTGTGGGTAGTGTGCGGCGGAGTAGAGCTCTCTAGGTGAGTCCAGTAGGCGTCCAGCCCCACCACCCAGGTGTGTGGTGGTGGTGTGGCCGCCACCGGCCACTCAGGCCGTCCAGGAAGCACCCAGCGCCACCACCCAGGTGAGTGGTGGTGCTGTGGCCGCTCAGGCACCCAGGTGCATTGTGGTGGTGGTGTGGTAACCTGACTGGAGTCTTGGTGTAGCCCACTTCTATGGTCGTTCATATATTGTATTTTATCACAGGGAGGTCTACGGCCTAGTGGTGTGGCCGCTCAGGCCGTCAAGGAGGCATCCAGCCCCACTACCACAGGTGGGCGGAGCAGTAGTAGGCAATTATCAACAAGCAATTAAGCATATAGCTATTGCAGGTAGGGAACTGGGACCTTTAACACCGCGGCCAATGGGGCAGGTTATCCGCATACAGGTTCCAGGGGAGGACTTATACCTAAGTACCACTCAACACAGGGCTAAGACTGGAGAGGGCTGACTAAGGAAAGCCTGGGTATAGACAATGTGCACAGTTGGACCCTTGATCACTGCCCAATGCTAAGTGAATGGAGGGTACGGCCAAGGCAAAGTCAATGGGACGTAGCACCTAAATATGACCAGTTCTTCCCTTACACAGTAAGGGAAACTGGTCAATAACCTTGATCGCCATGAGGGCACGATTGCAGCTCAAATGAGTCTACTCACTAGGATTGCATTCATGCATCGTGCCGACCCTTCGGGAGTGTATCAAGCCTGCAGGGTTGGCGTGATGATTAACTGCAGCACTGTCAAATGTATACACTTGCATATTTGTATCTAACATCCGCCAAGATAATACTTGTGCTTTATGATTTATGATTTATACTTACACCGGTACTGATGCTCAGATGTAAAGTGTTATTCAAGATGCAAAATCTATGCTATTTAATAATTTTGAAAAACAACCTTTATTCTAGAGCCTACTTGACGCCAAAAGATCAAATGTGAACGCTCAAAAAAGGTTTATTTTATTTTCCCCAGGATCAACTTAAGAGAACTGCAGCAAGACTACACGCTGAGTCACCTCACTGATTCTGTGACTGGAATCAGCTAGGCACGTCTGTGATGTACCATGGTATATATGACGACTCATATCAACAGGGGGGAAACTAAAGGGGCTGGATTAAGATTGTACTCTTTGATGAAGGTAATGTGTTTTAGGCAATGTACTATGGTGAATGATATGTTGATACATTCCTACACGCTTGATACAATTTTTAACTAAATATGATATACCACTATGTACTCGGTTAAATAAGTGGGTTACGTCAATCACCATACATACATTATGATGTATTCTTTGAGATGAGTGTTGAAGCGTTGTTATAGTGAACTACATGTACTATGTATCGTATACTTGGCCAGCCATGCCACTTGACAAACATTACTACCCCGGTAGATTGTACACAGCTGATGAAATGGCAGATTTGGGTAAAAATGCCCAATCACTTGATGTATGCAAATTGCATTCCCGGTGCTTCAGACAAGTATTGTAGTATGCATACTCAGGTACATGTTTTAATATAAACGTGAGTCTTAGAAACCATATACAGCTGAAACGTATAAGGAATTATCTCAGATAGCCAATTTTTTTCTGAGATTTAATATCTGAAGCAGATTTTATCGATATTAACGTCCAAGGAAGGCTGAATGTAGAATGAGTAGAAATGCACCTTTTAAGATCGTATTTATATTGTCTATAATACGTATTCTTACTTTAACAGACTGGTATTTAAACCCGAATATACAATTTATTTGTCATTAATGTTGTTCTGTTAACAGATGTATTTATACTTAACCAAGTATCTATTTTTTATACGTGTATATTAATCAGAGATGAAAATGATCTGTGTTCGGATCTGAATGTTATCGTCATATTGCTTTTAGTTATATATGATAACCTGTATATTTTATCATACGACCTGTGCACATAGAGTAGTCCTAGATGTTACACGTATGTATTCATTGTACACCCGGGCAGTAATGCATAATACTAATATCTGGAATCATGCTATTTAGTTTCGCTATCAAGCCTTTACTGTTATACACCATGTTGAAAATTAGATCTCGATGTCTTTTAAGGTATACCAGCTGAGATTCGATGTATATCATTATGTGATGGAAGTGCATATATATATTATATGTAAATCCGTAGATTATAAGTATGAGGACACTTATCATTGAAATAGAAAATTTAACTCATTTTTCCGTGAGTCAGCATTTATTAATGGGACATATTTGTTAATGATTGTTCCTGTTATGCGTAACGTGCCACTGAGCTTAACGACTTGATTCTAATCTAACCTCAAAATAAAGGGTTATTAATACAAGATATGCATGTATCGTCGGTTATTACACACATGGGGCTTCAACATGACAAAGTATGAACATCACGGATATGTATAAACTTGAGCAATAATCTCACGGTAATTAACTTTACATTAAAAAAAAAAGAGAATCAGTATTGATCTGCGGAACACCCATAGAACGATTTCAACGAGGTGGAATTTAAACAGCAATATTTTAATACATGTACATTAACAAGTAAGGTATATATACTAACGTTCCGGAGAGCTGAATAAATACAGCTGACAGATTTAGTATTCTGATATCAAGAACAATTTTAGCTTATCTATAATCTGCAAATCTCTCAAAATTGCATCAAACTGTAGCTACAGCTGATTAAGTTGAGTCCTTAGTCTACTAGAACACTTACTCAAACAGCTTGATATATCTTCAAAGTGTTGAGGACTATCTGGACATTGTGCTGAAGACTGTCTAGCATCGTCTTCCATCGTGTTAATTAGTTCAACCAGATTATGTATCCTCAATGGTGATAAGTGCAACTTGCCATGCCACAGTTCAGCCATTGGTTCCAGAATGTCCACCAACTGTCTCAGCTTACTCGTGGCTGTCGTGCATTGGTATGTCTAAAAATGGCCAAATATACTAAGGATAACCAACATTACAACTTAAAGAATACGCAAATGGCATGGCCAGAAAGCATGTGAAGTATGCTGGCAAATCTTTAGCTATTTTCTTCTATTATTTTCCGAACAATGATCATTCCAATTTATTAAGAAAATTATAAATCACAAAAGGAAAGGGATACCTATACATATTGAAATTCCACAAATCATATCTGTTGATAATTATGACTGTCCTAATACACTCAATGTAAGACACATCTGACATACCTCCTGTAGTATTTGTCCAACGAGGTGAGTTGCTCCCACTGCATGGGTGGCAAACACGACGAGTAGCTCCCCCAGTAGGGTGTGTGGGACCGTGTGGCTGGTGTCATGGTGGGTGGTGGACAGGACACACTGAATGTCATCCCACTGTACACGTGACTTCATGGTCAGGGCCCGCAGTGCCAGCACCACCTCCCTCAGGTACACCTAGACAGGACAGACAGGGTTACTGTGGGTGTACACCTAGACAGGGCAGACAGGGTTACTGTGGGTGTACACCTAGACAGGACGGACAGGGTTACTGTGGGTGTACACCTAGACAGGACGGACAGGGTTACTGTGGGTGTACACCTAGACAGGACGGACAGGGTTACTGTGGGTGTACACCAAGACAGGACAGACAGGGTTACTGTGGGTGAACACCTAGACAGGACGGACAGGGTTACTGTGGGTGTACACCTAGACAGGACAGACAGGGTTACTGTGGGTGAACACCTAGACAGGACGGACAGGGTTACTGTAGGTGTACACCTAGACAGGACGGACAGGGTTACTGTAGGTGTACACCTAGACAGAACGGACAGAGTTACTGTGGGTGTACACCTAGACAGGACAGACAGGGTTACTGTGGGTGTACACCTAGACAGGACAGACAGGGTTACTGTGGGTATAAACCAAGACAGGACGGACAGGGTTATTGTAGGTGTACACCTAGACAGGACGGACAGGGTTACTGTAGGTGTACACCTAGACAGGACGGACAGGGTTATTGTAGGTGTACACCTAGACAGGACGGACAGGGTTACTGTGGGTGTACACCAAGACAGGACAGACAAGGTTACTGTAGGTGCACACCTAGACAGGACGGACAGCGTTACTGTAGGTGTACACCTCAAGATAACAGACAGGGTTACTGTGGGTGTACACCTACACAGGGCAGACAGGGTTATTGTAGGTGTACACCTAAAGATAACAGACAGGGTTACTGTAGGCTTACACCTAGACGGGACAGACCAAGCTACTGCTTGCACAGAGAGGACGGAGTACACATCATAGTTTCTAAGCTACTGTTGATATACACATTGCTACATGTTTTATGTTCCTTAGTAGCAGAAGATTATTAGATTTTTATTTGATTTTAAATCTAGGAAATGAATGGTATATGTGATATATATCACATGTGAACCAGGGCATTTTTATTTCAGGAACAATGAATTATTTGTCAATTCTGAGAGCAGGAATGTATTCCTGGGTCAAAACTACCCTCAAATCATGTGTCACACTAGTATATCATAGCAGGTGGGTGTGGGCGAGCCGGTGGGTGTGGGCGAGCCAGTGGGTGTGGGCGAGCTGGTGATGTGTGGGTGAGCTGGTGATGTGTGGGTGAGCAAGTTCGTCTAGGCAAGCAGGTGGCTGTGGACCTCAGCGCCCGTCGGCGCAACCGCCGTTTTACGTCTCAGCTGAAAAGCGAGTCGATCAGAGCGTCAGCAGCGACACCATCTCCGACGAGAAACTGCGGTCTGCACTGTGTTGCTCGCTTGTGTAGTCCACCTGAGCATGTGCAATAGTTAGCCCAGCATGTATTTCATTCCATCCAGCACGCTACCGGTGAAATTTGTCTGTTTTGAAGTAGTATTTCACTGTTTTAATCCACTGCTGATCGGTGGATCACGTTTGCATAGATCTGATATATTAAGGCTATGAATGTGAACCAGGGCATCTGTACTTCTCTTCATATGTTACAGAAATAAAGAATTTCAGCTTTTGTCAACAGGCCGCCCTGATGATTTTTGGTGTTTTTCAGTCATGTTCTGTGTAAAGTAGTGCTTTACCTTTGTTTTCATGAAGGTTACCAAAGGTACATGCAATATTCAGCCCACAGAGCGTCTCAAAAAGCGTCTCACCCTGTTTTTATACAAGAACAAAGAGGATTCTGTGTAAAGGGACACTTTACGAAGGTCTGTGCTTTACTTGAAACCCCACCCTTTAGCATTGCGCCGAAAAAGTTGGTTTTGTGCTATATTAGTGACCCTTTTTCAATATCAATTTTATGTATGAAATATTGCTTTTTTGGTTTCAATCTTTGATGGCATGGATTGGCATTGATCAAAACCTGTTTGTGGCAGCATTTAAATATTTTATTTCCAAATGTTTCACAGGAAAAAAGGGGACAGAAAGCAAGGGACTTTTTTGACAAAAAGTCGAAAAATACCTGTCTCTAAAGAACCTGGCACTACTGTGCCCTGGTTCAATAAGAAAGTGAATGAAAGATGTACCTTGTCCTGGGTCGTCACTTTATTGCAACAGAAGAACAGCATTGTTACACAGCAAGCCTCAGATGCCTGTAAATCAAAGTTAAGATGATATAATACGGAACAATTAAGTGATCGCAATATGTACTGAGAGAGGTACACGGGTGGGTAGTCTATTCATGCATCATACCGACCCTAAGGGAGTGATACACACTCAGGGTCGCTCTGAAACATGAATGCAGCCCTGGCAATTTGACTCGCTAGAGTTGTATCCGTGCATCACGACTATAAAGCATAGTGTATTGAATCACTAAAAGGGTTAAAAACATGTGACAATTTAGAAATGTGGGGGGGGGGGGGGGGGGGGGGGGGGGTAACAATAAGTCTTACCTGTTTGCTGCCGACCAGGGCCAGGAGGAGGGCGGCGTGTGCCCAGTCCTGGTACTGGAGGAGCACCGACTGGAGCAGCTCCCCATCCCCAGCTGCTGCCGAGCTGCTCGTGCTAACCTGGCCGAGCTGCTCACTGACCTGCTGCATCTTGTACTCCAGGGTCGACTGACTCAGCGCTGTAACGGCAAGTCATTCAGTCAGAGTTAATGTGAGACACAGAGGGCAGGAGCAACGCAAACCTAATGGTATCCATTTGTATGCAAATTCATCATTCTTTAGACTAGAGATACATGGATTCCAAAAGAATCTCTTATTTTCATTCATCAAGTTGAAGAAAGTTGATCAATGAGTTGTCAGTACATGCTGTTTTTCTGTGAAGGAGTATGTAATTTCCATTCTCGATGAGTTAAATTATGTTTCCGATACTGACCTGCTGGATTGGTGTCCATCACGGAGACCACTGGCTGCAGGAGGGCTGGAACTAGGCCTCTAAGGGACAGCGACATCTGCAGACAACAGTGGCTTAAGTGAATACTCCCCTTGTACATGTAGTGAGACATTCAGGTGATGCACAATGATACCTCAATAAACCATGCTATGATTAGTCTTCTCGATTTTTCTCGTTCACGATAACCTTATATGTTCATCAGATGCACATAGCATTATTGGTGATTAGGAACTGATCACATTTCAATGGGGGAGGTTCAGCTTTTGGTTTTCGTCTCCCTTAAGACTGATCATATTTCAACAACAGCGGGGGGGGGGGGGGGGGGGTCACCTGTTTTGAGCGATAAAGCGCGAACGTTACTAGGCTTCAAGGGGGTGGGAGTGAAAAATTTCGACCCCTTGACCGGGGATGTGAAAATACCCACCACCCTTATCCTCTGTTGTTAAAAAAATATCACTCCCTTATTAAATGCAATACCCCCATCTCCAGTCAAGCAAGCCCACTGGAAAGATATTGCAATTACGCAATAATATGTTCAGCACGAAATAAATCAGGATTACAGTGTGTGAAGGTTACCTCTGAATGCTGAGTATTACAGTGTTGTCTGATGAGACCGTGTAGAACACCGATTAACCTTCCAATAGAGTGGCTTCCACCTGTGTCCCAGTATATGGTCTTCAGGATACTAAACACTGTCTCATACACAGGGAGACTTTCGGTACATGCCTGGACCTGGAAGTATGACACTACATTACATACAGTTTCTGTATCACTCATTATAGTTTGTAAGTGTCTTCCAATGAACATAGAGATGTAGGTGCACACCATCCCTGATGTTGGTAATTATATTCAATGCGATGTCATTGTGGAATGAATTCAATCTAGGTATAATGATGAAATTATCTCTTTGATAAACATAATTATATTGAGTGGTGGACACATTCATCTATGCATGAGGCTTTCATGTTATGTCTATAGTTGTGGAATGTAACACATAGCAGTATGACCATACTGCAAGCTGTATAATAGTTGTTGCATAGATTCTATGGTGACTTAATATGATGATTAAACCATGGCTATCTCACCAGGTGTCGTGGCTGCAGTAGGTCCTTAACGTGTGTGGGTGAGGTGGTGGGGAGGGAGCAGCAGGCGTCCACCAGCAGCAGAACCTCCTGCTCCAAACTGGGCAAATAGCTCCCCCACACCGTCTGCTGTGTCCTATAGGAGAGGGCTGCACACACACCACCTGTAGAGGGTATAGGACGGCCAATAGTGAGATACTTCATGTAAACACACGGGTCTATTCATCAGTGGTGACATATCTAATGGATACAGAAAATGTGATTTCTGATATCTGGATGAGAAATCCTGATATTGATTCTATTAAATGTAAATCTACACTGATACACAGATACATTATGTGCCTTAAGGATATGTACACTCTAGCCCTAAAGCCCATTTGCTAAGTAGCAACACTATAATATGTAAGAACTCCTGTGGAAAGCAATAAATTTAGTTTTATACTATACATTTTACTGACCTGAGAAGGCAGCCTTCTGAGAGTCTGTAACTGTCTGATACACCTCGTGTGCTGTACGAGGGCAGCATGTGTGGACATGGCACACCAGTCTCTCAAGCAACACATTCATGTCTGGAATATGCGATAAGTGAATGCATAATGCGGCTGCTTCGGTCAACCGTGGGTTATCGACAGAGCCGCTGCCTGAATCCTCATCAAAGACACTGTTTATAACCTGTAGGATAAAGAGCAAGGGTTTGATCGATCTTTGAGTGTATTTGTGAGGGGAAAAAATACTATACATAATACATATGACTTCCATAGAAACATGTAGCACGGGTATTTAACATTTTTCTTGCTTCCTTTTAATTGAGTCCTTTCAGAAAAACATGCACTTATCCATGTGTTGATATTAGTAATTTCAGATTATTGTTAACCCTACCTTTTTGACAGACTCAACGTGGATCTGATGTTGAGTTATACCCGATGTCCCAAACAGTACGTTGACATCTGAGCCTTCAGTAGCACAAACAGCACCTCGTACCTGCGACTGATAACAACGGTAGTTCTATGGTGAATCTACGTGGATAGTTTATTAAATGCATATCATATACGATGGACCTACCCCAATATATCTAGTACTTCTTTCCGTATTGTGCAGTTCGTGCTTGCTATACCATATAAGACTTAGTAATCGACTTCCTGTTTAATACAGATCTATCTAGAGTTGCAGCAGCCCTTTTGGACATTATCATTCTTTACCTTGTGTATCGCCGTAATCGATATAATATCCTTTGTCACGGCAAAACAATTAACAAATTATCATAAACATTAAATGATAAATGAGTGTACACATTATATGGACGGCTAAACCCATGGCACCCCTGGATGTAAGACATTATAATGACAATTACCCGGTAGTTTAAACCGACTGGCTACTTTTAGGTTAATCTACATAATACATTTTTGTGACATACATACTTACAGTAATCATTCTCATTTTAACTCATGCATAGAAGTAAACGACATTCTTACCACAACCCACTGCTGTGCTCGAGTTTCTACTGGCGTGCAAGGCTCCTTGACATAGAAGAATAAAATGCAGCCCATGAGTGCCTGATATGTGTCTGGGTGACACATGACTACTTTGATGGTGGTGAGACGACCAAGTAACTGTCCCACTTGTGGCATCTCCTTCAACACACTGTCCACGGAACCCTGTCATCCAAAACATGACATGCCAATTCTGTGAGCCTCCTATCTCAAACATGTTATTAAGGTTAACCATTTATATTATAATCATCCGGCCTTCAGCTATTGAGACGATATTAATTAAATTCAAAAAACAAATTACAGCACCAATGGGGCTCTGTTATAATTGATAACAACAAAAAATGCTAGCTGTTTATTACCCATAAAGTTCAGAACGTCTGTGTTTTTTATTATTCAAATGGAATGATTCCAACTTATTCTATGCAGCCCCATGATACAATATATTTACCTTTTTTGTCAGCATTTCCTTAAGGTTTTGTAAGAAAGAAGCCAACAGCGGACATTTTATTGCTTGGTCAAGCAATGTTGTAAGTGACAAGGTTCTTTGCTGCCACTTAACTACGGTTTCAAACCAAGCATTCAGCTCTTGAACGACCATGCTGTTATATATCCAAATTGTTCCTCCCTGTTAAAGCAAAGACGCTTGTGTATTATTAATCATGGATATACACAATGTGCTTGGCCATATGCTTCATGCTACTAGTACATGTATAGGTTAATGGGTACGAGGGCAGAGTTGACTTATGGCAGAAATGCGAGGGCAGGTTCTTTTTAAACATTTATCTTTATTGTTGCTTAGAGTTGGGTGGGAAGACTTGAGTAGGCAAAGTTGATTGGGGAGTTGAGAGGGCAGAGTAGAGAGGGCATGAAAGATTGGTACCAGTATATTTATTGGTTTTAGGACAGATATTTATCTGCCACCTGCCCGATACAGCAGAGACTGCATCTATGGATGATCGAATGTATGAAAGGAATGACCGTATCTATGAGGCGAGGGAGAAAACCGCTACTGGGGCACATCCCCTACTGTGCTAGTACTCTTTTTGAAGGATAGCAAGTTCTCTTTTGTTTTCCTGGTGCTAGCTACTTGGGCAGGTACCATAGTAGGCAGGGCCAGACAAACCACAACCTTTGATATCTCAGACATGGTTCACTGAGGAGAGATCACAAGGAAGACCACCAGCATGAAGGCCCGGGCCCTTCATGCTGGCGGTCTACCTTGTGATTCTGATGTCTCCTCAGCGAGAGATGAGATGACACTTGACAGGGTTGTCAGAGAGTTTATTTGAGAGGGCAGAGTTTAGTTCGAAGAGTTATTTAAACAATTATTAATTTTAATACAATGGGCGGAACGCCAAAGTTTTTCACCCCCTCCCCCCGCCCCCGCCTAGAGGGGTCGAAAATCCCCCCCCCCCCAAAGTTTTTCACCCCCCCCCCCCCCTGGGCCTTGTGACTCGTGAGGGTCAGAGCCCGGGGTCAGTTGTTGGAATGCTTCAAACCCTACAGCGACAGTACCAAGATATCTAGATCGTACCGTGGTACTGTTGATCGTGAGTTGTGGGATCCTCCAACTATAGTAGGGTCTGTTAAGGTTGATATTGGGTCAAAGGGGAACTTGCTGGACAAAACTCTGAAATTTTGGCTACTAGTTCATTTTGACCCACTTTTTCAATCTGGATGGGGAGACAAGGTGAATTTTCATTTTAACCCCCCGAAATCCAAGATGGCCGCCATATTTGGAATATTTTTCAATATTCTGCTATAAAATCCTTGTTTATTGACCAAAATAGTTGTACAATAGCTCAAAATGACCGTATGGATAAGGACTAGCAAGTAAAACTATTTTTGTTATGATTTGGCAAAGATAGTAACCATGGCAACCAGCTAAATGTAAAAAATGACATATTTTTCATATAATTCTGTAATAAAATCCTTGATTATTAACCAAAATAGTTGTGTAATAGCTGAAAATGACTGTATGGATTGTGGCTGACTAATAGAACACTTTTTGCTAGGATCCTGGTAATAAGGTAACCATGGCAACCAGATAATTGTAAAAAATGACACATTTTTTATATAATTCTGCTATAGAATCCTTGTTTATCAACCAAAATAGTTGTGTAATAGCTCAAAATGACCATACGGATGGTGGCTAACAAATATAACCCTTTTTGCTAGAATCCAGGTAATGTGGTAACCATGGCAACCTGCTAATTGTGAAAGAATTACCCATTTTTAATATAATTCTGCTATAAAGTCCTTGTTTATTAACCAAAATAGTTGATTGATAGCTCAAAATGACCGTATGGATGGTGGCTAACCGATAGATCACTTTTTGCTAGAATCTAGGTAATAAGGTAACCATGGCAACTAGATAATCGTAAAAAGACACATTTTTCATATAATTCTGCTATAAAATCCCTTTTCATTAACCAAAAAAGTTATGTTATAGCTCAGAATGACCATACTGATGAGGACTAACAAGTAAAACGCCTTTTTCTTACAATCTGCCTAATGTGGTAACCATGGGAACACGATAATTGCAAAAAAATGACATTTTAACATGATTTTGTAATTTTGTTATTAGCATTGACTAGGAGGAGCATTGACTAGGATAGAAGGGACAAGCGGAGATAACTGTGGTTTGGCCTGAGATGGTCGTAAATATAGACCAGCCTATTTATTAACAGGTAATAACAAAGTAATGGATGTAAATGTATATATTAGGAAAAAAACACAAAAAAAACTGAATTATGTCCTTGCACCCATGGGGCTGGACATGAGGCACTGGCGGGGGGAAAGGGGCCAGGTGGCTCAGGTAGGTGGTGAGAGTGGAGCCACCTGGGGAGTTCATCCATCAGTACCCCAGCCAATCCTGTATAACATATATTGGATCGATCCATGAATAGTTGAATAAAAGCTCAGAATGATGGCATGGAAAAAGGGCTAATAGAGGGAACTATTTTGCTACCACCAAAGTAATATGGTACGCATGGAAACCCAATATTTGTGAGAATTTGATTTATTTTTTTTAAATTTGATATAGGAATCATTGTTTGATAACAGAAATAGTCATGTAATAGCTCGAAATGATTATATATAAACATTATTTTCTTACCAATCTTACCATTATAGTACACATCACAATAATCTGTGGCCAGGTGAGGGAAAACGTGCCTCCAGGGGGGATTTTTTGTACTTGTTTTGGCCACCAGGTGGCGGTATATGGGTAAAACACTGAAAAATGTACTAAAAAATGCTTGAGACCAATTTTTCATGGGGAATCCAGTGATATGTTTAGAATTATTCCATCTCCACTGAAAACATTCCATTTTTGGAATGCAAAAGGAACATTCGTTGCCATGGAAATATGGAAAATTGGCATGTATGGCAATTTCTGGTTGCCATGGAAACACTCCATTATTCCAAATGGGAATTCTTTTGCCACAAATGTTTTTGAAAATTCCACAAGGAACTCAGAATCGAAAACTGACCTCAGAAATCCCCTCTAGAACCAATTTTATGATAAAAACATCAGAAGTCTTTAGTTATTTTTCAACAAAACTGTATTATTTACATCATAATAGAATATAGTGGTTTTAGAGCTTATTTGCAATTTTCAGTTTTACACACCAACCCCGGTTTGACAAGCAGTTACAGCAAAACTACTGAGGATATTTTAGATATCTCATTTTAAAGCCTGCAACATAAACTTTGAAAAGCCGTTTCCCCCCTGGAGGCACGTTTTCCCTCACCTGGCCACACATATTCATCAAAAATGACATACTTTTCATATCTTATATCTAAAGATGTATTATTCTCTTTCTCAAGTTTACTCATCTTGTACTGCATACCCTATGATACAACCAGGTTTGTACACGTATGTGTACAATTTGTTTATAAATGATATTTTTTATTACAACCAAGGTAAAGGAAGCATTGGTATATTATGTGTCTTAATTAAGATACAAGGTACATATTCAGCCATGAAAATATTGGATATTCTAGATATAGCTATACCGGCACGCTGTGTGGACAGTGCATGTAGGTATTTACAGGCCCATAGCCCTTACACCAACACCATGTAAACTCATTGAAAAACTAGCGCATAAACATATCTTTAATTTTCTCAATCATCACCATATTTTAACGGAACAACAAGGTGGCTTCAGGCCAGGCATGTCAACTATTGGTACACTTGCTTCTTTTATGGACACTATTGCTAGAAATTTAAATGTGGGCTTACCCACACTAGCTGTGTTTATTGACCTTAGCAAGGCCTTTGACACCGTAGACCACCTGATCCTTAAGAATAAGTTAGAAAATTATGGTATACGAGGAAATAATTTAAAATGGATTTCTAGCTTCTTGAGTGACAGAACACAAATTACGAAAGCAAATTCTGTTTTTTCCACTAGTGAGAGGGTGGTCTGCAGTGTCCATTTTGGGCCCGCTATTATTTTTACTATATGTAAATGACTTGCCTGAATGTGTAACCAAGTCCAAGGTTAAATTGTATGCCGATGATACTGTGATATTTGACTCTGACCCTCATATTGAAAATGTATACACACGACTACAAAATAGCCTTGATGTTTTTGGCATGTGGTGTCGACAGAATAAGCTAACGGTTAATACAAGCAAGACTAAGGTCATGGCGTTTACATCATCTAAGCAAAAACTCACTGGTTTAGACATTAATCTGTACTTGAATGATGTTAAGCTCATGGTCGTCCCATGTTACAAATATTTAGGGGTGACACTGAACCCTCATCTCAAATATGACTTGCACGTGAAGCACCAGCTTAAAACTATATCACACAAAACATGGATTCTGGGAAGTCTAAGGCTGAGTATGACCAAAGCCATGGCACTGAAAATATATTCATCAAAAGTTCTCCCATACTTTGATTATGGCGACCAACTCTTTGGCTCAACAGCACAATATATTTTAGATGACCTCCAATATGCACAAAATAGGTGCCTCAAAATTTGTCTTCGAGTAGATCATCTTACCGATACAAACTGGGTCCATGTTAAAGCCAAGACTCCCCTGCTAAAGGATAGAAGATTGGTTCCTATCCAAAATTTCTTGTACAAGAGAGCCCGTAGTATAGAATATACTGTAAATAGAGAGATTCCAACTCGAGCACACCAGGGACCAATCCTAAACAGTGTTACTTCCCATTGTGATGTGTATTACAGATCTGTTGAACACTATGGTATGGTATGGAATGTAATCCCACCACCTGTAAGGCTCATACCCACTTTCCTAGATTTTAAAAGGGATAGAAAATTGTGGCTAGCCGACCAAATACCTGTTATTTAGCTTAAATGTTGTTAGCTAAGATTCACTTGAAATGATGTATTTTTCTGTTGAAGTTTATGATACCCAACCCCAAGATGAGACCGATAGATAAACTAAATCATAGCACATTGATCCTTTTGTAAGGAAAGGGTCCCCAAAGAAAATCCACCACACACCTAATTTGCGTGGGAGGAGAGGGACCTTTCTTTCTTGGCGAGTAGTTGATTTGATATATATTATATGTTTATTAGTCAAAGGATGTAAAACCCCATGTCATCATTTATACTCATATTTTTGGATACATGTACTCACTGTAACTACTCATTTGTTGACTACCGGTAATAAAGATAAATGTTTACAAAACAAAAAAGTGTGTTAGAGGTGGGCTGGGTTGAACTAAGCAAGGGGTATTACCCCTCCTTTCTACAGAAACCTTGGCCTCCTACCCTCAGTGTCCTCCTCTCCCTGTCCTCTGTACCCTGCGTTTTGCCCCCCCCCCCCCCCACTCCTCTGTACCCCCTTGCCCTCTGTCTTCACTCCCCCTCCCCTCCGTGCCCTCCTCCTGCCCTCTGTACCTTTGTCATCCCATTTGTTTCTCCTATCCCCTGTCTATCATTCCATCAATTCCTACTGCTCATGTGCCTGTCCCTGTCTATTTGCCTGTCTAATTGCTTGCATATCCCTTCACCTCTCTATTACCCCGCCCTGTCTCTCTTTGCATCGCTCCCTCACATGATTATGTCCCTACCTATTCCTTTCTGCCTAGCCAAGCCCCCAACCTGTCCTTTCCCTGTCTATCCCCAAACTATTTCTTGCTCTGCCTATCATCCCTTCCGATCCCTCTCCTTGCTTATCCTCCTGCCTATCCCCTTTATAAGGGCATTTAGGATGGGTATGAGATCCCCTAGGATGGGTATGAGGTCACTTAGGAGATGAATGAGCAACTTAGGATGGGTATGAGAGACTTAGGATGCACATTAGGATGGTCACTAAGGATGGGTATAGTGGGTAAGTATAGACCTTTACCTATCCTTTTGGATCACCCCTCCTTTGTACAGATATCATAGGTTAGGATACCCACCACTAAGTGAGGGTTATTACCACTGCTTTGTGCACATAGTGGACCCTAGTTGTGCAGAGGACTGCAGGATAGAGGCTCCTGGGTTCAAATTGGTTCCCATAACCTCCTCTCAGACTTGACCTAGTTCATATGAGGAGGTTATACACAAAAACCTCCTCAAAGTGTCTGCTTAGGGCCTCTGAAGCCTCTACTGAGGCTGCTCATTACCTCCTGGTGCTCTGAGCTAGGAGAATATGGAATATTACCTACATCAGGAACAATAAGCCGAACACCCAGACAGAGTATAAAGGATCTAGGTCAGGGCTTAGAGCCCAAACCTGGCTTTGGAGCCCATATACTGTGTATAAGGGAACTTTACCCATTAGGTTTGCCATACCCTCCACACCTATAGAATGCCTGTCTAATCATAAACAAAGTGGTTAGGGAATTCAAGAAAGCTGAGGTTCTAGAAATTACCCTGATGACCTTAGCAGAGGAAGAGAAACCTACACTCACCAGTGGGCACAATATTCAGTTCAACATTGAATTAACATTGACAACCATCCGTCAATGTTGAGTCAATATTCTTTGCTTACTGGGTATGTCCTACAGTTGTACACTGATGGCAGTGTCCTGCCGCATACAGGGAGGGCAGACTCTCTGTATCTATTGGGGGGGGGGGGTTATTCAGTCAAAAGGAAGTTAGGAATGCGGGACTCCCTGTACACCCCCTCTGAAGATAAAATATTATAACTATTTCGATTAGTTTTCTTGTTTCCATGGGGTCTGCCTCCCTTTAAATGGACACTAAACCACCTTGATGTAGAATAAAAAAATATAATAATATGTGGTCTAACGAACATGGACTATACCTAATAGCATTCTAAAATGGAATATATTCTTCCCACAAGGGGTGCAATATATTTGATCAGCAATTCCATCTCCCACTCAAGGTAACTTGATAAGGTCATGTGTTCCAGTAGTCCCATGTTTCCCCATTAAGTCCTGACAGTCTGCTCCATCATGTTTCTGTGTGGACTACAGCGGGTGGGGATATATTCCCAAGCACTCAGAGTGTGCATGTTGACTGGCTCAGTTGTTTCAGAGGTTTGTCCTGAAAATATCAGGAGAAGCATAGTACTACACTTGGTAGACCAGGGCTTGGCTTTCCCTCTTATGTCTGAATGCCTCAGGCAGGGCTGCCAAGTAGTACGCTTTTGGCGTATTAGTACGCTTTTTGCCCTCTTTTTGAGCTAGAATACGCTTTTGCATTTTGAGTACAATTTAGTACGCTTTTGAGGTATCCAGTACGCTTTTTGGCTATTATTAGCTATTATTTCAAATATATTGAGTACACATTTTATTCTTAGATAACTCTCGCTTCTAGAACCCAGTGGTGAAAGGGTAAAGTGCTCCTCACCATGAACAATCTGGCGCTGCCTCTGGTCATCCATTAATTACATATACGCATCAAGGGGGGTGGGCCAAATGCGTACGGACGAGTACAGGGGGGGGGGGGGGGGGTCTGGGACCATTTTGGCATACGCATTGTGTGCACATTAAGGGTGTTTTCCTGGTCTTTTTGAACTAAAAAAACGTATTGGACACCCTATGTCGGGTGGGGGGGAGGGGTCTAAGGTATTCTTTCAAATGTGTAAAAGAGCCAAGAAAATAGAGATAGTAATAGACTACACAAAGAGAGAAAATCCTTGGGATCCTCGTACAAGGAGGTGCGGGAATTGCAACCATAAGTAACCCGTAGTTTTGTCAGATTCTGGTTTCTGCTTTTGCTATATGGAACAGACAACTTATCATGTTTTTACTAATGTTACATTAATGCAGGGACCCTAAATAAGAAATACGCTTCTAGTACGATTTTTGGGTGAAGGGAGAACGCTAAATACGCTTTTCAGGCAAAAAAATCCCTATAAAATACGATTTTGGAAGATTTGAGGTTGGCAGCTCTGCTCAGGGTGGTGAATGTTGATCTTTTCCATTTTAAAACAACATTTAAAGATAAGTTTCACCACTATACCATGGAGAATGGAGCTGTAGAGAATGAGATTCAGTTTCTCCAGTGGAGATAACCAGTGGCTGCTCTGGTTTGACACCTTGTTCAACTTGGACACCCCTTAGGGGAGACCTACATCTCTGGTGCTGTAATTAATTTGGCACATGTTATAAATTGTCAATATTCAATAACTGGCTTGCCATATTACCCTGATGGTAACAATCCCATACAGTGATTTTGAGCATTAACAAGATTAGTTATGTGAATAAGCCGAGATCCTATTGCAAAAAAATGTGAGAAAAGTCGATTTTATAGCAGAATTACATTAAAAATGTGTCATTTTTTACAAGTATCTGATTGCCACGGTTACCTTATTACCTAGATTCTAGCAAAAAGTGGTCTATCTGTTAGCCAACATCCATACGGTCATTTTGAGCTATCAATCAACTATTTTGGTTAATAAACAAGGATTTTATAGCAGAATTATATTAAAAATGGGTAATTCTTTCACAATCATCTGGTTGCCATGGTTACCATATCACCTGGATTCTAGCAAAAAGGGTTATATTTGTTAGCCACCATCCGTATGGTCATTTAGAGCTATTACACAACTATTTTGGTTGATAAAAAAGGATTTAATAGCAGAATTATATCAAAAATGTGTCATTTTTTACAATTATCTGGTTGCCATGGTTACCTTATTACCTGGATCCTAGCAAAAAGTGTTCTATTAGTCAGCCACAATCCATACAGTCATTTTCAGCTATTACACAACTATTTTGGTTAATAAACAAGAATTTTATTACAGAATTATATGAAAAATATGTCATTTTTTAAATTAATCTGGTTGCCATGGTTACCATATTTGCCAAATCATAACAATAATAGTTTTACTTGTTAGTCCTTATCCATACGGTCATTTTGAGCTATTGTACAACTTTTTTGGTCAATAAACAAGGATTTTATAGCAGAATATTGAAAAATATTCCAAATATGGCGGCCATCTTGGATTTCGGGGGGTTAAAATGAAAATTCACCTTGTCTCCCCATCCAGATTGAAAAAGTGGGTCAAAATGAACTAGTAGCCAAAATTTCAGAGTTTTGTCCAGCCGGTTCCCGTAGATCCATTAACAGACCCTACTACTAGAACTAGGGGTCATACTCGATCCCAGCATCACTCGTCGAGCCCGTCAGGGCGAGTCAGCCTGTCGGTAGGGATAACACCCCAGCGCCTATTTCCGCGGAGCCCTATCTGTCACCATAGTAAACGCAAGATCTGTATTAGCTATTTTCGGGTCCTTTCCCTTAGTCAAATTTAACCATATTTGGTCATCCTATGCAGAAATGACCAAGGATTCAGAATCTGTGAGTTATTTTACTCTAGGTCCAACGGTTACGGAAATAGCGTATCATTTCCGAAGGGGTATTGATGGGCATACCTATACATTTTTGTAATTACATTAAAATATGATCTATTAATATCTTGCTTAATACTTGGTCGATTTTAAAGTTTAACCCCTCTATTTAAAGGTTAAAATCTGACTGTTCAATATGAGGAAAGAAAAAATGGAATCTATGTGGAAATTGCAGCAAATTCTAAAGGGTTTTAACTTTGGACCTTTTATTTTTTTACTTAAAATTTCTCACACTTTCTCACACGTTTACAGAACATTGCCTCATATGTTTACTTTTGATTTCTGGTCTTATTTTAATTCTATCTGCTAGCACAACTTGGCACAAGCCAATATAGAAGAGGTATATTTTAGCCCAAAATGCAAGAAATTGAGGCATGTAGAATATGGAGCAATCACAAAACTTTGACTTTCCACTGTGATAAAAAATACTCAGGTGGTCATTTCTTTCTGAAAACATAGCATATCAATCCTCAAAGTGTTCTCTCTTTAATGGTATCATTGGATTTTCCCTATTCCAATCTAGGGCTCAGTTATGGCCATTTATATGAAATGAAATACAAAAACGGCCCATCCCTGCTGCAGCCAGCATGGCAGTGTGTACATAGAGATAAGGCCTACTTGCTGCATAAACACTGACAGAAAAAAAAGGAAAATCTTACAAACTTCTTTACTTTAAAAGTGCATAGCTTGGCTTCTAGAAGGTCCTTTTCTATGATGTAAAGTGCATTGTCTTTCTCAAGATCTGTACTTTCAGATGCATAAACGTTATTTTAATATACCGGAAAAAGGATTTTGGTGTGTTATCCCTACTGTCGGCTTCGCTGATGTCTTTGGGTACGAGTGTGACTAGGGGTCAGAGGACAATTTAACTTAAGTTTAGTAAATTAGTGGGCAGAGTATATTTGATTCAGACAAAGTTGAATGGGCACGGTCGAGATGGCAGGGTTGAGTGATGTGAGGACAGAGCAGATGGAGAGGAGAAGAGGAAAGGTGAGTAAGGGAAGAAATTAGATTTAGACATATTAGAGAAGCAGGAGGAGACAGAGCCAGAGGAGGGCAGCTGGAGTGGAGGAGGGACGGGGAGGGAGTCTCAGTCAGACGCGGCAGCGGTGTAGACAAAAGCGACACAAAATGTTCGATATAGGCGGAATTTCACATACCAAACGTTGAATGACAACGACTCTTATTGAAAAATAGTTTACAGAATGTCTATTACCTTGAGATGACAAGATATTGTATTCGTGAAGAAATCGCGCCAAATCATTTGAAAATCTGACGTAAACACAGAACTTGTTGCATACACTTATACCCACTGATTGCCTCACGCGACCTACGCTGTGGCACCCAGTGAGCGCCGGCTGTGCGCTGCACGAGGTGACCCATATGATGGCATTTCTGAAGCTATCACCACAGAGCCTATTCATATCTCCTGTACCCGGCCTGGAACCTGCACCATGTGGCCCATGGGGTCCCCTCCTTTCACCAAAGCACCCAGTCCCTCCCTTGCACCATATGACCCATATGGTCCCTCCTTGCACCATGGGACCCATGCCAGGAAACTGGCCCCTACCTTGCGCCATATGGGTTACTGGGTCCCCTCCTTGCACCATAGGGCCATACCAGTAAAGTGCCCCCTACCTTGCACCATATGACCCATGGGGTCCCCACCTTGCACCATAGGACCCATACCAGGAAAATGGCCCCTACCTTGCACCATATGGGTTACTGGGTCCCCTCCTTGCACCATAGGGCCCATACCAGTAAAGTGCCCCCTACCTTGCACCATATGACCCATGGGGTCCCCACCTTGCACCATAGGACCCATACCAGGAAAATGGCCCCTACCTTGCACCATATGACCCATGGGGTCCCCTCCTTGCACCATAGGGCCCATACCAGTAAAGTGTCCCCTACCTTGCACCATATGATCCATGGGGTCCCCACCTTGCACCATAGGACCTATTCCTTCAAGGTGGCCCCTACCTTGCACCATATGACCCATGGGGTCCCCTCCTTGCACCATAGGGCCCATACCAGTAAAGTGCCCCCTACCTTGCACCATATGACCCATGGGGTCCCCACCTTGCACCATAGGACCCATACCAGGAAAATGGCCCCTACCTTGCACCATATGACCCATGGGGTCCCCCACTTGCACCATAGGGCCCATACCAGTAAAGTGCCCCCTACCTTGCACCATATGACCCATGGGTCCCCTCCTTGCACCATAGGACCCATACCAGGAAAATGGCCCCTACCTTGCACCATATGACCCATGGGGTCCCCTCCTTGCACCATAGGGCCCATACCAGTAAAGTGTCCCCTACCTTGCACCATATGATCCATGGGGTCCCCACCTTGCACCATAGGACCTATTCCTTCAAGGTGGCCCCTACCTTGCACCATATGACCCATGGGGTCCCCTCCTTGCACCATAGGGCCCATACCAGTAAAGTGCCCCCTACCTTGCACCATATGACCCATGGGGTCCCCACCTTGCACCATAGGACCCATACCAGGAAAATGGCCCCTACCTTGCACCATATGACCCATGGGGTCCCCTCCTTGCACCGTAGGGCCCATACCAGTAAAGTGTCCCCTACCTTGCACCATATGATCCATGGGGTCCCCACCTTGCACCATAGGACCTATTCCTTCAAGGTGGCCCCTACCTTGCACCATATGACCCATGGGGTCCCCTCCTTGCACCATAGGGCCCATACCAGTAAAGTGCCCCCTACCTTGCACCATATGACCCATGGGGTCCCCACCTTGCACCATAGGACCCATACCAGGAAAATGGCCCCTACCTTGCACCATATGACCCATGGGGTCCCCTCCTTGCACCATAGGGCCCATACCAGTAAAGTGCCCCCTACCTTGCACCATATGACCCATGGGGTCCCCTCCTTGCAACATAGGACCCATACCAGGAAAATGGCCCCTACCTTGCACCATATGACCCATGGGGTCCCCTCCTTGCACCATAGGGCCCATACCAGTAAAGTGTCCCCTACCTTGCACCATATGACCCGTGGGGTCCCCACCTTGCACCATAGGACCTATTCCTTCAAGGTGGCCCCTACCTTGCACCATATGACCCATGGGGTCCCCTCCTTGCACCATAGGGCCCTTACCAGTAAAGTGCCCCCTACCTTGCACCATATGACCCATGGGGTCCCCACCTTGCACCATAGGACCCATACCAGAAAAATGGCCCCTACCTTGCACCATATGACCCATGGGGTCCCCTCCTTGCACCATAGGGCCCATTCCAGTAAAGTGCCCCCTACCTTGCACCATATGACCCATGGGGTCCCCACCTTGCACCATAGGATCCATACCAGGAAAGTGGCTCCTATCTTGCACCATATGACCCATATGGTCCCCTCCTTGCACCATATAGGCTAGGCCTATCTCAACAAGAGGGCCCCTAATCTTGCACCATGTGACCTATATGGTCCACCCTGTGCAGCATATGGCCTATCCCAACATTGGGGGCCCCTAATCTTGCACCATATGGCCCATGGTTGTCCATATTGCACCAGAGGACCCATACCAGGAAACTGGCCCCTGCCTTGCACCTGATGGCCTAAGGGGTCCCCACCTTGTACCACAGGACCCATACCAGGAAAATGGCCCCTACCTTGCACCATATGACCCATGGGGTCCCCTCCTTGCACCATAGGGCCCATACCAGTAAAGTGTCCCCTACCTTGCACCATATGACCCGTGGGGTCCCCACCTTGCACCATAGGACCTATTCCTTCAAGGTGGCCCCTACCTTGCACCATATGACCCATGGGGTCCCCACCTTGCACCATAGGACCCATACCATCAAAGTGACCCCTATCTTGCACCATATGGCCTATGGTGTCCACATCTTGCACCATAGGACCCATACCATCAAAGTGACCCCTATCTTGCACCATATGGCCTATGGGGTCCCTGACTTGCACCATAGGAACTAGTCCATCAAAGTCTCCCCTACCTTGCACCATATGACCCATGGGGCCCCATCTTGCACCATAGGACCCATACCAGGAAAGGGGCCCCTACCTTGCACCATATGGCCTATGGGGTCCCCGACTTGCACCATAGGACCCATACCAGGGAAGGGGCCCCTATCTTGCACCATGTGACCCATTGGGTACCTACTTTGCACCAGAGGACCCATACCATGCAGTTGGCCCCAACCATGCATCATATGACCCATATGGTTCCCTCCTTGCACCATATGGCCTATCAGAACAAGAGGGCCCCAACCCTGCACCATGTGACCCATATGATCTACCCTGTGCACCATATGGCCCATCCCAACATCGGGGCCCCTGACTTGCACCATATGACCCATATGGTCCCCTCCTTGAACGATATGGCCTATCCCAACAAGGGGGCCCTCATCTTGCACCATATGGCCCATATGGTTCCCTTCTTGCGCTATATGGCCTATCCAAAAAAAGGGGCCCCTACAAGACCCATACCAGTGAATTGGCACCTTCCTTTCAATTTATGACCTAGAGGGCCTCAAGCTTGCACCATATGACCTATACCCACAAAGTGCCCCCACCACTAAGAGCAGGGGGTGAGGGACTAGGAGAGGAGGGTAGGGTTTGAGTACAGGAGTGAGAGGAGGGTCCCCGCAGCTCCGTGCTGCCTTGAGCTCCATGCTCCACGGAGCTCTGTGTTACCTGGAGCTCCGAGCTCCATGTGCTCAGTGGCTCCCTGGAACTCCATGCTCTCTGGAGCTCCGCCCTGGAGCTCCATGCTCTCTAGAGTTCTGTGCTCCATGGAGCTCTTGGCTCCCTGGAACTCCCAGCTCCATGGGCTTCTATGTGCTCAATGGCTGGAGCTGGAGCTCCAGTTCCCTAGACCTACATGCTCCCTGGAGCTCCACGTTTCCTGGAGCCAGCTCCATGACCAGCTCCCTGGAGCTCACGTTTCCTTGAGCTCCTTGAGCTCAATGGTTCCCTGAAGCTCCATGCTCACTGGAGCTATGTGCTCCCCAGAGCTATGTGCTCCTTGGAGCTCTTTGTTTGCTAGAGCTCCATGTTCCATAGAGCTCATATCTATATGTGCTCAATGGTTACCTGGAACCCCATGCTCTCTGGAGGTCCATCCCACCTAGAGCACTGTACCTCTGGAGTTTTGTGCACCCTGGAGCTCCATGTTCCATAGAGCTCTGTGCTCCATACACTATGTGCTCCATGGAGCTCCGTGCTTGCTCGATAAAGCTGTGAATTTGCAGAATTCCTTGCTCCATTGAGCTTCATCTTCTATAACACTCCATACTGCATACTCTTTAGAGCTCCCTGCTTTGTGAACCTCTACTTAATCCATGAAGCTCCTTATTCAACTACCTGTTTTGGTCCCTATCTTGCACATGGAGCTCTTTGGGGCATGGAGCTCTTCGGAGCATGGAGCTCTTTGGATCATGGAGCAATTTGGAGCAAGGCGCTTCAGGGAATATAGAGCTCAAGGTAGCACAGAGCTCCTTGGAGCACAGAACCTCAGGGAGCAAGGAGCTTCAGAGAGCATGGGGTTCCAGGTAGCCATTGAGCACATATAGATATGAGCTCTATGGAACATGGAGCTCTAGGAAACAAAGAGCTCTAGGGAGCACATAGCTCCAGTGAGCATGGAGCTCCAGGGAACCATTGAGCACATGGAGCTCAAGGAAACGTGAGCTCCAGGGAGCTGGTCATGGAGCTTGGCTCCAGGAAACGTGGAGCTCCAGGGAGCATGTAGGTCCAGGGAACTGGAGCTCCAGCTCCAGCCATTGAGCACATAGAAACCCATGGAGCTGGGAGTTCCAGGGAGCCAAGAGCTCCATGGGGCACAGAATTCTAGAGAGCATGGAGCTCCAGGGCGGAGCTCCAGAGAGCATGGAGTTCCAGGGAGCCACTGAGCACATGGCGCTCGGAGCTCCAGGTAACACAGAGCTCCGTGGAGCATGGAGCTCAAGGTAGCACGGAGCTGCGGGGACCCTCCTCTTACTCCTGTACTCAAACCCTACCCTCCTCTCCTAGTCCCTCACCCCCTGCTCTTAGTGGTGGGGGCACTTTGTGGGTATAGGTCATATGGTGCAAGCTTGAGGCCCCCTAGGTCATAAATTGAAAGGAAGGTGCCAATTCACTGGTATGGGTCTTGTAGGGGCCCCTTTTTTGGATAGGCCATATGTCGCAAGAAGGGAACCATATGGGCCAGATGGTGCAAGATGAGGGCCCCCTTGTTGGGATAGGCCATATCGTTCGAGGAGGGGACCATATGGGTCATATGGTGCAAGTCAGGGGCCCCCATGTTGGGATAGGCCATATGGTGCACAGGGTAGATCATATGGGTCACATGGTGCAGGGTAGGGGCCCTCTTGTTCTGATAGGCCATATGGTGCAAGGAGGGAACCATATGGGTCATATGATGCATGGTTGGGGCCACCTGCATGGTATGGGTCCTCTGGTGCAAGGTAGGTACCCAATGGGTCACATGGTGTAAGATTGGGGGCCCTTTCCTGGTATGGGTTCTATGGTGCAAGATGGGGACCCCATAGGCCATATGGTGCAAGGTAGGGGGCACTTTCCTGGTATAGGTCCTATGGTGCAAGGTGGGGACCCCATAGGCCATATGGTGCAAGGTAGGGGCCCCTTTCCTGGTATGGGTCCTGTGGTGCAAGATGGGGACCCCATAGGCCATATGGTGCAAGGTAGGGGACACTTTAAAGGAATAGGTCCTATGGTGCAAGGAGGGGACCCCATGGGCCATATGGTGCAAGGTAGGGGCCACTTTATTTGTATGGGTCCTATGGTGCAAGGTGGGGACCCCCTGGGTCATATGGTGCAAGGTAGGGGCCCCTTTCCTGGTATGGGTCCTTTGGTGCAAGGTGGGGACCCCATGGATCATATGGTGCAAGATAGGGGAGACTTTGATGGACTAGGTCCTATGGTGCAAGTGGGGGCCCCATAGGCCATATGGTGCAAGGTAGGGGGCACTTTACTGGTAAGGGCCCTATGGTGCAAGGAGGGGACCCCATGGGTCATATGGTGCAAGGTAGGGGCCACCTTGATGGTATGGGTCCTATTGTGCAAGGTGGGGACCCTATAGGCCATATGGTGCAAGGTAGGGGCCCCTTTCCTGGTATGGGTTCTATGGTGCAAGGTGGGGACCCCCTGGGTCATATGGTGCAAGGTAGGGGAAACTTTGATGGACTAGGTCCTATGGTGCAAGTCGGGGACCCCATAGGCCATATGGTGCAAGGTAGGGGGCACTTTCCTGGTATAGGTCCTATGGTGCAAGGTGGGGACCCCATAGGCCATATGGTGCAAGGTAGGGGCCCCTTTCCTGGTATGGGTCCTGTGGTGCAAGATGGGGACCCCATAGGCCATGTGGTGCAAGGTAGGGGAGACTTTGATGGACTAGGTCCTATGGTGCAAGTTGGGGACCCTATAGGCCATATGGTGCAAGGTAGGGGCCCCTTTCCTGGTATGGGTCCTATGGTGCAAGGTGGGGACCCCATGGGTCATATGGTGCAAGGTAGGGGAGACTTTGATGGACTAGGTCCTATGGTGCAAGTCGGGGACCCCATAGGCCATATGGTGCAAGGTAGGGGCCTCTTTCCTGGTATGGGTCCTACAGTGCATGGTGGGGACCCCATGGGTTATATGGCGCAAGGTAGGGGCCCCTTTCCTGGTATGGGTCCTATAGTGCAAGGTAGGGACCCCATGGGTCATATGGTGCAAAGAAGGGGCCCCTTTCCTGGTATGGGTCCTATGGTGCAAGGTGGGGACCCCATAGGCCATATGGTGCAAGGTAGGGGCCCCTTTCCTAGTATGGGTCCTATGGTCCTATGGTGCAAGGTGGGGACCCCATGGGTCATATGGTGCAAGGCAGGGGCCAGTTTGAGGGAATGGGTCCTGTGGTGCAAGGTTGAGAGAGGCAAGAATAATGGCTCCCTGGATGGCTGAGATGTGTAGGTCGAGAGAGGGGAAAATCCTGGGTCCCTTAATGGGTCGAGAGGTGTAGGTCGAGAGAGGTCAGGTTTCTGTGTCCCCCAGTGGGTCGAGAGGTGTAGGGCGAGGCGTGCAAGATATGGGTATGCCAACCTGACTTGTTCACGTGCTTGGCGCACATGCAGACTCAGCGTAGGCGTCTTCCTAATACTTTCGAATTAAATCTGGTATTAATATCACATAGAATACCTATATCGTTTAGACATCTCTTTTAGATATTATAGCATATATTAGGGTAGAAGGTGAGGTGTTGATTTTTTCCATAAGCTTGAAAACAACACGTCAGTAACAGAAGCGAAAATAAGACCTTATTAATCGGATATGTAAGTAGTTCCACTACGACCGATTCACAGCTCGCGAATATATATGGGCAATGTTTTGAAATTTTAATTGCCTTGCACAGTACTATTTTATACCTCAATTCTTCATATTAACTTTTAATATATGTGTTTCTATTAGAATAATAAGGATCTTTATTTGTAATATTGGAAATATTTGAGAAATGCACCGAACTATATTCTCTCTGTGGATGTGTACAAGGTGGTGCGCGATCAATGTTTTTATTTATCTCGACAGGCACGCATTGTCACTTCAGAAGCTCAATTGAAAATGAGCCACAACTTCCTCCTATAGAAAGGATAGTTTAAAGACATACAGTATGGGTAACTGCCTGAAATCACCTACCGCGGACGACATTTCGCTCCTTCGTGGAAGTGACAGTAGTGAAGCAAATGAGTCGTCGACGTTAGGACCTCCTCCGCCATATCAGGTAGGCCTGACATTTTTGAGCTACTGCCACCGTTTTGACACACAGAGTTCCCCTCACACACTCAGTTCACCACCAAATTCATAGCCAGAGACAGCACCTACAAACGTCCCACCCCGCTCATCTAATTCTATTCTATTTCATTTATGTCTTAGGGGTTGTATCATTCTAGAAAGACATCTGTTAAAGTGTGAGAAAGGTGTAGAATTAGAGCAGATCTGAGAGCGCCATGTTTGTTTACAAGTAGAGTGGGGACGTGACTGACTGGTGTTGGGGATCCGAACAAAGCACCAGGCTGAGACACGACGTCCGTGGGGGTGCCATCCCGGATCAGCTGTTCTAGCTGGACCCCATTGCTTTGTTGGGCGCGTGGTCTCAACACGCACCCACGTGTTACATTCCCACACAATTGAATATAAGAATAAGTGATATTATGGTTTCATGATTTATATGTTTTAAATAAATGATATATTATTGAGAATATGACCATCTATGATGATGATCTACTAGGCCTGCTAGATAGAATTATTCTTTTATTATTATTATTAATTTCATTAATAAAGGTTTCTACAATTCCAAATCATTTCTGGCAATTATTATTCATTCATATTATAAATGATACCAATAGAATTAGTTGAAAATGCTCAATACAATTGGTCACTTACTATCTGACAGGTGCTCCCTTGTGACTTGACTCTCAATGACAGCCTTTGTTGGATACCCCGGTAGCATATTGTATACCGTAAAACCTTGCTCTGGAAACATTCTAAAAGCCACACAGGGGGTCTCATTATGGCAACTTTGGTACCGTAGTATACATCTAGAAACTTGAGTATTAGCAGCACCTCAACTTTGGGCCGTCACACCGACGATCTGACTTGCGTACTACTAGCTTCTACACTCAGACTACAGGAGGTTTTACGGTAGCCTGTTATGTTATCCGGTCTTACGCTATGGAAAATTATAAAATAAACCTATATGTTAAAAAAATTACCAGTTGTAGGGATAACACCCCAGCGCCTATTTCCGCGGGTCCCTATCTGTCACCATAGTAAACATGACAATCCTATTTTCTATTTTCGGGTACTTTCCCTCTGTCAATATTGGCCATACTGCATATCCCAATGTAGAAATGTCCAAGGATTCGGAATCTGTAAACCATTTTGCTGTGCGTAAAACGGTTCATGAGATATCTTATCAGTTCCGAAGGGGTATTTGTGTGCCCACAGTGAAATTTATTTTAAACCTTGAAATTTGAAATGTGAATATTTTGCTTAATACTAAAGGGATTTTAAAGCTTGACCCCTCTATTTAAAGCTTAGGACATGAGCGTTTACTATAGGGACAGAAACAATGGAATCCCTGTACAAATTATAGCTAATTCTGGCAACTTAAAAATTTGACCTTTTTATTTTTAAATTAATTATTTTGCTAACTTTTTGTAACTCATATGGCATGACCAAAAAAATGTCTTCTTTCAGGATCTGGAATCAGATTTGATTTATCTACTAATCCAAAAAAGTCCAAAGCAAAAGAGTAACTGGTAGTATGGCCAATAGTCAGAGAAAATCAGCCCAGCTGACCACACTGCCACTTACCAAGTTTTGACTTTCCATCGTGATAAACAATACTAACCCTGACTCTAAGTAATGCAAAATATAGCCCTATAATCCCCAATATGTTGTGCTTACAGTGATATAATTGGTTATTGCCTATGATGATCCAGTCAAATTATAATGGAATTTATGTGAAGCAAAGTCTAAAACTGCCCAGTCCCACTGCAGGCGGTGGGTAATGTGTATTGACTGATAAGGACCAAAATAGCTATAAATACATTGACAGAAAATCTGGTAAACTTCTGCTGTTCAGACATCAATAACTTCGCTTCTGGTGGGTCTATTGACTCAATCTAAACAGCATTGTCTTATTCACATTAACAGCTTCCAGGAAATGTAAAAATATTTCAGAAATTCACAAGCTAAAAAGTTCATGTGTTACCCCTACCAGTTGGCCTAAATCTACTAGGGGTGTTTGACCAGTATTTAGGTGTTTTTTTAAAATGTATTTTTCATTATTAAACACTTTATTCTCATGATTAGCCTACCATTTATCAACCAAAAGATTTGTTGCTGTGGGTTCATTAGGAAGTATTTCTAAAGGAATTTGAACTAGGTCAGGATTTTGTTTCGGCTGGCTCCAATTTTCCATGTGTAAAAGCCATTGACCAAAAACGTTGACCCGATCACACTATTTGCATGAATGATAAAGAATCCATATCTGACATAGATTCTATCATATTCAGGTTCAGGTATCAAATATAGTACACTATAGCTACCCTGTAGTTTTTGTACACTCTTTTACCATTGTGAAAAAAAAGGTGTCCATAGAAACTAGGTCACAGCATAATCAGAATGAGAGGGACCAAGAAGGTTGATTTCGAGGTAGTGTAGCATGTAGGGCTACGCTGTGGGATGTCAGAACATATAGCATGTCTTGATCATATCCTGCACATTCAACACATTGAACGTTGTTCGTTCTGATCTCTTAGCCTTACGTCATTTTCTCTGTATTATAGTGATGACTAATGCACCTAAATGTACCAGGTATACAATATGTTTTTACTCTGTGCTGGCGTATACGTGTGCTGAACATGCTGACACATGTAGCGGTACTATGTATTTCAATTCATGCCTATATACATGTAGCATTATCAGGGCACATGCCATATGACAAAGGAAACTCCCACGTGATTATAATTACCGGGATATATCAGGGATGAAAGTTTTCCAGTTTCACCTTGATTTCAAGACCTGTACACTGTAGGCTACTTGCCTATAAAGGACCTCTCAGGGGCTTCTATCTTTAAATAACATATCAAATGTTTTTCAGAATGGACATTTTCATCCCTGATATAACTGTATACCGGTACTAGTACATGCAGGTCTTCAGAAATAACCATGCATTGTCTCAGCTCAGAGATATATTAAAGCTGCCTAAAACAAAGGGGACTGTTCTTTTACAATCATGCATGACACCTCTGCTGTTTGAGTTGGTGACTTGTACGACTTGTATGACGCTCTGTGTACATATCTATTGTCAGTCATCTATTGTTGTGTGTCGATTCTTCCTGGATGGTGATAATGGTTTCTAAGTGGTGCAGCTGTCGGCCCGGCAGGCAGCCTCGGGGTCGTGTTACTTGTCCTGAGTCCCACAGGGCGGAGAGCGTCGGGGGGGGGGGGGGGGGCACCAGGTGGGGTAGGAGTAGAAGTGGTGTGTGGGAGGGGGGGGGGGGGTGTCAGTGCCACCACGTACCCAGCATCATCAGCTTGGATACAAAGACTCATCACTAGAGATCCCCCCCCCCCGACTTTACTGTTAGTTACACTACACCCACTACCCCCTACCCGCACACTGTCTATGCCTACACTTAATTTGCCCGGTTAGCACGTGGCCCCCATGGCCGTGCATGCATGATGACCATGTAGGGTGTTAGCAGCTGTGGGCATAATTAAGATGGTAATGACGTCCCAGGTTAAACAGGAGGACGTAACACCGATATACGAGGACGTGCATGTATTAGATTATATGGTGGATAATTGGGTCAGCCTTATGTGATGTGTTTATCCCACAGCCCTTATTTAATACTAGTAGTGATAATATTCATGTAATATTATATCTGTGTATTGACCAGCTTCACATGATGAGTGATGGCATAGGGGTCGCTTGCGCTTTGTAAAAGTGCATGCATTCAATTGCATGGCATTACCATTCAATATTCGTCTAGAGGAAAACCAGCTCACCCCTAATTTATTCACCTAGCAAATAAAAACTGTTTTGAACAAAAGAAAAGTTATGTACCAGCATATACCCTACCACAAGTATCTGCTCATGATACATGCAGGGGATGTAGAACATGGACTATAAATAGGAGATGGAAACCAAATAATTCCGTGTATAAATTACTTATGTAAAGTGGCATTGTTCCTTTTCGTTTTATGCTAAACCAAAGGGGAAAAAAACGAATATAAAATGATGAGGTAAATTTATGAATGATTCAGTTTTGTGGCCTTCTAGGTACCGTCGTGATACCACACATCTACAAAAACACATGTATGAATAGAAAAGACCCCCAAAGTTAAAAAGTTAACTAATAAACTTGTGGATGATATTTATTCTGGTGCATAGTGGCAGTCACTGACTGCATACACTTGTTCTCTGTAGTCATCTCATCTCTGTAATATTTTATTCACCTTTATCTATGGTATAACATATGCTTATCGATCCCGCGGTCATATCCGGTTCTTGGACGACAAACAAAACAACAATTGACCGTTAGAGTATTAGTACGTCACTGATCCCTATCTCAGAGAGGTTATATTGAAGGACACATCTCGATCATATCATGTATATGCTCCTACAGTTATTTGTCAGAATCTTGATTCAAAGTGTAACAGAACATGATGATAGTCATATATCATCTCGAATAACTTGAATACCTTAATCAACACAATAAGGAGCCCGGGCCCCTTGATGCGGTTCTAGACTAGAAACCCTCAATTTTTCACGCTTTGTGAGAGCATTATACTATCCTAACAACCAAAGTGTCATTAGAATAATTCTTTAAGCGCCCAGGGCGCTTGTTACGTCGATTACTGTAGTCCTTCCAATGGAAAGTATGACCGCGCCCATAGTGTCTCTTGGTGTGGGTGTCTAGAACATTGTGTAGGCCGCCTGAAGGTTGTAGGGTAGGGTTTATAACAGATGTGTTGTGGCTATGATCGTTCACCTCTCCATGTTCCCACTATGCACCTTTCTGTTTTGTCTTGTACTTGTAGACCTCACGCTCCATATAGCAAGACCATGTATGTATGGTATATAACGTATCACGTACATCGTGTCCTGAGTCTAATTCTACTTCCTCGTTTCTACATGCATGACAGTTTCGGAGCTATTACGTTTCAATCTAACCATTTAGAATTAAAATATGTATGTGGGATAGTTGTGAGTGCACACCTCCATATGATCCTGGTTGATGGGGGGGGGGGGGTGGAGGCATCAGCAGTATCAATGTCTCTGTTAAATGTTTACTCCAGGGGCCCATTTAGGATCCTGGATCCGCCACATAATGCAGATGTGTAGTTTCATTATATATAGACCCCCATGCCTCCTATTTATAGGCAGACACTGGGGCCTGGTGGGTGTAGTTGTATGTCTCTGTAGGATCAGATGCATCTATAGCATTATCCATGACCTTTATGGCCCAGATGAGATGATGCCTCAATATTTATGTTCATTTGTCGTCATGATACCCCAACCCGTCGGTATTGTATCTGTGCATCATCCAGACTCTCCGGGAGTACAATGTCATGTATATCTATCCCCGCAGAGTCGGCATGATGCATTCATGCAGACCTGACGACCTACTGTATTCATGCATAATGACGCCATAATGAGATATCGTGCATTATAACAATAAGTTGCCCTTAAGTTGAATTTGACCCCTTATGGTACTAACTACCTGTCCCATAGTCATTAACCCACGGATGACGGCTACGATAAAGGATCTCACACTTGGGTATATCGAATAACTTTACATAACTGTTATCACACCTGTGGGGCAGTGGTTATATGGCATAACCCTGTACAGGTGTCGGCAATCTAATAGACGTGCCATTGATGCCTGTATGTTGTCTGTTGTACAGGAGTCGGCGCCCGTGTACCACCCGACCCCTAACGTGAGCCGCCAGGCACACCAGCTGACGGAGGAGGAACAGATCAAGATAGCCAAGAGGCTAGGACTCATACAGCACCTACCTACAGGCGTCTATGATGGCACGGCCAAAAAGGCCAAAGAGTAAGTATACTATAAGCTGTTATACCCACTACTGCTTTGATGTATTATAATATGAAGTAAGATGCAGCACTGCTCTTCTCTCTTTTTTTAATGCTTTTATTAGATCTAATTATACATTCAAATTACGTGGTAAATATGATGTGCATTGGCCCATTGCCTTACCTCCGCTGGCACCCTTGACAAATATGTTTGTAGGAGCCTAGGACATTTGTTAGCCCCCCCCCCCCCAATTTTTTCTTCTTTTTATTAAATTCACGGGGGTGTTGAAAACAAAGAGAAACTTTGATAGTATACATGGCCACGTGAGCTATTTGTCATTAATCCCATGGCATGGCTACAGCTAGGTTGCACAGGTTAGTCTTCAGAGCATCAAGTACCATGTACATGTTTATGTTTATGAAGTATAGACATTTGTTTGCCAGGTTAGAGAGTCCTTCCATGGCAAACTGCCAAGTGACATTGTTTACTCCTATACGGCAAGAAACGCATTCTATTAGTAAAAGTCGATATTCTTAGTTTCTACAATTAGACGTTTATTCACTGACAGACTCCATAGTAAAATTAACCACAATTTTGGTTTAAATCATTTATACACCTTTGTACAATCTCTCTGCTATCAGTGCTGTGGGCTAGTTCTCTGCAGTTTTGTCCATAGACTGCTGACGCTAATCACAGATCGACCCACCTAGCAACTGTCCTGTCAGCATTTTTCCATATCTTAAAAAAACAAAAGCTATATAGGTTTTGTGCTAGATAATCCGGGTAATGATAAATATAGGATTGTCTCTACTTCTGTTGTTGCTTCTGTTGCTACCCTCGGCATCTTTTATAGGTGGGCCCTTGTATTATTTTTAATGTTGGAAGAAGAACAACTCCAGTTATGTGAGATCAGCCTCAAAAAGCCAGCACGGAGCAGTCTATTTTAGTGGGCCCCACTCCTCCAGGTAACTTGGTGTCGGTTGCTATGGCAACTCCACGAGAATGCACTAATTAGGGGAAGATGGTGGTGACTGGCTATAAGGTATGGCGCGCCATGGTTGTTCATAATGCCATAAGGTGTTGAGGTGAGTGCCAACTGTAGCGTAGGGGAATAGGGCCTGGAGGCAGAGGTCGTAGGCCACTGGGCGGAAAGTGGTTATCACGGGCGGACGTTGGCACCAACCCAGACGATGAATAATAAAGGAGTAGGACGAGGGGCTCAGCTACAACAAACTGGTCCTACACGTCAGGGATGATTCTCAGTGTATGTACAGCACCCACAAACTGGTCCTACACCCAGTGGGTGTACAGCACCCACACACTGGTCCTACACCCCAGGGGGTGTACAGCACCCACACACTGGTCCTACACCCAGTGTGTGTACAGCACCCACACACTGGTCCTACACCCCAGTGGGTGTACAGCACCCACACACTGGTCCTACACCCAGTGTGTGTACAGCACCCACACACTGGTCCTACACCCAGTGTGTGTACAGCACCCACACACTGGTCCTACACCCAGTGTGTGTACAGCACCCACACACTGGTCCTACACCCAGTGGGTGTACAGCACCTACACACTGGTCCTACACCCAGTGTGTGTACAGCACCCACACACTGGTCCTACACCCAGTGTGTGTACAGCACCCACACACTGGTCCTACACCCAGTGTGTGTACAGCACCCACACACTGGTCCTACACCCCAGTGGGTGTACAGCACCCACACACTGGTCCTACACCCAGTGGGTGTACAGCACCCACACACTGGTCCTACACCCAGTGTGTGTACAACACCCACACACTGGTCCTACACCCAGTGGGTGTACAGCACCCACACACTGGTCCTACACCCAGTGTGTGTACAGCACCCACACACTGGTCCTACACCCCAGGGGGTGTACAGCACCCACACACTGGTCCTACACCCAGTGGGTGTACAGCACCCACACACTGGTCCTACACCCAGTGTGTGTACAGCACCCACACACTGGTCCTACACCCAGTGTGTGTACAGCACCCACACACTGGTCCTACACCCCAGTGGGTGTACAGCACCCACACACTGGTCAGTGGTCCTACACCCAGTGGGTGTACAGCACCCACACACTGGTCCTACACCCAGTGGGTGTACAGCACCCACACACTGGTCCTACACCCAGTGTGTGTACAGCACCCACACACTGGTCCTACACCCCAGGGGGTGTACATCACCCACACACTGGTCCTACACCCAGTGTGTGTACAGCACCCACACACTGGTCCTACACCCAGTGTGTGTACAGCACCCACACACTGGTCCTACACCCAGTGTGTGTACAGCACCCACACACTGGTCCTACACCCCAGTGGGTGTACAGCACCCACACACTGGTCCTACACCCAGTGGGTGTACAGCACCCACACACTGGTCCTACACCCAGTGTGTGTACAACACCCACACACTGGTCCTACACCCAGTGGGTGTACAGCACCCACACACTGGTCCTACACCCAGTGTGTGTACAGCACCCACACACTGGTCCTACACCCCAGGGGGTGTACAGCACCCACACACTGGTCCTACACTCAGTGGGTGTACAGCACCCACACACTGGTCCTACACCCAGTGGGTGTACAGCACCCACACACTGGTCCTACACCCAGTGTGTGTACAGCACCCACACACTGGTCCTACACCCCAGGGGGTGTACAGCACCCACACACTGGTCCTACACCCAGTGGGTGTACAGCACCCACACACTGGTCCTACACCCAGTGTGTGTACAGCACCCGCACACTGGTCTTACACCCAGTGGGTGTACAGCACCCACACAGTGGTCCTACACCCAGCGTGTGTACAGCACCCACACACTGGGTGTACAGCACCCACACACTGGTCCTACACCCCAGTGTGTGTACATCACCCACACACTGGTCCTACACCCAGTGTGGGTGTACAACACACACACACTGGTCCTACACCCAGTGGGTGTACAGCACCCACACACTGGTCCTACACCCAGTGTGTGTACAGCACCCACACACTGCTCCTACACCCCAGTGGGTGTACAGCACCCACACACTGCTCCGACACCCGGGGGGGGAAGGGGGGGGGGATAACATACATCTCACCGACACGTATAACCCACACTATGGGGAAAGCACTTGGGGGTCTGAGAAATGCTTACTTTTGTACTATATTTCCAAAAACGCTCGTTTTAGCCGCATCTAGACTATAGTATAAGCCCGAGTAGGCCAGAATATTGTATAGCCTGCACTAGAGGTTCGGTTCCCGTTAGACGCAGAAATTTAAGGTACCTATATTCACAGGTATAGGAGGACCTCCTCCACATCTACACCACATCGTATACATTGTGCGCATCTATATGAGAGCTTGTGCAGTTGTCTCTTTGTTTGTTTACTTAGTATAGTTTACATGGACTCTTCATGAATATTCCACTCTGGTCTCTGTAACTGCTAGCAACATTTGTCTTCAGAGTTATGTACAGTCTCTTGGTTCTAGTCTCGACAAAGAGGTTATACTTTCGATGGGAGATATTCCAGACTAGACCAGGAAGCCGTATAGAGGGCCTTATAGGTTGATAACTATTCAAAAACCGTGTACAATGGTAAAATGTCCATTTGAGTTTGATCAAGGATGAGGCTTTGACCTCAAAACCAGTAGACCAGAAGTGTGTGGTTTCCTCGATTAGACCTACACATGATAAGCGAAGCACAGCTCTGTGGGATTGCTGTGATAATCAGTACACCTACTTGTGTGTTATCTCACTGTAGTGTTATCTATACGGCTTATTTTCATCATTGACCCAGGGGCACTACTGTGCCTCAGGGTCTTATACGACGGTTCTCAACCCAATTTAAGACATTTTTCCCATGACTTGTACCTCAAATATTTCAGCAAATAAATTTTCCTGACAAACAAATATCTGTGTTTTGAGTTGTACAGCTCAATGCCGATCTCCCGATACCAATATTGTAAATGTGCGTTTCCTCAAATTCTCAAAAAAGGCATTTAAAAAAGTGTCACATTTGGCTTTTTTTTCACTAATTTCTTTAGCATTGCTGGTATAGGAAAAACCTCCCTCTAATGCCCTCCACCAACTTGTTGAACCCATAGAGCTCCATCTTAAAGGCTTGGGGAACGCTTTTTGAGACGGTATATGAGACGCCTGGTGATTACCTCCCTCTAATTTTTTTTTTTTTTTTTTTATTATTTTTTTTTTTTCAAACTTCGTTTTTTCCAAACTTCGTTTTTTCCCTCGACCCCAGTCCCTCGACCCCTGTCCCTCGACCCCCGTCCCTCGACCCCCGTCCCTCGACCCCCGTCCCTCGACCCCCGTCCCTCGACCCCCGTCCCTCGACTCCCGTCCCTCGACCCCCGTCCCTCGACCCCAGTCCCTCGACCCCTGTCCCTCGACCCCAGTCCCTCGACCCCAGTCCCTCGACTCCCTTCCCTCGACCCCCGTCCCTCGACCCCCGTCCCTCGACCCCCGTCCCTCTACCCCCGTCCCTCTACCCCTGTCCCTCGACCCTCGACCCCCGTCCCTCGACCCCCGTCCCTCGACCCCCTGTACTCCGTCCCCTCTCCCCTGGGTCACATGTGATGCCAATCGCCTATACCATTCATTATTTATGGTGGCATGGCTATGGGTGACGGTCAAGCTGACAGCCTAGCCATGAGTATGTGGTTCAATATTGACCTCTGACATCACGTTTGGGTATATTTCTGGCTTCTACTTTACTGCACTGTTGTTACCAGTTTTAATAGGGAGACTTTACACAGATATGTTAGTGACAATATTATATATTGGTTCTGGTATCATAGAATTTTGTTAAATAGTGGCACCCCTGTTCTTTGGCCATTATATTTATAACAGAAATCGGCATGTTTCACGTTTTAAAGAATATCAACTTATAGCAGATGCTATTCCTATTGTGAATTGAGCAATAGGAATCGTGTCAGTATATAGATAGTTTACAGAGAAATTATGCACTAATATATCAATTATCATCAAGAACTTGTTCGATAGTATGTATGTCGTGTGTCGGCTAACCATTGCGTTAGTACTTATCAAGTGGTCGACAATTAGGGCAGCTGCACAGAGGAGTCCTAATGTGTTAATCCTAAATCCTGTAGGAGAGGATAAGCCTCGGTTACATGGTCATAATAACCGCGGACACTAGTAGTAAAGCATGGAACATTTTTCATAAGTATACATGTACCGGTAGTAAGCATACATTCTGGGATGTATGTATGTATGTATGTATGTATGTATGTATGTATGTATGTATGTATGTATTTATGTATTTATGTATATTATCATAAATATGCTGAGGGTGCACGATCCCGTCCTGCAGAGCGAACCTATTGTGCTGAGATAGTCGATACATATAATATGTAGTAACAGCCAAGTAACAGGGGAAGTAGACACCAAAGTGGTGGTATGCGGTGGGCTTATGAAACTATTGTAACAGTTTTTACCCCCTCAAATGAGTCAATCAGGTTGGCTCGACACTTTGAATCCCTGACTTGGATCAAGAGCTCTCCCAAACTCCACCTTTACGGCTTTACCCCTCCTTGTGAGTGAGACAGCATTAGTTACCGTGTGAAGTAAACACGGGCTAGTTACCTCACTATAATAGAGTCTACCTCTCTTTTATCCCAACCCTCTGCCATGTAGGGCAGAGGGTGGGCTGGGCTGGGCCTGCTGGTCTAGTTTCAACACAGCCAGTGTTTGGGGGTAAGGTGTTGACCCTATGACACGTGCCCAACAGACAATGTGACCCCCCCCCCCCCTCCGTCCCCCTTCTCATGGGTGGAGACCTGTAGACATGGACTCTTTATTGCTCAGCTCAGGTGTATCAACAGAGGGGTGTATATGCCTTCTTTTCAGGTACATTTGCATTACAGGTCCCCACCCCTTTTAAAAGTCCTCGGTCTGAAAAGTTCATGTAAAGTATGAGGATATGGTGTATGTTTTAAGGATATGCCACACTATTTTGATACAGTTAAGGGCATGGATATATGTTACAGTTCAAAGATTTGCCCATCACGTCATAGATCACTGTGTATATGGTTCATGGATAACCCTTTAAGCACGGCATGAGAGCTTCATGTGCATTTGTTATGACGCACCAACACAGCACTGTAATTCGAAACCACTGAGGTGGTGCATCGTACCAATTATTTAGGGGTGTATCTACCCCATAGGGTCAGCAAGATGCATGAATGCAGCAGATGTGTGGCTCCAGATGGGTCAAAAGCGACCTGGCGACCTGGGCTGTTTTGGAGGCGACCTGGCGACCTGGTGCAATAATAAAAGCGACCTGGCGACCTTTGGACAAATTTTACAATAGATTAGAGGGTTGAAAAAAGCGACTTTTCGACCTGGACCCCTTAATTTCGGCGACTTTCCGACCTCAGGGGGGGACCCCTCTGCACCCCCAGATGTTACCCCGGTGCTGCATTCATGCATCATGCTGACCAAAGGCCATGGTGCATTAAACCCGTCCTTAAGAGTTTCACAGTGGTGATTACCGGTATTTATATTTAAGGGCCTCACTTTAATACCAAAGGTACATTTGGACTTTGCCGTTTTCCGATGGTGACCTATATCGGGTTAGATATAGATCAATTACAAAAATATACTACCGGTGACTCACGGGATAAACTGTCTCTGTATACACCGCATGGGCTATCAATAAGCCATTTCTTTGTACAAACTAATGTGTGTCATGTGGCAGATGGTGTTCAGTACTTTGGGTGGTTTACAGTTTGAACTTGTCTGATAGATGTGTCCACGTGTCTAGCACCAAGGTGTAACCTCTGTTTCACACTTGACTTGTGTTGGATATAACCTAACTTGATTCAGAATACTGCACCATTCATAAATTTCATAAACATGTATGTATAGCCCACCCCACCCCCTTCACCCCCACATAGAGTACACGATATTATGTAAACAGTAACTGTGTGATTTGAGAATCATTGGAAAATAAATCACTCTAGAAAACAACACAATGGAATGTCTATCAATGTCAACATTAAAACTGTACGCCCCATATAATCCCTTTGTGTATCAAACTCACTCAAGTTGAACCCATGTACCTTACACTTGTTGTGTAGATAGAGCCCCCACCCCATTTTGGGACACATCTCTAGGTTATAGTACTCATGTGGTGACGTTGTAGCACTCCCTTACTTTTGGGCGTCACCAGGAGGTTTGGACAGTGGAGGTAACTGGATTTTGATTGCCATGACCTTTGTGCTGAACATGGTATATAGTCTGCCAAAAAGGAAGGTAGGGTGGGACCACCGTCAGATCACGTTTTAATGTTCATAAACCCACCATAAAATAAATGAATCAATCAATCTAACAAACAAATATGCCCAAGTTTATTCTAATCTCAATAAAATTGAATTTTAGAAAATAAAATTTGTGACTACATGTATGGCACTACTAGTAAAAGCAGTATGTATCTATGCCGTTACGTTTAGACCGAAGAATATAGTACCATGGCACCTTGAGCGATTATATGCAGTGTCTGAGCCTGGTGCATGCTCCCAGGATAGGAGAGTCAACACACTCAATCCGATACCAAACCACAATGCACACCCAGTCAGTGTTATTGTGGTCATTGTGTGGGTATATTACATGCTGTAACAGTAAGTGATAGCGGCCAATGTACAAGTCGGTGGTGCTGGATAATCAGACCCAGACACCAACACTACAGATATGGGGCCCCAGACAAGTAAAATCGACAAGGTGATAAGACCCTGTTTTAGTCTATATGGACATGGGACAAGGGAGTGCAGGGTCCCCACCCCTTTTTAAAGTCCTCGGTGTGAGAAGTTCAGGGGTTTGGCGACAAGGGACAAGACCACTTCTTAAAATCGACTAGGGACAAGGCCCATTTCTTAGGAACGACAAGGGACATTGACATTTCTTATATTCAACAAGTGACACAAGTACCCCCCCCCCCCCTCCGTCTGGGGTCCTAGATATTTCACCCTCCATTAATGTAAAATGAAACCAAAGGGCGGGGGGAGGGTCGGTTAAAAGTACATCCGGCCCACTCCTAGGTGCAATGTACACTTGCATTTTATATCCATATTAGAAGTTGATGTTGTATTTGAGAATCCCTCTGTAAATACCGATACCTGGTATCTGTTCTATTAGCTATGGCCAGCAGTCACATCAAGGGGATTGTCTGTGATAATCCTAATCCTCACAAGGCGATAACTCCCCCATACCTATACACCCCCACACACTTAGCAGGTAGTGTTTGTATGCAGCTGTCTGTGTCTGAGCCCCCAGTGTTACATGTACCAGGAATCAGGAAGTTGAGTATCTTTTTAAGGCGGATGTTTATGCTAACACATGTCTATACCCCTCTCCGACTCCAGGTTGTAACATTGTGCTCAGTCACCTTTTGGTTTCCCTGTTTTTTTTTAATATCAGAGAGAATTATTTCCTAAAAAGGAGCAATGATATTATTTTATGGGGAAAAAATGAACAGGTAATCATTGCCAATGATACCGCTAATTATAATGAGTAGGCCTAGATTTACTTTGGTAATATGAAGCCACTTTTAATCGCAGATGTGGTGTTACATGTACAGGGATTTATCCCTGTGGTAATCCCAAATGAAAACAACCATAACCTGAGCCTCTCCGTTGTAGTTACAATCACAATAAAGCTAAAAACGTCCATGTAATTTGGCAATGGGGCTTGGTATTGGATCGGGTGTTAGGTTTCTTTTAGTAAAAGCAACAGTCGTATCTGCTCACGCCGTAAATAATAAGAGGATACGTGGTACCACGGTAGGGGAGTGCTTGCACTTTATCTGGTTGGTAGTGAATGCATGATACAATGTAGTGGGATATGTCTATACGCAACTTGTATAAAGCGTTAACAGTATGTAGATACATTATTGCTTTGTACATAATAATACAGTATGTCGTGCCATACACATAGGGTAGGTTCAGCCGAAGTTGGCCACATACCTTAAAGTCAGCCACCTCTCCAGACTGGATAAAAAATCTATGTGATGTTAGACTAACAGTAAGAACTATTTTAATAAATGTTATTCAATCAGATATAAATGTTCATTCTACATCAGACTAACTTTGTCCTCCCTGAAGGGGTCGCCGACTTAAGGTATGTGGCCGACTTGGGGTGAACCTACCCTTCATAAGATAGAGCAGCACTGGCCGAGCGGGTATTGAACCTATAGTGGGCATTTCTAGGTATTTCTGGTAAAGCACCAACGTCATTGACGTTACCTGATAGACGTCAATTGTTGATCACGTCACCTGAGGTGACACCATTACCTGGCGTACTAGTGCTAAGCGTATCAGGTGTTAGGTTTAGTTTGTTGACCCTTGTATAGGACAATAAGGTTACAAGTAGGCGAACCCTCAAAGAGTTCTACAGGGTTTAAGCATAGGATATCTCTCATTAAAAAAAAGTGATAAGATTTATTACATGTTAGATACGGCACTCTCTAAGTTAAACCTATGTGAGCTCTCTGCTCAATGCCCCTATGAAATACAGTGTAGCCATACTCGATGGACTCACATAATGTAACCATGTAATAAACACATGACACCATTTATCAACATGTACATCACTCGTTGAAGCTGGGTATATTCCCCTCAGCCTTTGGCTCCATGTGATACGCCCTAGCTTGAACTGGTGAAGTATGATCTACAATGTATGTCAATGGCGTGGAGTTTTGTCCATCTTCTACTATGTATCAACCAGGGGAGTGGTATCTCTGGGCTGGTGCTATCTGCGTTAAGCTAGTACTGCTAGATTAACCTTGATAACATGGTTTTGTTTCCATTGCAGGTGTGTCATCTGCATGAATGAGTTCACAATGGGTGACCTGCTGCGCTTCCTGCCCTGTATGCACGCCTACCACCGAGAGTGTATAGACGACTGGCTGATGCGCTCCTTTACCTGCCCCTCGTGTATGGAGCCGGTGGACTCGGCACTTCTCACCACGTACGAGACCAATTGACAACGGGAGACAGTCTCCATGACAACCACAGTGTAATATAACCCCCTCTTGTATATAATACACACCCTAGCCGCCCTCATGTACATTAGTAGGTGCTGGGACACCTCACCCGCCCTGCACCCACTCCACATGTTACTACTACCATATAGTACCAGAAGGTGGTCAACACAAGGTGGTCGTTGCTATGGAAACCAGGATGCCCACACTGTACCAGGTTCTTTGGGGGTGGATGGGGGCGGGGCAGGGCCCTGTGACCACTGCTTTAGGAGGGCAGGGTCTTTATAAGGGGTTTGGCTGCTGGACACCAGTGTTCTTATTATCATTATTATTCCCTGTGGATCTAGACATGTTATAGGATATAAACCAACTCCTCCCATGTAGTCATACATTCAACCAATGAGAGGGGAAACGGCGAGTGGAGCGCCATAATGAAGCTGTGACGAGGACAGGACAAGTGGATATGAGATGGGATAAAACCAGCTGTCACCATGAACTGACTGTAACCAATATATAGTCCAGCACACACCTCAATGGCACATACAATGTGTAATCACTTCACTGACAAGGAGCTGCCATGCTGAGGTTGGCGGTCCTGGTGGCCGTTCAAAATGTACTTTTAGTCACAAGTCATCTCCATCGATGGACGCCAGGGCTGGAGGCAGGCCCGACTTCTTACTTCTGCCGTCGCCCATCGCGCCACCTAGTGAGACGCACGCGAACTGGAAATGTCGTCTGCTGTCTCACAGAGTATGGATGAAACCAAGAAAAACTAAATCAGTTCAAGGTCACAAAATGTGACAAGACACATATGGTTAGGGGTTAATATTATGTTCTTCAATTTTTAGAGAAAGGGGGGGGGGGCTACGATTTCAATGATTATGCCATATTTATTTATGGATTTGACATCCCTACTTGCTTCAGCTCTGCTCATATATGTCCTTTCACGTAGTTTCGATTGGAAGTTGTCAAGGTCTGCTACGTTTGTCCTCAAAGGGTGCTTTATCATTGAGGTAGGATGGTAATGAAGAGAAGCAGCTACTTGTGTTACAATGGGTCAGAATGTCACTGCTTTGTTGTACATGTACTCACTGACCGTACTTAGTGGAGCTTATCTAAAACCAAACCCACTATGCCAAACCAAGAGAACACAAAGTCCTCTAATATGATTCTCCATACTTTAAGGTTTAACACGTGTTTTGAAAACTGATTGTTACAGATATGATTACCCAACCAATGGGGACATGTAAAAGTTAAACTTTGATTGTATTCATTAATGTGAAGGCTTTTAACTGGTTATTCGTTGTAGATGAATAGGATTATGACAAAAATTGAGAATACGACGATTAATGTTTACGATACAACCTGCACTAGAGGGTAAAACTTACAGAAGTTATTATTGATTTAGCCTAGACCATTGTAAGAATTAAAAATTGTTAATGAGGTCTGATTTGTTTCGGAGAACTCTGCATAGGGCAGGTCTCACAGATTAATATGTGCTACATAGACTACAGTACTAAGAACATGAGTTGGTTACGCATTGTGAAATCGATGTATTCTTGTTGGGACTAGGCGCTCACGAGTTGAGAGAGTTATGGAATAGGGCAGCTTCACACTAAGCATAGATCTACAAGAGTAATCTAAGTATTCTGTTCATGTTTTTACATAAATGATATAATCCACACAAAAAAAGATGGTATGTATGATTATGAGCATCCAACATGCTCCTGTTCTGTCACTGCTATCCGCAAATTCAGTCCTTCTAAGGGCTAAACTTTGTGATATTTGTGAGCTTTGTAATATTTTATTTCTGTTTCAAAGCCACGATAGCTTACGGAATGGGAGCATGTCAAGAGCTTTAAAAAGATAACCAACGGTTAAAGACCTCTATGATTTTTTTGCATTCATCAAATATTTATACATGTATAAGTAACTTAGGAAATTGAAGCTGCCCTTTTCTACTCCAAGGGGTCTATGGTGGCGTTCACGTCCAGAGACCTCAGTGGGTCCCCTGTAAGATCTGAGTAGTCTTATTACTCGATAGCTGTAGAGGAAATAATGAAAGATAGCCGATAGGAAGTGGAGGTTAACTGGTCATTTGAATTAAGTTAGATAACAATGAAGCGATTTAGCCTATAGTGTTCAAATCTTACAAACATGAAATGAGTATGATTACTATAACAGCAGAGGGTGTATTATAATCATATGATTGAGACAATACAGTATAGTTGATCTCACACATACAGTTGAAAAGACACTTATGCAAGATTCTGATGAAATTTGTATTTTGGTACATATTCTAATCTAGAACTATTTAACATTGAATCCGTGTTGGACGTGGGAGCGATATGGAGAAAGCATAGACCCTGTCCCACGATATAGGGCACGGTAGATACAATATTTAGCTTTGGTCTAATTGGCAGTGTGTTTTTGTTTGAGTGATCCGTGTGTGCTACGTTGCCCCCTGGGCACGCTTCATATGTATGCCAGTTATTATTTGGCTAGTTTGTCTGATTGTGTATGTTGTGTGGTACTTTTGTGATCTAACAACAATGTTATTTATGTATTATTTATTTAAATGGGTTGTAACGATTATTAAACCCAGAGTTAGTTAGTGGCTTTGTCTTTTTTTTTTCTCATGCCATTTTGGGGGAGACTATGTTTTCAGGTAATTCACAGTGTCACTCTGTGTATGCAATATATCTTTGTGAAGATTTCTTTAAAAAGGAAAGTATAAGTTGATAATATGTGTTTAAGATATGACAGTGATCAAGATAAACATTATGAAATGATTAAGATGTGCATCCGTTAAACGATATAGTTTGTGAACACACATATAGATGAAGATACACTTTACATGTCTACCTTGAAACTCCGATTAATTTATTATTAAGCGATCATGAACTTTATTATTTCACGCTACTCGGGAGTGAAACCATAATCTTAAAATAACCCAGTTATTGGTGATGATGTTTTATGTGACGCATCTTAAAGGAAGGAGATTGTGGGCCATGAGTTAGGGGTTAAACAAGGGAAGCAGGCTACCATGTGCCAAGGAGTGTGGTCGATTATCTCAGGACCCTCCTGATCCCCCTGACATGATTGTGTCAGCAGGTCTGGAGTGCTCCAGGGTCTGGGTAGGTAGGAGTGAATGTGAAAGGGGAGAGTAGAGAGAGATGTCTGTGATAGATGTTGAGAGCTCTGCTGGGGGGAGGAGTGAAGGTATAGGAGGGGTAGGCGTTGTGAGTGGCACTGCTGCCCACACCCTTGTGATCACACCTATAGGGGTCTAGTCATTGTAAGGGAACAGGAGGTGGCAGTGGTGGCTACAGCAATGTCAGCAGTATTTTCAGTAGTAGCTCTCAACTAATGGTTTCTAGATGTGGTTTGTAAATGGTTTATTTACTCAAAATAATGATGACACATATGTTATGGTCTGTCCTGCTGTGCTGGTGATGGTTAGGATGTGAAAAATGCTTGCATATCAAAACTTCCATATTAAACAGCGCTTACCATTGCTAATCAAATTAACTCAACACACCAGTTCCTAAAAGAAAAGGACGCCTGATAAATAATCCAGCCATTTATCATTTCCACAACCGTTTAAAGTACATCATTGAGTGGTGTTTGTATTTCTACTTCTGCACAAACTTATCACATCTTCCCTATCTATCTTTATGACACTGTATACTTCTTTGATAGTCCATGAATGTAGTATACACTGTCTGGTATAAACAACCTTTTTGATCATGGTACTGGGAATAATGTTCTTATACATATATATATCAATTTCATTACAACGCCCTAACATGTTATATATAGACTTATTGACATCAGGGGGGGGGGGGGGGGTTATCATCTCAGATAGACATTCCTTTGAAAGGAATACTCCGCCCTAGTGACTTTTCCTAACGGTAGATGGCAGTACCGGGCTGGCTGAGGCCTGAGACATATACAGTGCTGGCGAAATGCTTTGTGCGCGTCCCGTTGGTGGCGCCACTTCCTTTACCTGGCGTCCCAATGCTGGGGCCGTGTTCCCAAGGTCTGTACAGATCCCCCGCCATCACAGAGAGTAAACTACCACGCGGCTGGCACGTGTGGTGTGGACAGCATCTCCCTTTCAATTCAAGTATTTATTGTATTAAAACAAAACAACCCTAATACCCTCCACCGCATATACATATATACATACAGATACAAAACATACACACGATTACATATATATTATTATATAGCTTATCCCGGAGAGTGCATCTTGTTTTCGCACTTGTTGCCGTAGTAGATACTCGACACTGCTCACATAATTGTGGTCATGTTTTGTGTAGCCATGACGACCCCCTACCAACGGGTGGACCCATGGCCCCTGCTTCTATTTGACTGTTGAAAAGGTCCGGTCCAAGGGTGGGCGGACAGCTAGTGTTGCAGCCGCATGTCATGTATACAGTGTTCCTTGTGTGACAAGCAGTGATAGGGGACGGTTAGTGTAGACCATACAGACCTCCCCATAGGACTGGACCACAGCCATCTCTGTACTACACTGCACAGTTGACGCAAACATGGTTTCTTTCATATCTTATTTTGCGCGGGAATGTGTGGTATATTATATATCTATATACGATAAGGCAACAACCAGTACACACAAACAATTTGTAGTCAATCTATGACAAAGGTGAAAATAAAAAAGCAAATATGTAATGATGACTTCGTGTTATTTGTTCTCTGTTTTGTTCGATGCATCAATTTTCATACCAATCTTAAATAGAAATGTTTAAAAACATGCATTTATAGGGCCATGAGATGCCTGTATTCGAAGATTGAATGAGGATAAAACGTCCTACTGTCATGCGTTGCGCCGCGGGTGGTTTGCCTCTCGTCTTTGTGCCACGTTCCTCCTGTTACTGTTAGACTTAGGGGGAATGGCGATGGTCAGCGTCTCCAGGTGTCCATAACACCGAGTAGGCCTATTACCTGAAACTATCCTGAATGGCGGTGGCACACTGATCTCAGCTCGGGCTATGTACATAGGGAGGAGCTAGAGCTGTGGAATAGTGTGCTAGCTTGGCAGGTATGGGTAGTCGCTTTACATAGTGTGGGTGTATTAGTACTGTGTGTTAGTAGTATTCGGCATGAGTTATCAACTGTACGTGTAGATCTATATAAGACATTAGGTGGGACGTAGCTTAGTCCAACAGTAGTATGAGTAGTACACGACAGTCGGTGTATTAACCCACCGGGGTAGTATGTGTCATTGGGGCGGGGGGTAAGTAAATGCAGTATAATGATAATTCTGGTGGCTCTATAATTATGCGGGGCCATGTAGGTTCTGTCCACGGAATATCCCGCGAGTACCAGACTCACACACACCATGTTATGCCAGGAACACGCTGCGTTCCGTGGACAGAGCCAACTTCTCGCGAAATTGCCTGTGTCTGTCTGCATGTGTTGACCATGGGAACAAGTTACTCCCGTTTTATCGCCATAGAACGCCGCTAGCTGTACGGTAAGTTGTAAACCTACATCGTATAAGGCATTAGGTGTAAGTAGTATATGGCATTGACTAGTAGTATCAGGCGGTGGATGTAAGTAGTACAGGAGCCATCACCTCGCCGCAGGCACACCCGCAGAGTGCCCGCCCCTATATCCCCCACCCGCCGCACCCAAACCCCTCCGATGGGGGCCGATAAATCACCAGGGGGGTCGGCCACTGTCTGGCATCCCTCTCTATTATTACTGCTTGTTGTGACCCTGTGCACGTGGACTAACTACAACCTTAGAGTATAGACCTACGGTAATTCGTCATATTGAGACAGACCGTCCAGTGAACCAGTAAATAATACTCTAGAAGGTACTACAGTAGAGTGGACTGAGCCAGTACCTATGTAATAACATCCTCCTCATATCGCGGCTTGTGTGTATGAAATCCACTTCTGTTGGACTGTAGACGTAAACAGACATTGGTTTATATTGTGGAGGTCCGGGAGTAACCCTCCGATCCCTTATGTACTCTTAGCACAATGGTCATTCCCAGATGAAATTAGACAGCGTGGTACATTTTGTCGTTGTGGGTAGGCCCTTTATAGGCACCTTGCATGACACACCTCACAAACACGTGTTCACAGATTGTAAGAGGCTATCGGATGAAGCTCTTTTGTATAGGGTTGTATTGTGTGATGACTATCAGGGTAGAATACAAAGGCTATATTGAGTGACCCAGTCCACTACACTGATATTCCTAGGCTCCCTATACGACCAATCCCTCAGTCACTAGTGCCTAACCTAGTTAGTCATCTTTTGGCTCCCTATACGACCAACCTAGGTAAGTCATTATTGTCAGGTTGGTCAGTACTGACCAACCCACCTTAGTCTTTTAATTTCCAGGGGGAGCCACTGAGTGGTCATCACAGGTGGCACCAACCAGTGGTATACAAATACAACACACCAATGATGAACCTAGGTTAGCCACTACTGACTGACCCCTTGGTCATTTTTTGAACATAACATTGCCATTTTGACTAATATTGATATGACCAACCTAGGATAGTCTGTTCTGACTAACCCTTTCAACCTATGCATAGACGTACAGTGTACTATTAACTCGGATAAACACACTCACCCAAAAAAAAGCTTCTTTTTTTTCTTTTTCATAAGTATAATCTTCTATTCTTAAAACAGTTACATATATGTTGGTGGTAGCTTACAATTATTATTTACACGTTATAGAAGAGTGTCCATGCTTTGGCTGCAAAGAGGAGATGGAGAGTAAGCTGACAACCTTGCGTAAAGGACCGGTTTTACAGCATAAAATATACAATACGAACAAAAGAAGGCCCCCAAGTCTATAGCCACCGAACATCCTAATCTTGAAAAGATGACTAGATAATTTCAACGAATTGGATGATTTTTTTTTCAGAAACAGGACACAGGGAGGTATCATGATTTCGTCAAACACAGGTATATAGGGACATGCAATTTTCCTGCATTAAAGGCTAAAGAACCTTTCTTCCCTTTTAACTCATTTGTCAGCCATGCAAGGGTAGAAAATAAAGGTGAATTGGTGCCACATTTCTCCATTTCACAATGGTAGCTATAGCCATCTCTTTGAAGTTTGATATATACATTTCGACCCTTTGAGGACTGCATATAGTGCTTTAATATGTTACTCCCATTGTCGTCCATAATGCATGAATCCGTCGTTGCTGCCTTCATGCATCATGCCGATCCTATGGAATCAAGGAATTCCGGAAGGGCTGGCATGATGCATCAAAGCAGTGCTGACATGTACTCACTGGCACAGCCTCGGTGCATCATGACGATAAATATTGCGTTAAGGCAACGGGCCGTCCTTGAGAGGTTTAATTAAATTCAATTATGTTCCCTTCTACTTCAAAGGTCGGCGTAATTTGTTAGCCTATTATTTTCCCTAATAGGATTATGGTAACTGGATACAGCCATGCATTATTAAGATGGGTCTGGCCCTTGAGTGCTTTGACCACACACGTTGACCATCAAGGTGGTAGAGTCTCACTTGTATTGTGGTGTTTAATGTAAGCTTCTGCTTCCCTCGTCTGTAGGGGCAGGTAGGAGCTATTTAGCGGTCGGTACATGACAGAAGATAGACCTTAGCCCACCACTTGGTGGGAAAAAACTGGGCACGAGTTGGAGATGGATAATGTCCGGCCCCACACAAAACCCTCTCAAACAATTAGAAGTCTCCAACAGCTCCAGAGCAGGCTACAAGCTACTACAGCTCTGGCCGCAGGGAGGAGGGTAAAAGTGGGGAGCCGCAGTGGTAGTCTGTCTGGGGAAGAGTGTTTGGGGTGGGATGGAGTGAAGCGGGAAATCAGAGCTCTTACAGGAATCATCTCCCCATCCCCTCCATGTGGGAAGACGCATTGGGATCTCTGAGGGCAGACATATAGTCTAAAGTGCCCCTACTCTAATGTGACTCCTGTGTTAACCCACCAACCTCTCTTGTCCACTTATATAAAACATCAAAGGAATCCAACTACTGTAGCCTTAACACATACACCCATCCAAGGCTCGTTCTCAACTACCAGACCCCTCCACAAGGACCTCTAGTCCTCATCCCACCCTGGGTACTTCTTTCTTCTCTTCCATAACATGAACATGACGATCCCATCCGTTTAGCTCACTTTCCTGGAATCCAGCAAATGCTGGTGCTTCCTTCACCCCACCCCACCACCCTCATGTACATTTTTTTAATAACAGGAGAAGGTTGGTGGAAATGTTTTCGGTCACATCTGTGAAAGAGGTTCAAAGTGAGTTAAAATCAATCATGGCTGACCATCTTTGCTACAGTAACACACATAGTACATTTCATGAATGTGATCCTGGTGAGTAACTTGTCAGGCTGTATTCATGTACCATGCCAGCCCTGTGGGGTTGAGACATTCTCGAAGGAATGACATTATGCATCAAAGCAGTGCTGGCAAGTTTTTCACTGGCACTGCATTGGTGCATCATGATGAAAGGTTTAAGTGAATTCAATTACGTACAATGTTACCTCCTACTTGAAAGCTCAGCATAACTTGTTTGCCTTGTATTTTCCCTAGTAGTATTATGGAAAGTGGATAAAGCAGTGCATTGTTGACATGTGTCTGACACTTTATAGCATTGACCACACACATTGACCATCAATGTGTCAGAGTCTCACTTGTATTGTGGTGTTTACTGTAAGCTCCTGGTTACCTCATCTGTGCAGGTGGGAGCTATATAGTAGCCAGTAGATGTCTACAGGAGATCAACCCTAGCCCGACAAGGCGCCCACCACCTGGTGGGAAAGGGCCGGGTATGGGTAGGCTAGGGGCATACAATGTCCGGCCCCACACTAAACCCTCTCAACCAATTAGAAGTCTCCAAGACTCCAGCAGCTCCAGGGCAGGCTACAAGCACCAGCAGGCCCGGTCTATCTGGGACGCAGAGTCTGCTAACAGCTAATATGGCTCTGGCCGCAGGGAGGAGGGTAAAAGTGGGGAGTGGAAGTGGTGGTCTGTCTGTCGAGGAGTGTTTGGGGTGGGGTGGAGTGGAGCGGGGAAATTAGCGCCCTTACAGGAATCTCCTCAACCTCCCACCACGTGGGAAGACGCATTCGGATCTCTGAGGGCAGACATAGTCTAAGGCACCACATCTCTAATGTGACTCCTGTGTTAACCCACCAACCTCTCCTGTCCACTTATATAAAACATCAAAGGAATCTAACTACTATAGCCTTAACAAATACACCCATCCAAGGCTCGTTCTCAACAACCAGACCCGTTCACAAAGACCTTTACTCCCCTCTCCCACCTCGGGCACTTCTTTCTTCTCTTCCATAACATGTACGTGAGGATCCCATCCTTCTATCTCACTTTCTAGCAAATACTGGTGCTTCCTATCAACCCAGCCAATCATCTTATGACACAGCCTATCCTATCTAATCCGATCACATGCAGCCACTATTAAATGATGACTATCACCCCCATTACCCTCACACTGTGAACTGAACAAAAAAATATATAATGTGAGAGTACACATGATATTGTAGGAAATATTTTTCTTCAACCATACGCCGCTTATTTTACCTACACACACGGCATAAAGGAGGGAGAGTGAGAACCCGGGGAGGAGAGCAAATTAAGGATGGAGAGAATTACACGTTTGGTTGTCTTTTGCGCAGGCTACCTTATTCATGTGAGTCTGTCACACACATTACCTTCTCGTATATTTCACAAAATGCACACCTCAAAATATAGGCAAAATATAGAAGAAGAGGATCTCAAATGAATGAGCTCACCGAGATCTACCAAACGCATTTTCCCCACAAAACAAGTTTATGAGAGTAAAAAAGACAGGAATTGCAGTGCCTATTACGAGACATTGACCCAAAACATTGGTGTAAGAGGTCTAAATTATAGGTTACAAGTTGGGACAAAATATACTGGATGTTATGAATAAACATGTTAGAGAACAAAAAATGGAAATCCTCACCCGTTGCATGTTTCGATGGCACTGCGTGTCCCTTACTTCAGCCATCAGTAAATAGACTACTGCTCATGTTTTGTTGAACACGTCTAAAGATGTTACAAAATGGTAGCCGCGGGCTGAATGGACATGCTTTCTAAACGCTAAATCGCGTGACAGTAACGTCCATTAGAAGAGGACTAAATAGCTTATTGGTGCAGGCTCGCAGAGTGCTACCGCGGCTACATATTCTTTTTTTTTTCCTATAGAACTTTCAGCTGACATTTTCCCTGCTTGGTTGTAAGTGCATGGTTGACATGTGCAATGGCAATAGCGACTGGAATGGTAAGGATGTAAGATAAGCAATTACGGGATGAACAACCCTAAACAACCAAGTGGATGTGTTGACATAAAAGGAGCTTATTCAGCTCATACCTGTGACCAACGACCACAAGACTTTACCATTCTCTTGTCCACCAAAGGAGGTTAAGCTGCCCTCATGGAGAGCAACGCAGCCTCAGAAAAGTGAGCGTCACTGTCGCCGAAAGCGCTCTCACCTGAAATCCAGGCAGTGCCAGACTCTCAAGTGAGAGTGCTTTTGGCGACAGTGACACTCACTTTTCTGAGGGTATAGCTGGAACGTCAATCACCGCCAGAAATGCCCAGTATACACATTACTACAACCTACTCTCATACAGGCATGACTTACCATATCGGTTAATAATAAAATTTAATATCCACACAGACAAGACGCTACGCCCCTTACTTTTACCTATCTTCTTGAAGCGGCATTTTTACCAAGCGTCTACCATTCCCATTTCTGGTATTGTTCTAGTCTACGAGGAATTGTTAGTGGTGATTGTGGAGCTTTGATATATCTTACTGGGAAATAACCTAATTATGGGATTGTGGAGAGATAATACTTGGTCTTTGGAACTGAGGAGATCTATACATGTATATAGGCATAGAGGTCTAATGCAATCAGCCAGAGGGAATATCCATTGCTGAGACACACAAGGGACGAACACCCCTCCCCATCCTACAAGCAACATGGGAATAGCACTGTGCCTTCAATGGTTGTTAATAGAACAGGGCGGAGCTCTAGAGGACCCTCCCCATGTATATAGGGCTGCAGCAGCTTGGCCATCAGATGTGATTTAATTCGAATGATTACTAAAAGCTACAGCATGTTTTTTTATGTTGATGGGACCCTAGGGACCATGAAAAGTGACGTTGTGGTCGTGATATCTCGTGCAGGCTATATGAAAATGGCCATTGATTATACACATTTTCTGTTATTCTGGTAAAAGCAAAATAATATTAATTTTGTCTTCCACTCAATGAGAAAGATTCCACACCCACTATAAAGAACATAGAAACATAATTTGAAGTTCTACATGTGTTCCTGAAGTCAGGGAATTCAGATTTATGATTTATGAGAACATAGGTGGCAGCCATCTTGAATCTTTAATGAGGTCGGGCAGTGAATATCTGAATATTTTTTAGAATGTGGTTTCCAATTGTTATCATCATGCAGGACCATTTTATGGTTCAGGAAACCTATGTTTGATATAATGAAGTGATAAAACTTGAAACTTAGTATGATATATGCGACAGCCATTTTGAATAATTAATGATATTGATGGCATAATGTACCAAATCAGACTGACAGTTATGAACTATCTGATCCTCAAAATAGGAACACAATTAATGTTGAAATGCTGCATTTCTTGGGTCAAGACATTGAGATTCATTATTCATTAGAAGCTATATAAGTGGCAGCCATCTTGGACTTTAAATGAGGTTGGGTGCTGGAAGATCTGCTTTTTGTAAATACATGCCGTTTTGGGGTCAGATGCGCCAAATAGTAAGAAAACAGGCAAGATTCTGGCTATAAGATTCATACTCAAACCTCACCATGCCTTCATCAAAATAGTCAGATACCTTCATATATAATGAGACCCAAAGAGACCATTTTAAGTCATATTGTTATGATTATAGGGGTGTTAGTCCCTCTGGGGAGATGGTTCATCCTTGGTAAAATAACGATAAATCAGCTATTTTGAAGGTATTTGCTCCATACAATCAAGTCCCTATACTCCTTAACATTAACATGAGACCTATCAGGCACAGTGTGAACCCTTCTAGAGGGTAAGGGACATAGTACTTTCTGTTAACTACCCCCACCTCACCCCACCAAAAGCTATGGAATAAGCCTCCCCCCTGCCTCCATATTACATAGTACAACAGAATGACAGGATCTTCCAACATTCTCAAGCCTGACATGTCTTGGGAGTAAGACAGTGCTGTGGTTAAAAGATGTGTATGGGGTATGAAGAGGCCAAGAGCCCCCCATGCCAAACACCAACCCTTTACCAAGAGGGGGGTGTCACTCCCACTATCAGACAACCCCTCCCTCCATATTTCCCAGTGCACAGCATTACCTTTCATAATATGTATCATACCTGTGAGTGGGACAGTGGTGTGGTTAAAGCCCACAGCCACCCCCCTCCCTCTCCAATGCCTCAGAATGAGTGAGCTGGGTCCTTTTGATCACCTTGGCAGGTGTATACATATACTACAGCTGGTAGAGGGATACTGCACTTCAAGTCAAATCTGTCTTCAATAATTAGTCTTACATTGAAATATGTATTGATCTGTCACCAAAGTTTGATTTCTACCGATCTACTCTTTATCCCATATGGGGGATGGCATAGATCTGCCAGGCCTATGTTGTCTTTGCATACATCCGAATATTGTAACAACACCAGATGTTGAGTGTATGCAGCTGTAGCAATGTTGAGTGTATGCCTATCTTTGACAGATCTTTAGCATTGCAATGACATAGCTGCGGTTACCTACCCTTCCCCAGGGTTTTGTATTATCTTCAATAACCTTTAGGGTTCAGAGTATCTATTTACCACCCATTCTTTTCATTTTCTTTCCAATTTCAGTTCAGAGAATTAACTTAAAGGGGAGGATTCCATTGGTGTACCTATGTTTTGGAGTCTGGGTGCTCCCAGCAGGTCTTATACAACATACTCATAGAGGTGCTAATTTATATTCCCTACAGGAGTAGAGGGGGTTTAAAGTTAAGGTTAGTGAGAGTCATTAGGGGGTGGGGTGGTGGTGGAAGCAGCTCAATAAAATCACAAACATCTAACAGTGGAGGGGGTGTTTCTGTTGAGAGAACAGCCAGATTTCAAAATTATAACAGTTGGGAATATGATAAACTGGATTTTATTTGAGGATAATCTTTGCATAGATCTATTAGTCGGACATTCCCACAGATGTCATGCATTTTCTTCAAACAGATATTCAGTAAGGACATAGATATTCAAAATTATTCAAAATATTTACCAGAACTCTTCACCCTACCATTTATGAGACCTCCTATGGGTTCAGAGGCTCTTCTGTCCCTTATATAGCTTCCCCTCCCCTTTACATTGTCTCTTGTCTGTAAGATCTGGACTCAGATGTATGGACATCAATTCTGATTTAGAGTCATTTGCAGGCTTCCTCCCACCCCACCATCCATCAGTCTATGCATTTCACCACTTGATTGGGGAGGGGGGGGTTATTTCTTGTCGTATTCGGTTATAGGAGATGTTGACATTATATCAGCTATAAATATTATAGAACTACAATGTATAATTAGTGTAATATTAAGCGGTCTTCTGGCCTATGAATACACTTGGGGTGGGGTACTAGGCATATAATGGAAGTGGGGGGGGGGGGGGGTTGTAACCATTGGTGGGATAAGTGAAAAAGAATTATAGAGACGTTGGAAAATAGTAATATCTATCTTGGCAAAGGTTTCCAAAAAGCTCATGTATCTTTATTCTATCAATGATGATGTCTTTCCCAAAAGGGGTTATATTCATAGAATCACAAGAATATTTATAAACGTTAGTGGTCTCTTTGGGTCCCATATCAAATTTTTGGTGAGGTGCTAAAGCCATTCATGTATGATAGATACATTATAAGAGGCCTGATGGTTGAAGTGGCTAGATGTGCTCAGGTAGACCTTCTCATGAAATGTTTTCTTATTGTGTGGAGGGGGGGGAGGATCTGGGCGCCCCTTCATATCCCCTACCCCTCCTTGAACCCCTGACAACTGGATTTCTTGTAACTCAGTGCAATTTTGTGCAATATATTGGCCTGCCACGTGGAAGGGGTTAAACACACAACTGTCTTACTCCAAGCCAATGTGTATTTGAATGCCTATTGATGTTAAAAGATCCTGACTCCTCATTCTGCATACAGTACAATATGGAGTTGAAGGGGAGGGTTATTTGATGGGTATTGGTGCATGCTGAGGGAGTTTGTGTGTGGGGGGGGGGGGGGGGTCTAAGGGAGTAGTTAACAAAAAAAGGGGGCCCTCCAGAATGGTTTAATCTGCCTGGTTAGGTCTCATATTTTGTTGGCAGTATAGGGACTTGATTGTATGGCCTTCAAAATGGCTGATGTATCGGTATTTTACCAAGGACTAACCCTCTTACCCTCTACACCCTTATAATACCAAAATATGACTTTGGTTGGTCTCTTTGGGTCCCATATGAAGGTTTATGACCATTTTGATAAAAGCATGGTGAGGTTTGATTAAGAATCTGAAAGTCTGGATTTTGGCTGTTCCCTCACTATTTGGCTGATCTCATTAAATATTCAAAATGGCTGCCATTATGCATTATGCCAAGTGTTGACTCTCAACTCCTTACCATCAGAAATAATGTTTCTTGATTTAAGAATTCCTTCTGCATGCTGATATGAACTAGAAATCACTTTCTCAAAAGAAATTCATGTATTCTGGTGCCCAACCTCATTAAAAATTCAAGATGGCTGCCACTTAAGTTCTCATAAATGATGAATTTGAACTCCTTGACCTTGGAAATGTATATTTTGAACTTAAAATTATGTCTCTATGTTGATTACAACTAAAGATATATTATTTTCAATAATTTATGACATTTTGGCGGCCATCTTGAAGTTTTTGGTGCCTGCACAAGCTTTCATCATGACAACATCACTTTTCTCCATCCAGATGACTTGAAGAACATAAAAAAACATGCCATAGCTTTTAGTAATTCCCAGAATTAAACTCCAGAAATATGGCTCTTTTGGAGGGTCTGCTGCAGCCCTAATGCATGGGAACACAGTGGAGGGTCTGCATACAGGAATAACAAATACAGCAGAACGTTGGTACTATAAATCAACTACAATATGAAGGCATGGCTTTATCCAGATTCAGCTATTCCAGTTCCTGAATTCGCGATTGTTTAACAGGTAAAATGGTTTATGGTCATAAGTGCATGCATTCCAATGTAATTAATCACCCTGAGTCGCTGATTCTTGTAACAGCAACATCTATACGTTCCTGGAAGGCTATAGGCATATTGTGTGCCCGAAATATATAACAGGATATACACATTCAGACAAAGCGTAATGTTGGACTCTATTCATAAGATAATAATTGATAGGCAGCAATCCATAAATATGAAAGTTAATCCAAATGATACCACATCCTCTATACGGCAGTATTTACTATACCCCATGGGGATGTTCCTGGAAAACTGATAAAGGTAAAGTGAACCATATCACTCATACCAAGCTCATATAGCCGATATAGTGTTACCAAGAAACCTAAGTGATTCCACATCATTTTCTGATGGAATAAACACAGAGATGCCCTCAACCTGCCCTGTTTTCCGACTTTCCATCGTTCTGCGCTCGTTGCACTGAAAACCCTGTTAAGCTGTTAAGCCCTTATCCTACAAAATTGCCCTTATCCTACAAAATCATATAGGTTTGTAGTATAACTATAAGGGCTATCAGTCATGCCCTTATCCTACAAAATTTGCCCTTATCCTACAAAACACCTGTTCTGCCCTTATCCTACAAATTTGCCCTTATCCTACAAAAATATATAGTTTTGTAGGATAAGGGCAATCAGTCAAGCCCTTATCCTACAAATTTGCCCTTATCCTACAAAAAATATATAGTTTTGTAGGATAAGGGCAATCCGTCAAGCCCTTATCCTACAAAATTGCCCTTATCCTACAAAAATATATGGTTTTGTAGGATAAGGGCAATCAGTCAGGCCCTTATTCTACATAATTGCCCATATCCTACAAAACCAATATAAGGGAGGGTATATAAGATAAGGGCCTAATAAATGCACTGCACCCAGAAAAATCACATTCTTAAATAATTCACAAGGAAATCTAGTAGGATAAGGGCTTGAGTGATAGCCCTTATATTACAAAACCTACCTGATATACGTTCTGTAGGATAAGGGCAATTTTGTAGGATAAGGGCCTGACTGATTGCCCATATCCTACAAAATACCTAGGTCTTGTAGGATAAGGGCAACTTTTTTGTAGGATAAGGGCAAATTTTGTAGGATAAGGGCCTGACTGACAGCCCTTATACTACAAAACTATACATTTTTGTAGGATAAGAGCAATTTTGTAGGATAAGGGCATAACAAGGTTCCTAGTCATTATGACGACCTAGGTTGGATCAGATATGACTACCTTAGGTCGTCACAATGCCGACCTAAGGTCGTCACCTTGACCACCTAAAGTTGTCAATTTAGGTATTGTCAAAATGACGACCCTGAGGTTTTCAGTGTACAGAATGACAAGCAAATGGTTCACTGTCGTAGTATGGAGGCAAAAGGAATATCCATTGGTGTGACACAAGAGATGAACAGGCCACCCCACCTAAAACAGGCATAACAATAGCACTTGCTGTACGTAGTGAAAAATATAAAATTCCAGCCCCGCCGGCAGCCATCTTGGATTTAAGGGTGTTCCCCAACCGGGAAGTCATTGTTCTAGGGACTTCATAGAAATGCATTGTGGTGAAAAACCTTTTGTTGCAATTTGTTAGTTAGCAAACCCTATTTTGCCTGGACTATCTGGCAGGACCTCACCTTGCATAGTCACCCCCTGGGGGTCCCTGTCCAGAAATTGCCACCTTCAACCATCTGTGCACAACATTAATGGACATAGGCCACTCGTCAATGGCCTATTCAGACTGAACGGCTCTAGTTCCTAATCATGTTTCCCATAGTACTCTGGTGGTGTTTTTTATATGTGTGGGTGAGGGTACATGATAATTATGTACAATGCTTATGGGCAATGCCATGCTGGGCTGCTGTGTCCATTTATGTCATGGCGCTTCTCAGGAGAAGGCTGATGATTTTTTAATCAGGTGACTCATGCAACTGTCTCACTGCTCCGCCACCCAAATCACGCCATTACCCATGGCGAGAGGCCGTTCACGGTTATGCAAATATTACGCTGAGTTTGTAAGTGTAATAACGTCCAGATCTATAGAACCGTCTCTGGATGACAAGTGAGAGGGACCGGTTTTAAAACCAGCTCTGCCTAAATCGGGCAGGCAAGCACACAGGACGGTCAGGAATGTTCTGGGACAGATATAGTATGTAAATTGGAGTATGCACCACCCTAGCTATAATGGTGGATACAGCTACATCTTTTGGACGCAAGATAGCTGTTAGACGATTGGTGTGCACTTAGTCATAATGCAACAGTTGATTCCTGTTCAGGAAATGGTAATACTGGCCTATATTTCCGATAAACCCTCACATGACCCAGTCACCATTGCTCAGTGGGGCCCATAATTAGGGGTTTCCAAGTGAATCGCCACTTGGGACCATGTATAGCTTTGTCTTGGGTGGTGGGTGGGTCGCATATAGGCTTGCCCTAATTTGAAGTGCCCAAATCCAGCCCACATCTGACCAACCTAAACGCCATCAAATTTTGCTTTACACTGCCATTTCTTAGAATAGAGACAGATGAGTATGTTTTGAAGTATTTGCAATATATTTTAAATAATGGGGTTTGTGAGATAGGCCCATATTATATGGGCTCCCACTGGCAGCCATGGGCAATAAGGACCAAATCCCAGACGTGGGCACATATGTTGAATAGGATTAGCTTATGATCTAAGTCATATTCATAAGAGGCACAACAAGAAGTTTTAAAAATGAGCGTGCCTTTACCAAACAACTCGGTAATATGTTTCTTACTGAGGACTGTTGTCTCATCTCTGGGATTCTACAACACACATACAAATGCACAATTGTATTTTCAACCCCGACTTCCCCTACCCTCCCCCCAACTGTTCTGCGATTCCTCTACCCCTATACCACATGGTTCCTCCCATCTCACACAAGGTTTTCCAGACAGCGGTTTGCCAGACATGGGAGGATTTCCTCCGCCGATGAAAGCAAGTTAGGCTTCGAATTCAATCTTTTTCAATGCCCGCAAAAGCAAGTTAGGTGCTTTTCCATCAACAGCGAAATCAAGTTAGGCCTCGAATTACAAGCAATGACAAATCCCCCAATTTTCCAATACGATTTTCTTCATTCTATTGCATATCTTTTCACAACGAATGCACCCGAACCAAACTATGTGATGAAAACATTTCAATATCATCTTTCCACCCTTACTAAATTTAGAACTGAAACAATAAAGCAACCACCATCGTTAACAGTCCTGAGTTGTTGATAATAGGATATTACACTCCTCTGATCTTATTCTAGTAAACAACCTTTGCGCAAATACTTTAATCTGTAATACTCGTCGGTGTCCTACAGCTGTATCATCGCGTCAATGTACGCGTCTAGGACGAATTCAGTGACATTTGCAGTGTCAGGGGAAAGTCGAAATCGAAATAAAGGAAGTCTAAGAATGAAGAATAAAACCAAGGCCTAATTGTGAAAGAGATAAGATGCGTATTCCCAAAGACATTGCATATATGAGGGATTTGGCATGAGTGCAATGGTTGTAATTTCATGCAGACTTCAGTTATGGTAATTATTCTTTGCATCTTCTATCATTGGTCATAAATTGCTGAAAATGACGTATGACCGACATACTGCCCTAAAAAGAATAAAAGATAGATTGGTTTCTCCTTACCATACCTGGCAGAGAAAAAGGGAAAGCCTGTTAAAGCGGAATTAAATGCCAAAAAAACACAAAAAAAAACCAACTAATTCGGTGTCGATGGATTTGGCTGCATGTGACTCTGATACGGAATTTCGGTCTTAGGCGACTACATAATCAATTTGGGATTCCGGTTCATTCTCAAAGTAGACTATCTTGGCAATGTAGTGTAGGATTGATTGACATCACAGGGTTTGACGATGTGTTTGTAGTCTAATATGCAGCGTTTGTAGCGTAACACAGGGGTATGTTACACTGTTAGAAGTAAGAAGTGTTCCTGTATAGCAAATACTGGGGGCAACTTTGGTTCCAGTAGATTGTGCTGTAGACCTACAGCAAGCCAGCTCATGTATATTTACAGCACATATACTGTACAGTAATAGCAAAATCTGCTGTTACTGTACAGTAGAATTAATTGTAAAACCAAATCTGAAGGTCCTGGGTTCACCTCCCAGTGCTGGTGATATTTTCAATCATCCATGTGAGGGAAAAACGAATTTTAGGTTGATGTAGGTAAAACAAGAGAAGTGGCTTGACCAAGGATTGAACTCACGACCTGTGATGTTGGAGACGGGCCCTGATCCGTTGCGCCACAGAGCCGGTGTTACAAACATTCATATTGGGATATATCTCTACTATTTTTCTCAACTGATTGATTATAATTTGTAAAAGTCTGGGATTCGCCTCCCAGTGCTGGTGATACCTTTAATCATCCATGTGAGGGGGAAACGAATCTTAGGTGGATCCGTTGCGCCACAGAGCCGGTGATACAAATGGTCATATTGGGATATAAGCTAGCTCTGCCATGTCTGTATCAAATGAGCTACAGCCTTGACGCTAAAGATCATTAATGAGAGATGACCAAGGATCGATCCCACGACCTCTCATGTACATATTACAGGGAAAAGTGCTGTCGATCTACAAGTCACTACCGTAACCTGCATCCACCGTAACAGAGTTGTACATGTAAAATTTGCTGTATTATTCTTTACAGCTAAAGTACTGTACATTTACAGCAAATCACGAACAACAACTTTTTTACATTGTACGCTACGTAAGACCATGGTGTTATGCTACAAATGCTGCCACAAACGACCACAGTGTTTGTTCCAGCTTGCCCACTTACATCAGGTCGTATTCAGCTGTCGATTGATTTCTATTGAGAATTGGAGGTAGCAGCAGACCTGACTTTGTCAGACTAGAGCCTGTATGTACTGACAGTGACAATTCCAGCCCTTCTCAGGGCCACTACAGCAGTACTGTAGAGAAAAGAATCTTTGGACCAGGCTTTGAGTAGTACACTAAGTAGTAAAGAGGAAGAACGCTTTCGATAAGGCTTTTGGTAGTATACCTTGTAGTATGCAGAAAGATCCCAGGTAGCAAGGGTATATTGGCCAATGTCGGCAATGATCGAGTCCATCGCAATTGTTATACCAACCATATCCCATTGTAGGTAAAGCATAAATTGGTTCAACTTACAAATTATAATGATGGCCTACCCTTGGCAAGTTATCATTTAAAATGTAATGTTGCCCCAACATTGAAAATCTGATAATGGGCCATTGCTAGGTTGACCGCTGGCCCAGAGCTGGTTGATGCTTGATATTAATGTGATCCCCAGTGTGCTCTACATGTTTAAAGGTCAGACAAAGTTCATGGATGAAATTCAATATCTATTAGTGCCATTTACTGTATGACACTACTGAGAACCTGTCAAATGTAACTTGAAGACACCTCATGTGTGGGTAATAAAGGTCGATAAGTCCTACATGATAGTAATATAATTTGTAAAATGTCTAACCATTTTTGGGAATGACATTAAGATGGATTGAAAAGACAGAAATGGCTTTTCTAAACTGATGATACTTGACAGTCATTACTTGCAAATGTAATCATACATACAAATAGTATTGTTCAATATTAACAATGGTCGTTGCAGTGGTTCCATATGGAAAAAGATCGAGCGTGTGATCCTAGATCACAAGTGACTCAGGTTTTTTTGGGCATATTATTTCAGTCTCTTGCTCTATATTGTATATACTTATTTTATCTTTTCATATTAATATTATTGACAGCAACATTACTATTGTGAGATACATATGCTATCAGCAAATAAATGTATTCTATCTCAGCATAGATGGATGAAAGGACAAAGCAGTTGTGTTATTTCAGTTGGAGCTGCATCCACTAAATTATCTGACGGGTGAAGTTTAAAGTGTACAGATAAGTGCTCCCCATTTCATGTAACTTAATAACAGTGCCTCATCACGCTGAAGTCTAGAAATGTGACTATAAAGTGATAATGCGATACTGGGATATTGAAACCGTTAGGAACCCAGAAACCAGCCTCAAGTTATCAATTTATGTACACAGTTTGAGAGATACCAGATGGCTCCCCCTGAATGAATCTGATTACGATATATTTAGAGTATATAACATAGGGATTAATTACATGTAATACGGCAGGTCCAAGTTATTGCTATTTGTTCATGATATATTAAATTAAATCTGGTGCAGAGTCATTGAGTTTGAGTTTGAAAAAATGTTTATTTGGCATAAATCCATTAACTAGTAATGTCTTTCGACTACAGCCAAAACTGAATATATAAGTACATACAACTTATTTTCATACATGTCCTATTCCACACAGGATTTGATCCTCCTAACATTGATCCAGTATATTTTTACATTTAGCAATTAACCGATACAATACAACATTTTTACAATCAGGTATACATATCTATGATAAATGTGTCAGACGGGTACGGATCACAGAGCAAAGATTTATCAATCAGCATGCAGACTGGGGTTTACAACGCAGCAGAGAGAAGAGACGATGAATATCACCAGTATAAGCACTGCCATTTCACACGATACAGCCTTCATTATGTGCATCTGTGTCTGATTTACCATACATGAGACCCTGTATAACATAGTCACTCAACCCTCTTGTAGGAATAACCATGTTAGCTGATCACGCAGTAACTCAACGACAACTTTGTCCCAGTAAATAGGGTAACTTTCATATAACAAACACTCATTCACTTCTTTGATAAATTTGTCACGACAATCAATACGCTGGACACTTCCATCCAGTTTGTTCCATAATTGGAACCCGCTACATAGCGGACCCTTTTCATATAGAGCACCCCCCGGGCGTTGGAGCTTAACTTTCACCTTAACTTTACCCCTTCATGACCTCACGGGCACCACTACATTATACGGGTTGTTGGCAAACTTATACATCAAACAACACAGATTTTCTTTAGGTCTATCTGCCAAACTCTTACACATACATCTTCTACGTAGAGCCACTGTAGAAATACATTTACGGTCTCTTATCTTTATACATGCCCTTAAACAATGCTTCTGAATAGTTTCTATTTTCTGTACCAAGTCATTGGTACTACTCTGTAGAACATTATCCCAGTACTTGAAGCTATCAACAACCATTTGTTTGTAAAGTAGTATGGACAAATCCTTGTCCATGTATTTGCAAAGGCCTATTAAATTATGTTATTTCAGGTTGCCATTATTTATGACTTTTGCAGACTTATCCTTAAAAGACAGAACAGAGTCAACATGTCATAACTTGGCGGTGTATTACCCCCTGAATCAGCTTTGAAAAAATGTTTATCTGGCTGACGGGCGTGCAGTTGGTAAGCTTCCATACTTCACCACCTTTCGGCAAACGTACAACACGTGCATTCTTCTATACCGTTGGAAAATACAGTCACGTATGGACACATTCACAATATTCACTAACATTTCCGGTCTATGAGTCAGCAAATCCTTCGTTACATTAGCTCTCGTCTGTGGTATTCACGTTGATTTCTTAATTTTAATATTTTTAATTATTTTATCAACAAATACGCCATTCACCTGATTAATTTATTCAATTTGTCCCTCAGGCTTTGTACATTCATATCGATATTTGTAATTGCCCTGCATTTACGCAGCTGTTCATAACTATAGTAAGTCATTGTTCAGTGTAACACCCCATCCCACTGTAACACAGTCATCACTACTACCTGAATACATAACAACTTCCAGCAATGTGCAAAAAAACAGAAATGGCTCCCGGGCTAAGCAATAGGGCAAGGAGTGAACAGTTACGACCTTAGGAGGTATATGTTACTATATGTGCTTACCGAAAAAAGCTACAACAATTGCTTCACCGTGATGAATGTACATGATGCAGGACATACCACCAATGCCAGTAGAGCAATATATAACCAACACCAACTGGTCAACTTCAACAACGTATGTTCGGCCTTTTAGGCACTAAGTAGTTCTTAAAAAGATATTAAATAGCCCTTCTGTTACATTGATATCTTACACTATTTACAAGGCATAGCCGGAGATAACCACCCTTCCACAACCCAGCACAAAAAATACGACTACATCAGCAAAAACATCCATTCACTAACTCACCATCATATATTCAGTAATGAAATTCACATGCTCATAAATTACTCATTACTCGTTACTCATTTCTTATTCACTCCGGAGGAGCAGGCGGCGAGCTGAGTTCAGTGACATCTTGTAAATGCTCGCGATTGATCTCCCTGTACTGGCGATGATGCAGCGCTCTTCTCTGTTGAAAATTATTTTTAAAGATAAGACACTAATTCAAGTACTCCTCCTATTGAACATTTTTACCAGCTTACAATAGAATAATGTGATGTATGTAACTAATATCCCAGTGTAGTGTGTTTTACTTTGCATGTGAAGTGTACCTTTTGGTGCCTGTAAGGGTCAGGCTGTCAACCAATATTCAACATATGAGTATTTACAAATATGATAAATGATATAGGAAGGAAAAATACCTGATGATGCGCCAGTGAGTGGGGGTCACCCCCTCCCGCAGCCCATGCCTCGTGTAGCGCTGCCCTTTGCTGTAAGAAAAAGAATTAAATTTTCTTCAAAAGAAAAAAATTTGGAAGTTATGTCCAAACTTACATTACCATGGAATCCTCTGACAAGGTCACTCAAATTTTATTCTGGGATGTAAGTCGGGCATAGCCAAATATAATGGCAGTCATCTTTATTTATAGCATCATTAAATCATATAGTTTAAACACCCATTACAACAGTAACCGCAATATCATGGCCCTATCCGGTATGTCATAACATTTTTTTTTTTTAATTTTCAAAATACATATACCATGAAGAAGGGTTTCTTGTATATGGTCACAACATTTTGTATCAATATTAACCGCACATTGATTACATTATCCCGCATAATAAGCTTGATACACCCCTAAATTGTCATTAAGTAGACATACAAGGACCTGTGATGTCCTATTATTGTTAACCACCACTTGGGCAGCAATATGGAAGCAGAGCAGTATTGCTCCCTGCTGTGTTGACAAGGAAAGATATCTTATATTTGAACTATTTAGGGACTAAAGAATATTCATTGCTGACTGAGACAACATATGTGGAATTTGTCGGGAGGGTGTCTGTATTAAGGAAGGGCGGAAAGGAGGTGGGACAACACCCCTGGTATGGGAGGAGACCGGCCTGACACCCTGTACTGCCCAGCAGGGGCGTAACGAGGTGGGGTACCGCCCTGCGAGGAGAGGAGAGTGGCCCCACAGCCTATACTGGCTGGCAGGGGTGCAATTTTGGGCAGTCTCATGATATTTTTACGATAGTTTCACATTTTTCCCATAAAATTCCTGATAAATGTTGAAGATTTACATCCCTGTTTTAAATGAATAGGCGTGTGATTAGCATCACAGGTGACTCAGGGTGTCATTCTGACCTGATTTTTTTTTTCCTGTCAGTCCTGACAATGTTTTGTTTTTGTCCTTTTCCCTTGATGCGTGATAAAAAGAAAGTGAGATCAACACGAAAAACTGATTTACAAACAATATTTATTTAGGGAAATAGGGAAAACAGTATCTTAGCATTTCCAATGTCAAATGTGACACGACAATTGGCTAACACCTAATTTTTTTTAAATATTTTGGTATCATATTTGTCGGAAGAAAATGAACTAAAGTAGCACCTGAACATCATTTCAACCACATACCATGTGTATTACAGTAATTATTTCAACAACATGATCTAATAATATCACAGATGAATTATGTATATCATATTCTCATGTAAAAAATTATACTATATACAACGATCTACTGAACAAATTACTTGTCTTGTTCTACATGTAGATTTATAACACAATGTAAATTATATCTCAATACTGTGATCCAAAGTCTGATTTAAACGATATCAATCAGTATGGATTTGATAAACAAAACCTGTAACATGTGCATCATAGCTGAAAGATAGTATGAGTATGACATATACGAATAGTATTAGCTTGGTATATATCTAGAACTGTCTTCATGGAACAGTGTCTCAAAATGTTCAAACTTTATACCATAGCACAAAATGTATGTGTTGTGTTATCCTACGTATCAGTGGCTCTCACATGTAGCCTCTGATACAGTGTATCATAATGTAGCTATGTCCATATGGCATTGTGCAGTTGACAGTGAAACATCAATGTCTGATATGAAGTAGGACATGGCAGTGATTCACATCTCATACTGTATGTTACATGGTGAGAACTGTGTTACATTTGGCACATGTGAATACTATGTGACGGTTACTTTTTTCTTTCATATATTACGTACCATGTATAGTGTGGGTGTGTTCAAGTGACACAGCACATTGTGTGAATCTGCTCCAACAACTATATGTTCATATATAATATATAACATTTCTTCCCTTTCCCTTAGCACATCAAAATTTTATGTGTGTAAACAAATGACCGAGTGTACATGTATAGCTGCTGTACATCCCAGAAAGCTGTTTCATGCATTCATGCTATGTCCACACATCCATGTTGTATCACATGAACAAGAAACAATGAAAGTGGAAATAAAGTTGACATTTTGCACACATAGTATGTCACAATACCAATAGCAAACTCGTATTTCTTCCACATCCATCCACATCACATCAAAATGGTTTTTCATGTCGTGATGTACTGTTGAACTGGTACTGTAGCATATGGATCCTCTGACTATCAGTTCAAACTAACTCACATAACAACAAAAATCACTGAGATCCAAGGCAGTAGTACAGTGTACAATATATAAAATCTTACACCGTGTCACATGTCATAGGGTCTCGTTTCACATATGTATTTACAGCACAGGCATAGGCTATGTGGATTTCATGAGACACAGATGTGTCACATACTACACATCGTCCATTTGATCAAATTCTTCTTCCAGTATTCTCTCCAGAGCGTCTTCGTCCACTCTGTGTTGGTCGTCCTCCACAGAGCTGAAATCTATCACCTCGTTCTTGTCCGTTTCACTATAGTGATGTATGAGAAGTCTCTTTATCTCATTCCCCATAGTGTGGGCCTTGGCCTCCATTGGGCAAAGCTGGCGCAAAGTCTGAGCGTCTTTCGTGTGTAAATTGGGCGGCATAATTTCCATAAAAGTGGTCCTGCTAACTTCTCGCGGGTGCGCGGAATCACTCTCCTTTACCATGATACACAGGTTGCCTGCCGTCTTTGACTCTTCTACCGACAGGATGACTAGTGTCTCCACTACACTGGTAGGTGGCACGACCTGTCAGAAGCAGAGGAAGGGAAGCAATGAGATGGCATACAACAGAAAGTGGACAAGAAGGTCCATTTGCGACCCATCAAAAGGCCCAGTACAATATTTTTCACGTGGTACATGCACTATAGGAAAAGAATCAAAATAGACCTTCCTCTAACGCATTAGTACAGTGTGCATGTACTAAACAAATCGACATGCTTACACGACAGCTGTCCTTTATATACACAGGGCGAGCAACTGATTTATGTTTTCATGAAATCTTATATAAAAATTGTTTAATTAGTGAAAATTGTTTATTTCTCATATATCAGGTTCAGCGGGATTAGGAGGGGAAAATAACACCCACATGATGTACATGGCAGTGGCCAATACCTTGTATATGAAGCATACATAAAGTTGGAGCAAAATAATACTGCGCGCGCCCCTATCAAGCACTCGTTGATAAAAAAAAACATTTTTATGTTGTTCTGTTTTTTTGGGTTCAGCGAGGGAAGCGGGGAATGATATTACCAGCATGATGTTCATGTATACTTTCATAGTGCCAGGAAATAGGAATTCTTTCTAGAACAGTAGCTGATAGTCATGTGTCATACATGTATGTTATTCCATCTAACCACAGCAGCTGAGGGTGGGTTAGGATGTGGGTGTGATATAGCCTGTACTGTACACACAGGATGAATGCTTCATCAGATGTCACAACTGCAGATACTCACAATTATGTCATCTTGATTCCACACTGAGAGGTAGTTGTAGTGCATCATGTCATTCGTGTACAACGGACTGTCTTGTACGTATACGGTAGACCCAACTGGTACGTCGTGCAGTGATGTCTGGTCCCATAAAGTCACACATATCTTCTTATTGTTCACAAGATCTTCCACATCGATCTCTGAAATAATGATGAAACTGAGTGAGATACTGTATCAAATGGTACATGTATGCTGTACGCAAAATGTCTGGCAGATACTGCACAACTACAACTAACAGTGTACTGCCACACTGTCCACACCACTGGTGACACTATAATAAAAGTACATGTCATGCTGTTTTTCAATTTTTTTGGTTTTTCCATACACTGATGTATGTCTGATTACACATTCTCTCCAGTCCTCCACACGTCAGACGGTGGAGTGCCTGTGATACCAAAAAATGTGGAAGGACACTTAATTGATTGGCACCGGTAGCCAGTGTACTGTTCCCCAAGGGAGTCACACATTGCACGAGATTTGCATCAGGTGAACTTGAATCAAATATATATACTTTCATGCAGTCATGACAAGTTTTCGATTACACGATCACAAAAGTGGAGGTGAATACCTCAAAATAATAATTACATTTCCACATCACAGAATGTAAAACAGATTCCTCCATTCACACTCCTCTCTTAGGGAGAAATGATATTAAACAGCCACAAGATATATTTTTGCAGCTCCCTCTATTAAAAAATTACAGTTATCTTTTGCTCCAGCGTGCTTACCTTTCTTCAAGATTTTGCCATTTGGGGTCTTGTACTTGGGACTGTTCACCTCTGTCATGGCACTCTCCTGTGAAAACAAAATATGTAATATCAAACAATTCAGATGGTATGGCATGCACAAATAGCATGTGGTGGGTGATACACTTGGCAGAATGTATTATCATCGCATCTCTCTACCTGTCAGTTTCATTTATGTGTTTTCTGCTGTCTCGCATAACAAAAAATTGTGCAGCCCAAAAATTGGCCTTTTTTTCAATAGTGAGATAGTTCTGGTACATTTCTAAAAAAAGACAGTCCTCTGCACTCTGTACGAAAGACTGTCGGTTTACTATACCATCCTGCTGCCCACAGACAACACACAGTGTACACTGAAGCATTGTCACAGTATCAGTGTCATGAACCACAGTATCTACCGTATACATGTTATGGTCCCATTAAATACACAGTATAATGGAAAACTTTTTTGTGCATCTCTCTGTGTATCATAAGTGGATGATGGAAAGGCATATAACTTACCATGCTCACATAACCTTTCACACTGAAAAGCTGTTTCTCTTTTGGGTGGATGGTCAGTAGTGTATTGATGAGGCTGTAGTTTCGTATTGGTTGTGCAATCAGTGTCCTAGCTTTGTCCCTTGTTTTCTCGTCCACCTTCACACAAGGACCACTGTGAAAACAATAAAGAACACAGCTACATTTGATGGCAACGCATGAATTCCTGTATAGTGTACGTAACAGATATACAATGGTTATAAAAAGGTATGTAGAATCTACCACAGCTTGCTGGTGGGCGCCACAGCAGGGCGAAGCTCAACTCGCCCTACCAGCAATGTGTGGTAAATCTACATACATTTTAGTAACCATTGTCTATCTGAGTTCACCTTCGGTATGCAATATAACCAAGGTGCGAACCCTTTGTGTCAGCTCTCCACCATGGCTTAATGTGTAATACTGTGTTACAACCAGAACACAGTGTCCAAACATATATCTGTTTTTGCCTTCTGATGGAATAGGACATGAAAAGCAGAGAAAGAACAAAATTGCCATGTCACATACAGTGACATCAACAGTAGCATGAATTTACACCATGTGCACACCATGAAAAACATTATCATAAGAATTGTCATAACACTGGAACAGGAGAACAGGCGTGCGAACTTTTGGGATACTGTTCTGTATAGCAGATCTCTGTTATCATTATGTTGCGTGATATATATTGCATTTGTGTGAAAAAGTGAGACAACAGTACCTGTGTATGTATGTAGAATGCTGGAAAGGATGTTGTGATAGTCAGGATGACAGGAAGGGATCCTCACTGCTTTGCATTCTTCTGTCTTGACAGAAGTGTGACCTCAGTCTGTGATACAAGTTTTTCAGCTGTCTAGAATCTAAAATGTCATTTCTGCTGTTTGCTGATGTCACTTGAATTTTATCTCTGACCATGATAGCCCCCGGCCCTCTGTTAGTGTCTGCACATAATACAATATCTAGCCGATAGTGGTCTATATCAGAAAAAAAAATGTTATTGAAGACGTACAACATGACATGTTTGTTCCCCAGTTTGTTCTGTGGGATAGCCATGATGGGTGTATGAAACATGGGATCATACAGTGGATCCATGCCGTATTCATCAGTACCTGATAGGGTATGTGAAGTGGGTTGGAATTTCATTTTTTCCCCTTGTTTTCTCATCAAGGACAACTCGTTTCCCATATGCAGCTCCATCTGATAAACTAAACCTTGAACTTCAGCACAGGTAGTGACATGAGTTTGCCAACTCATATGACTCATGACAATGGATTTCCTGAGGAGGAGGTTGGACCTCCCTTTGTAGTTAGTACACGTTAGAACTATCTCCAAGTGGATGAGAAAGTTTTCTTCCATGTCCACGGACTTCTTCCATGCATATAAGTCCATAGGAAAACCACCTATGTGTCCCATTGGAAACCATTTGTCATATTTTGAAAAAATAGCTCCTGTGCTTTCAAAAGTCATTTTTCAGTGATATTGCTCTCCCTCTGTGTCAAGTAGTGTTTTATACTGTTTCCGTCATGTGATGCTATATATGTGACATAAGTGAGATATAGTGCGCCAATATATCCTGCCAAAAAAGTGAAATAAAAGTTCAACTACACACACTGCAACATCCACCGGCTCAGTGAGAAATATCCCATATGAGCATTGGGGTCAAGGTCAAATGAAAAGGAGGTCGTGGAAAATTACTGAATTTTTTCGATGTTTTTGTACGCGAACGTGTGTCTCTGACTGTGTGAAAAGTGTTTGACATGTTCTGGAATATGTGTTGATACGGTACATGACATGTGTGGAAGCAAAGGAATAACATATCATGTAAAAAAAAGTACACTCATGTGATTCAGCACCAAAATGACAAAGACAAAGACGTGCAGGAAAAAGACATAGACTTACCGGCCAATGACGGTCTTGTGGTGTATGGTTCCTCTCCCGTGTTCTATTTTGAAGTTTTTTACGGATAGAACGTCTCCTAATTTAATGTCCAGTTTGGGTTGTGCATAGTAGAATATCATGATGCCTGATTTGTCCACTAGAGCCATTCGTATACGCTTTTTCCCAACATTCACATGCTCTCTCACTGGGGCACATAGAGCAGCGACCACGGCTACTAGAGTACCTCCTTCCGAGTAGAACTGTTGTTTCGTGTTACAGTCTTTGATCTTTATAGTGCTGTTCTTCAAGATGTCAGAGGCAGTGCTGACGAGGGGTTTGGCCATTTTAGCAGGTGGTGCTCCTTCTTCTCCAGGATTTGCTTCAACCTGTTCCTGTTGATTTGCCTGCTGGTGTGCTTGGGTCCTCCGGCGGTTCGGGGAAGTGGCCATCATGAATTGTTGAGAATGGGGACTATCGAACAGATTCTGCGATTCCTCCTCCGCTTGGGACATATCGGGGTACTCCTTCTGTGACTGTGTTCTGTGTCACTCTGCAGCAAAGTAATACACACATAAATTCCAGTAATTCACTTCCAATTCAGAGTATTTCTTCCACAGAAGACGAACCGAGAGCGGAGCAGTGGTCGTTTGCCGACAACGACTGTGTGCTTTGCTTGTGACGTCACAGCTTCGTGTGTACTGTCTCCAACTGATGTTTGGTTACCGGTGCACCGGGCAGAGTGGCGGGAGGCAGTGTGCGATGGCAGAGTGTAGGAAGCAACGCGTGTGCGTTCGGAAACTGTTTTGTTTTAATCAAAGACGCTGTATTTGTTGGAGTATAGTCAAACAAATACCAGAATGTATTATTTTTCTGTCTGTGTAAAAGATTAGTGAATGCAACAAAGGAATGTGTGATAAGAATTCCACATGGGAACAGCTCGCCGAAATATGTCACAAATTGGGATCAATACGGCGGGGCTGTTCGGAAATGCACTTTTAGTGGGTTCTGTTATGATGTACGGGTAGGGGAGACCGGGGTACAGTGACACACGGGGAACAGTGAGACAGAAGGCCTGGGGCCTATGGATTTAGGGTTAGATCCCAAAATAATTTATTGTAGATAAAATTAGCCAAAAATAACATGTTTTTAAAAAGTTGGGGAAATTTTGAGTACCACAAGTAGGTATTCTATCATATAGGCCTATGTTTTTGCAAAAAGTAAATTTCTCATATTTTACGACGAAGCAGCTTGTCATGGTAACCAAAAGGAACTTTCATAAATTTTCCCCTAATTTTAAAGCGCACTAATATATTTTACAAAATTATCATTTTGGATGAATTTAATATGGACCCATAATTTTTTTACATTGAATTGTTTATAACGTGCGAGGATGGGGCACAGTGAGACAGCTATAGGAATATCATAGGTTACCGTGCAATGCCTGTGTCACGGGGCACAGTGAGACAGCTAACATGGTGTGGACATTTCGAGAGCTGCCAACCTTATGAAACTTTTAGTGAATAACTATCGCAAATGCTTTTCTTTAGCTTTAAGGTTAAAATATATGGTCTAAGTTAAATTGTTCATATATTCACCTATTTACGTCGTCTATCACAGATTATCGTAACACTGTCTCACTGTGCCCCACCTAGCGTCTCAGTGTGGCCCCTGATTTTTCATAATGGGGCACAGTGAGACAATATTTTATTTTGTCCATAGGCCCAAGACCATTCATCACAGCAAATATGTTGCGAACTCCAAAATGATTGAAAATAGTACACATTTGCATGTTGACACATACACGTTCATTCAATTCAGAATTTAGGTCCTATGGGGAAAGTAAACTTCTCTGTCCCACTGTATCCCGGTCTCCACTACTTCATGTCTTTTTGATGAAACAGAAGTTGTGGAAAAAAGAAACGTGTTGGAAAACACGGTACCTTCTGTGGCATACCAAACAAAAGTGTTTTTCATTTATTTGTGCATGGAATATGGGCCTACTTCTATTTCTCAGATATTGCTACAAAGAGAATGATTTTAACCGATGGCACATGGGCAGCGAGTTTCAATTTTTTTGTCAAAGGATAGAAATATATTAGTTTTTGGCCAGTCAAGTAGAGCATGTTGACAGTTTTTCATAACTGTTTACATCATGTTACTACTTATTGCGATGTTAAACTATAGAGAAAATGGAATCAGGATGTAAGCATTTAGCGTGTAAACCGGAAGTACCAAAAACCGGATGTTTACTTGAGTAACACAACAGTAAAAGTAGTGGCTACAGAGTTGTAACGGGTAGCGCCCAATAGCGCTGATACTGGCCGTCAGACTTTGGTGAGTATCATAACGTCTCCCCCTTTAACATTATAAAGGTATACTTAATGAACTGTCGTTTGAGTGTTTTACATCACATATACTATGAACACTGGTATAGTCTTTTGGAACAAAGACTCTATTACAATGTTTGTTACTAATGAATGATTTATCGTTACTTATATGAGAGTATATACTTCGTCATGGTTTGGCCAAACTATAGGGGAGCGGTTCCTAGCACGTCATCCCAGAATCCATCTTTACCATGGGTTTCCCTACTCTTTTCACTCGATCAGGCGAATCGGCTTACTAGTAGTGTGTGCTGAGTGTGTAGGCTCTACGCTCGGTGGAGAGCCGGAAGGTGCACCTGGCATCGAAGGTGGCTCGAGCATGGGATTGGGTGGTGGTGTACTGCCTGACAGTGGAACTGTGGCAGTAGTTGTAGGCTGCATGGTGGTTGGTGGCATCTGGTTGAGATGTCAGTGGTTTGTGAGATGGACTCTTGAGTGGGTTTTGAGGTGGAACGATCAGGGATTACTTGCTTCCCCTCATATTATTCCTTTCTCCTTGCAACCCTTCTGGATGTCGGTGTAAAACTACACGGTTTCTCCTGGTTGCAGTGCTTGAAGTGGCCTTACGATATGATATTGATGATAATTTTCTGCAGGTGTTGTCTTGTACTGTTTATCCCTGGCGAGGATCGTCTCGCGGTCAGGCCGGATAGGCTCGAGAGTACATGATGGAACTGGGAGCGTGGTGCGGAGATGTCTTCCCATCATGAGCTGTGACGGGCTGGCACAAGTGGCTGCGATTGGAGTGTCTCTGTACAGCAATAAGGGAAGCCATGGGTCCTTTTGGCTCAGCATCTGTTTGGCGCTATATACAGGTCTTTCGGCCTCCCCATTAGAATTCGGGAGGTACGGACTACACGTCATATGGTTGAATATGTATTTTGTGGAGAATTCTTTGAATTTGGCTAATGTGAACTGAGGGCCGTTCTCGGACACGACCTCGACCGCCACACCAATACGTGCAACCACGTCTTTTATTCGGCTGATGACAGCTGTGGACATTGTGGATGTCAGGGCAAGGAGTTGTACCCACCTTGAGTAGTAGTCGCACATGACGAGATAGTCCTTATCGATGTAATGGAACAGGTCTATCCCTACCCTTATCCAGGGTCATTGGGGCAGGGGAGTCGTCATCAGTGGTTCACGCTTTTGCGTTCGGCTGTTTTCAACGCAGTGGCTACACATAGTGACAATCCTTTTAATCTCTGTGGTTATACCGGGCCACCAAACCCCCAGACGTGCCCTTTCGAGGCACTTGGTGATTCCTTGGTGCCCATTATGGATGCTGTGCAGTATTTCTCGCCTATTTGAAGTAGGGATGACAATCATTCAGGTGAACACTAGCAGGCCATCGGTGACTGACGAAGATGCACGATGAGCATACAGGCTCTTCATGCTTTCAGGAACGTCTTTTTCATATGTTGGGCAACCTGTCAGCGTATATACAATTGCTGACTGGAGGGTGGGATCGTTCTTCACTGCATTGCGGATGTCTGTTTAGTCAGCATCGGATGCTGGCATATTCGACTGGACAGACTGGACATGCAGTTCGACGTCCTGTGCTCTTAAGGACTCAGTTGACTGCAGCGGGCTTCTTGACAGGGTGTCCGAAATGTACATGTCCTTGGCTGGGACATGTTTTGCAGTGACATTGTACCGTATTAGTCTCATCAACGGTCCCGACATCGTATAGGCACCTCGTCGAGGTCCTTATAGTTGATGAGTGGCATCAGCGGCTTCTGGTCCATCAGAACTGTGACGTCTCCATGACCACAAATATACCTCGAGAATTTCTCGCACGCCCAGACAGTTGCGAGCCATTATTTTTCCATGTCAGTGTATCTCTGCTTGGTACTTGTCAATGTGCGTGAAGAGAAGGCCATTGCCTTGAGGACGGAGTCCTGGTGTTGCAGGAGCACACCTCCCAGCCCGTAAGAGCTGGAGTCGGCACTGACGTTCATCGGCTTTGAGACATCGTACTATGACAACACTTGTGTTGAGGATATCAGTTCCTTTGTGTCGCGGAACGTATCTTCTTGAGCTACGTCGCACGCCCATTCACGGTGTGACTTAAGTACATCGTTCAGGGGATCTGTGACAGACTTCAGATGGGGCAGGTACGACCCAAGGTAATGTACCATGCCCATGAACTGGGGTAGTTTGGTGACAGAATGTGGCTGTGGCAGTTCCTCAATGGCTTTGACTTTTTTGCGATTGGCTCGGATTCCATCCTTGCTAAAGAGATGACCAAGGAAGTTCAGTTCCGACTTTCTGTAGACACATTTGTCATGGTTTAACTGTAAACCTGACTGGTCAAGGGTTGCAACGACTCTTGACAGACGACTATCGTGCTCCATCGTATCCTTGCCAAACACTAGGAGATTGTCCATGTACACGAACACCCCCTCTATCCCTTCGAGGACTTCGAGCATGTTTCTCATCAAGATTTCTCGGGCAGATGTCATTCCGAAGAGGAGGCTTCGGAAACAACAGCGACCAAAAGGCGTTATGAATGTGGTTAGGTCTTGACTGTCCTCCTTGAGCGGGATTTCGTAGAAACCACTTGCTGTGTGGAGGCATGAGAAGACTGTCACTCCCTGGAGTCTTGACGTCACATCCTCCCAGGTCAGCAGAACCAATGTTTCTCTCTCAATATTCACGTTCAACTTTTTCAGGTCGACACATAGTATGACTTTTCCAGTCTTTTTCATGACTGGAACCATGGGAGCACACCAATGTGTAGGACTGGTGACTTTGTTGATGATCCCAAGGTTGGTTACACGTTTGACGTCATCTCTCACGTTTTCGGCAAAATGGAATGAGACACGTCTGGCGACGTAGACAGCAGAAGGTTGAGCATTTTCTTTTAGGACGATCCTGACTGGGTCGGTGTTGAGGCATGCTATATCCTTGACAACTGTATGAACTCTCACAATGACGTTCATTCAAGTGGCGACTCCTTGACCAAGGAGACTTTTGACGTTTCCATCCATGACTAACACTCGAAAGTGATACTTTTCACCTTTGAACGTTTTGGACCGTGACTGTGCCCGTGGCCCAAGTAGGCTGGCTGCATTCAGTGAAGACTCATGAAGAAAGGTGACAGCAGCGCTTGTGCCAAACAGAACGCATCCAAATAGGTAATTGAAATGAACAGTGCATAATATTATTACTATGAAGTACATCCTTAGGTACGTGAAGTTAGATGAAATTTAAAATTTTATAATTTTTTCGGTTAGTAAACTTTGGCAAAAGCAAAGAAATTTTATATCAATACAATGGTTATGATTATAGTACATTGGCACCCTTCATGATGAGCGGCTATGTCATAGGTTTTGTATGATACCCTAAATTTGATTGTAAATGAAAAAAATATGTTGGCAACTGAAATGACACCTGGGGCAGCAGTGGGACTGCTGTCATAATGATGTAGGTGTTACCGCTAGCGCTGGCGCGTCACCCTTTTCTGCAAGTCCCTGACATGGCAATTTTTTTATAAACAGACATGGCCACATGCAGTATTTAAATTCTGTACATGGGAAATGGGCAGTGGAGTGACATGTGACATGGTGTATAGTGTAAATGCACATGTCATATGGCGCTTTCTGCTATAGGAAAAAAATCTGACATACATTGGGATAGGGTACGTATATCTTGCACATCTATTGGTCCCTGTCCGTTATACAAATCCTATATTTGCTTTTCACAACCCCAAATAGTCCATTTTGTACTGTCTGTATGCCCTTTTCTTGTTTTCCTTTGTCACAGAAGTGATATGGCATGTTGTCTAACCATGTTCTACATGCCAATTACTTGATATGGAGATATGACATGGGGATGCTGCCATGTACCAGACTGAACACGGGCCTGAATAACTCATATCTTTCATTTCTTACACAGTGCTTGTTGCTTGAGAACAGGGGGAGCCGACAGTAGGTGGTGGGGGGGGGGGGGGGGGTGAATGGGAGGGAAGAACAGGGAGGGTGTCATAAAATACAACCAGTGTACAGGGGGAAGGGGGATTGGGGAAACATGTGTGCTGTATGTTAACGGTCCAGCGGGGATATTGGCATGTGTACAGTTGGGTGGTGGGGGGCGGGGGGGGGAGGTAAAAATGTCAATATACCACCACTTCCAGGATCTGTCGTGTGTGGTATGTATATCCATACTGCATTGCCGCAAAGACAAAGACAAGGACAAGCACATACACAACAATAATGATTTTATTTTTTTTTACTCTGTATACGTTCACCATATAGGCTACATGAAATCAATTTACGATAACCACAAATGACCTTTTGTCCATCATCATTCATGGACAAAATCACATAAATGCTGTCACTTGTCGGACATGGGCGAATATCATCAGTATAACAGTTTTGGCATATATGGACAGCAAGGTAAATGTTTCACCAAGCTAGCAATGCAGTTTCCCATCAACTAGTCTATCATGCAGCAGTACAAAGGTATATCGAAACATGCAGATGAGACAGCGTAATTTGTGGCACAACACTAATACCACGTGATACATTGTTTGCATTTTCTTGTTGAGGTCATGTATTTTAAAGGAAACCTAATTTACATGGAACATGTAGATATTTTTTCGAAACTAGAAACAGTGGTGTCTCTTGGGAAGTGTATCACAATGAACATTTTTGCAGCATGTCACATACTGTTAGACAAAGCACAGCGTTTCCAGCACAGTGGGGTCTCATGCTTGAAACTGATTTTTTGTATTATGCAAATGATATGCTTGAAAAAAAAGGCCACATGAGCCATACAATGGGTACATTTTTCTCATATATCACTGAAAATCTGTGGAGATGCAAGTGAAACAACGCGCTTACGAAATTATGACAACGGTGTAGCACAGTTGGTGGATATATGTCATCAGAGTAAAAAGGATAAAAAAAGACACGGGACAGGCCTTTTTGCACATTAAAAGATGTAACTCGATTTGCTTATTACCCCACAGCCCATAGGAAAACGTCCACATGTCACATGTCACTGTTCCAGATTATTGGACAATATATTTTTGTGTCAGTGTAATATTCAGGTAATATGAGTCCGGGACAGACCGAATTTTCGTGATACTGTGCTTAAAACAATCAATGCTGTTCCAAGACAACGGTTGTTTGGTATAGTGTATACATGATATATCAAACAGTGACATGAACGTGAGACGGATATGTAACTGAAGCTTTTGTTTTCTAACTGCGAGTGCTATGTGGGTGGTAGTATTTGTTTTCATTCTTAGCACCAGGTATCACATGAGGTAATACCACACCCAAATTTTGCAGTAGTTTTTGTTACACAAGTAATTTAAATATATCACAGTAAAATTTGTCATGATCATGGTGTCTGTGCCATAGACCAAAGCTTATGTACAGCGGCATGAAAACAGTTGGCCGAACAACACGTGACATGTACAGGATTGAGAAAAAAATATAATGATTTGTCGATATTACTTTCATGCATAAAATACAACTTGCATATATCTGTAACACAGTGTAATCAGGTCATGTGCTACATGAACAACGAGGTAGGCAAAAACACTATGACAACATGTCAGTTGTCATGCCATATGTCACAGGGAACACTGTGAGTGATAAACCATGTCATCATGGTACAGTTGTTTACATGGCATATCGCTGTATCAATTACACGTACAATTAAACAAGTGATCACATGTCATGCGGCACGCCCGGGGGGGCACTCAGTATAGGAATGGGTACCGACTGCGGTAACCACCCCGAACAGCTGTCGCTGTGCACGCGTCGGAGCGAGAAAAAACTGGGGCTGTTAACTATATAGAAGTAAAAAACTAGGGGCTGTGAATGACTGGAAAGTACAGAATCAGGGGCTGTGACACTCGAAATAGAAATAATGGACCTTTAAATCTCATAAATGGTTTGAGTAATGTATACAATTCCAAAATAACCTCAAATTGAATGGAACAGGCCTCTTAACAGTGGGCTGTCATCTGATTTCTTAGAAAATGGGGGGCTGTAAAAATAATACACATATTTAAGGGGCTGTCAAATGACAAAATAGGGGGGGCTGTAGTTTCGCAGTTGGTACCTAGCATCAAAGGGTGACTACCCCCCCCGGGGCGGCACGTCACATGTCACACATGTCATTGAAGTCTGGTAAGGAACAAAAGACACATATGTTGAGAAGTTACTTATTTCACGTGATCAGTATGATGTGATGAGTATATGGTGATGTGGTCTTGAAATAATCTGTCCAAACAGCCGCATCATCAGGCATGTCTGTACGCGGAGTTCGCTCCCACACTGTCAGCGAGGAACTGTTGATACATGTAGAAATACACAGAAAATTGTGTATGGTAGGATTTACACACTACCAGCACATATCAAAAATAGAAGAAGTTCCCTGTTCTGCAGCAAACGACAACAGTACTACAACATACCTCCCTGCAGTATGTCAGTAGTGAAAACTGGCAGTGAAACATGATGACACTTGTTTAGTTCTCCACTATCCATCTGATGGTTCTGACGTCATTCATAAATGAACGCGTACATATCGATGGTCCACCATGCCAGAAGTGGATGTTTTTTAGTGAGAGTCGAGCCAATGTCCTTGTCCATTTGTTGACAGGTATGACTTTTTTTCTTCGGAGGCACCTGCATTCTGTTGTTTCGCCATCCCAGTGTTGTGACACATAGTGTCCACGGACACATCTCGGACGCATGCTGATAAAAAATAAGAAAGCCTGTGTCAGTGTTTGGAAAAAATTATTCTATAGGTGTTTCACATGGTTTTATCAAAGGAAAGTTGTTGATAGAAATAGATGAAAACAGTGGGTGTGCAATGTTGTAATAGGGGAAAGTATGTCGGGGGCAAAGTGGGACAAAGTCAAATTTAGTGTGAAAAGGGGGAGCACGTCAGCCGTGGAAAACCGGCAGGATATTGCTTCCCAGGGTGTGTCCGAAGATGATTTCGGAGATGACATTGTAAAACAAACTTTTGTCCACAGAAATGACACAGATGTTTCGCAAATTCTTTGTGCTCTGTCATGTGGCACTGTAGCTGTGTGTCTGTCGGGAACACAGCTGCACAAATACAGCACTGAAAGGGGCATGTCAATGCCATTGACTGAAAATTGTTTGGTTCTGGTTTCTCTGAATTTTGATTGGCGAAAACATATTGCATTTCACTTGGCTCTTGAGCAGCCCTGACATGGGACCTCATGTGGTTGGCCAGACCAATGGATCTTTCATATTGAACCCCACACATACTACAAGTGGTGATTGCCTGCTTGCTGTGGGTTAATCTATGCCGGGTGAGGTGGTAGTTTTGGGTGAACCCCTTGCCACAGTCAGGACAGAAGTGGCGTGTAATTTGGGTTGTTTTCAAACATTGACTGTCACCTTCAGTCGAAGCCATTAGCGGATGAGGTGGAATAGAATAGGTATGATCTTGCAGGTGAGTCAGATGGGTGGAGATCGTGGATGAACAATGGGACAATCTGCAAAAACCATGACATATAGGGTGGTATGAGGGAGAAGGCATGGAGTACAGTGATACAGGTTTTTTTGTTGTTTACTTTTTTCACAACATAATTAGCGTTACAGTACTGCTTGTGTGAGTGTGCCATGACGAGTACATGGCAGAACAATTTGTGACATACTATGAAGTGAAATGAAACTTTGAATGAAAGAGTTGTACTTGAACCAAAACTCCCATTTCTGTCAATTTTGAAACAAGATTGAAACTAAACAACAGCACCCGAAAAATAGACTGGACCAAAAAGGCGCTGGAGGAAACTGTTCCATGACATGTTACATTTAAAAAAACCGACTTTGGCAGTATTGTTAGTTAGTTTTGGTCTAGTGTCCGAAATGCAATGAGATACACACCGTTTTCCTTTGGCGCCCGACATGGTGCATCTGTGTTTGGATCGTCCTTGGTAAGACAACTGCAATACATGAATGAGAACAGTGTTGATTGAGGAGGTTTCAATGTCTCTCATACAAAGCACATGTCTTTTCATGTAGGCTGACTGTAAATGTGTTACATCAACATATCGTAGTAGAAAGAGCCATGTGATAGGACCATTGAATGAAATGTGTATGTACAATGGGTTGGGGTCGACTGACAGCCTGAAAATTGCTGAGACAAATGTCCAGGGCAGTATGGCCATGTGTGGTGGTGTCACATGCTATTTGTGTAGATCTAGTTATCTTTTCTATGTCTGAAACAAATTTGTCATTAAGCATGTTCAATGTGTCATAATTCAAGTCTCCAAATATAAAAACCGGGGTTTCGGAAGCGTATTGTTCAGTCATGTCTGAGAACATGGCCCTGACTTTATCTTGACTAGTGTTTGGCTTGCAGTAAAAAACAACAAATATCATATTGGTTTCGTGTTCATTCAACAGCACAACAGCACTCATCATCATGTATTCTGTCCTATCTGTTCGCTTAGTGTATGTCTCGAACGAAACGATTTTATTTGACAAATACATACACAATCCATTTCGTGGTCTCTTGTTGTCAGAGGCCACATTACAATCAAACCGTAACATGTTCTTTTCATCTATGCAGTAATCTATGGCTAAATCTTGAGGTACTAGATGGGTTTCATTAATTAAAATGACGTCACTGCATGAAGTCAGTGGTTGAGAGCGAAGTGATCGAATGTTCTTGAACAAGGACTCTGCATTTTGGTAAGACACAATGAAATGTTCTTTTCTGTTTGAATACAAGGGGAAATTGAGTTGGATAGTCCTGTGAAGTCTGAGACGTTCCATTTCAATGGGGATGTCTTTGTCAGCCCTTATCTGATCCCGATCAAAGTTGATGAGATGTAGATCAGTCAGTTTCCTGACCCTGCTGATAGCAACATAAAACAAATTTCTGCGCTGGGGTGGTTTGATTTGCACAGAAATTTGGGGGTAGGTAGAGCCCTGTGCCTTGTGTATAGTTTTCCCACATGAAAGTCGTAGTGGAAATTGGTGAAATCGGCTGGTTCACAGAAGAAGGGGACCCAATTGTGAGCGATTTCTACTGTACGGAAATGCTGGAATTTGGAGCGATGTTGCTTGCCTATGTCTATGTTTTCAAACTCTAGCCAAAGAATAGAAGGTTTATCGTACGATGGGAAGTGAGTGATGTGTTTCAGACAACCACTTGTCCCATTGGCCAATCCATCCGCTACTGCTAGATTTAGCATGAGGTCATACGGTAACTCTAATGCGACCTCCAAGGTGTGCGGTATATAGTTTGTGTATTTCTGGATTTTCAGAAGAGGCTCGATCCTTTTCTTGGTGGTGCTAGACATACCTTTGGGTAAGAAATCAATGCAAGGAACAAGGCATTTATGTGTGTCCTGTTGCTGAAAGCAGATGGTGTTATATGCCTCGACATCCTCATTCAACAAGTACAAATGTGTACATTTGTTTCGTTGAAGGTCTTCTTCTGGTGTTATACTGATCTTTTCGAACAGTTTCATGTCCGCTTCTTCCCATGTCTTTGTTCTCACCCGATTCAGGAGTTGAGCAAAAGAGGTATCGTCTTTCTGACGCATAGACTGTGTGAGTTCGTAGAACAAGAAGTGGCTGTGCCATACACTTGCATCTAACGCAGCTTTACTTTTCTTGGGCAAACGATACAACGGTGGGTCATTAACCGGAGGTAGCTGAAACAAATCTCCAAACAGTAGAACGTGCATGTTCCCAAACAATTTCTTATTCCCGAAAATTTGTTGTAATCGAAAATCAATGTAACGAAACATTTTCACACCGACCATCGAAATTTCGTCTATCATCAAAACCTTGGAGCCTTTGTATTTGTCCCTTTTCGCACCTAGTGTTTCGGGGCCCAGCTTCACATAGTAGTCAGGTAGCACTCCACATGGCATGCCCAAGGATGAATGAATTGTCTCTCCCATGATCAGGAAAGCGGCTTTCCCCGTATATGCCAACCGCATCACTCGGTTCGTGCATACGTTCTCTTCGTTCCTGATGTTATAGTATCTTGTCATTGCTTGGTTGAGGCAATGCAACAGTTTACTCTTTCCACTTCCCCCTGAACCTGTGATGAAGAGGTGGATAGGGTCATCATCAGTGAGGATATGTTTCATTACATGATCGAAAATGTTCCTTTGTCTACAATTCAAACTATCTATGTCAGCTATTATTTCATTTTTTGGCCACATTTTCTCGATTTTGCTAGAAACAGGTTGTGTTGTTCCCATGTCACTGGTGTTACTGTTGACAATTGGCAGATGTTGCGCAAGAAATGGTGTGAAGAAAGGAGAAGGGGCTGGTGCTGTGTCATCGCCATCCTCGTCAGAGGATTCGTGTGTCGGTAGGAGGGGATTGATGTCATCTAGACAAAGCTCGTTCTGTTCTTCTGTCCCGGGTGCTATTTCATTGCGTTTTTCTAGCATGTACTGCTCGTCCAACATCTCCAAATGTGCCAATGACAATTTGTCGAATGAAGCTCGATTTTTTTCGAGGTCTACTTTCTCTGGTTGGGTAAGACAGTTGTACATGGCACTGTATGTCATGTTGCACTCTGTTGCCTTTGTCTCCGGGTCAACTCTCCAGGGATGAAAAAGTAGAAGAGACACTCGATAATATTCTTCGGGGTCGAGTTCTTTTTTCTTTATGTGGAACTTCAAGATGCGTTTGTCGGTGATGATATTGTATGAAAAGTTAGCGTCAAGATAACGCCAAACTGTTCTGACCTTAATGACCCCAACAGCAGGCTCGTTGTCATCTTTGTACACGCGTTTCCTCCTGGTGACCATAGTTGAATAATCTGCCAAGGAAAATTTGTCAAAATATCGAGGTCTTTCACGATAGTCTCTATATTTGCTTCCTATATAGATATCTTCATCGTCTGCCAAGAGCTTGTTCAATACGCTGTCATTTTTGACTACCCCTGTTCGGTCATTGATTTTGGCTGTGTGCACAGATATGACTCTTCTACTATTGTATGTAACAGGCATTCCTAATAGAATATAGATGGCTTCTTGCAAGCACACTTCGGTGGACTTCATAAAAACAATTCCCAGTTTCTTAACTGTCTCTCGTATGTCACATCCTTCGTCGTTACACCTCTTGATCATTGTTTGGAGAGACAAACTCAAACCCCGGTTTGATTTGTTGATGTAGTTCACTATATATTGTATCACTGCGTACGGATCTACACAAAACTGACAGTCCATGTTGGCCTCCCACACATGGAACAAGTTTCGCATGTACATGTTCATGCGTGCGTCTATCGGTCTGCGTCGCAGTAAAACTTTGCTACTAGTCAACTTGGAACGAAGAACAAGCAAATATTGGTCCATGTCTAAGTGGAAATGGTCTAACACATCTTGTAATGTAGTGCTTTCTACTACATCAGGAGAGTCCAAATACTTTTGAATTCGAAAGTACATGTTTTGCTGCTCTTTTGTTCTGTCCGGATTTGGATCTAAAATGATGGTGTGGTCTGCAGGGGGTAGAGGATAGTTGAAGCGACAAATCGGGTGTCCACCCTTCCTGCAGGTTTTTGAATGTAGATGTTCTTGCAGCCAAATGCGATCTGAAATCGGGTGGCCGGGGTTGCCATCGCAAGATATGTAGCGGTCTATATATTTGATCAATTCCTCGTTTTTCTCACCTTCTACATATTTGGGCGCATCGTCACAGAATACAAGCATGTGAGCATGTGGTGTTCCGCGTTGTTGGTACTCAATTCTGTAATAATGATGTTTAACGCGACCGAGTGGATGTAGAGGGGAGTACAGACACTGTGTAATGAACCTGTGTAAGCGATTGTCGAAATATTTTGCACAGGTCACGGGGTCTTCCCGCATCAATTCACTTTTCTCATCGAAGGAGAGATTGTCCGCTTCTTCTTTGGTGATTTCCATGTGATATATGTTCTTGTATAGCGACTGAGTCAATTCAGTCCAGTGATAGTCAGCCGCGGACAGGGAAACAAAGAAAGTTGGAATGCCTTTCTGTCTGATCATAGCAAAAAGGTTTTTTTTCTGTTTCTCAAGATACTGTGGGGTGTTCCTCAGGTTACGATAGAAGAAGAAGCCATTGTTAATACCTGCCAAATGTATGCGTTGATTCGGGGTGCGTACGTCTTTGGCAGTGTAAGGTTCTTTCTGGTTGATGAAGCGTAGAGAAAAATTGGTGTTGGAGTGCATGTATTCAGCTTGATACCTCTTATAGCTGCTGTATATTCTTTCCGGTTTTCTCTTTACTCGTGTGTCATAGTTGTTCAATTCCCATCGAACACGATTGATGAAAGAAACTCCCTTGAAAATGTCATCTATGTAACGTCCAGCATAATCGGTGGGAAAGGACATGCTCTTGTTTTTCGAGTTGCCACTGCTGTATATTGGATTTGCGTTTTCCGCTGGCGCTAGGTTCAGGCACATGTTGTCGAAATCGGTTTCTAACTCATCGTCTTCTTCCAGAAGAGTGTCAGTAGGAGGACAGACTTCGTCTTTGTCTACCTCAGAGAACGTTTCATCTCTTTCTTCTTCTGCCTCTTTCTCTATTCGATAAATTTTTTCTTCTGCAGTTTCAGTTAGGATCTGTTTTTCTCTGTCCCTTGCCTTTTTTTCAATGATGTCTCTTTCTATTTTTTCTATTTCTTCCAACCGTGTTGTCTCCATGTCTTTTTCGTTTTTCAAGTACTGTATAGTTGACATCAACCAAGATTCATCGATTTTCAGGTCAGCTTCCTGGTATATTTCCGAATTAGCCATGAGCCATTTTAACCCCTCCATAATTTTCAATGGTCGAACTTTCATTTCTCTGTACGCCCTCTTATAAGCCATTTTCCTTTTTATGTTCACATTGATATAGCCACATTGTGAAAAGTGTCGAGGCAGAGAATGAACCGTTTGCTCGATTTTCGCGGGAACATGAACAACGTTGGAATATAGTCGAGTTTGACCACCTGTTGGTAAAGTTCGCATGTCCATGAAAGCTATTCGTCTAGCTATCATTCGTTCTTCCCCAGGACTCATGTCAATTTCAGGAGGAAGGGGAGGAAAGTAAATTCCATTCTGATAAGACATTTTGGGTGTTTCTCCTTTTTCTATGAGATCATGACATCTCGGACATACTGTGTACACAGGACCAGGAATGTACGGATTGAAGAAGCGGCCATAGTCATTTTCACTGACAGGTAAAACGTCTTTTGTTCGAAAAATACAAGAGCAGACATAACACACTCCATCCATTCTTTCATCTACTTCGATGTTCCCCATTTTATTTCTCAAGCTGTTACTTTCTTCATCGTGCTCATCACAATATAAGTCAGGTATTTTGTATTAATGACGAAGACGTTCACGCATCCTTTGTCGCAAGGTCTTTTTATGGTGTGGTTTCTCCGGCTTTTTTTCAGCTTGTACAGGAGCTGTATCAGTAGGACAGCCTGTTTCTTTCTTGTGTTTCTTTTTCATTTTGACATGTCGTCGCTGTGGTGGTTTGACCTTAGAAAGATGCGGTAGAATGCGAGGTTCATCGTCCATTACTTCATCAGGCAACATGACAGGTTCACATGGTTCGACATGGACAATTTTTTCCTCCAGTTGCGGGCCCAGAGAACATTTTTGCGAGTCAATTGATGTCATGTGTGATGCAGTCTCCAAAGGATGAAAGAAAGGTTGGCAAGTGTTTTCCACATGATCTTTGTACTGTGTAATATATTGCTTCATTTTTTTGGCAGCTTTGCTGGCCTTTGTTTTCTCGTAGTATTGTTTATTGTATTTTTGGGTGTCATATGAACTGATCTTTGGAACAACAAATTCTGGCGCAGTGTTAGAGGCTTGCACGTGTTGTTTATATTGGTCCATGTATTGATGTATGTGCTGTATTGCACTGTTTTCTTTGCACTTGTCATAGTACTTTTTGTTATATTTTTTGGTACTTTGTTTCTTTGTATCATGTGCATTTGACACAACTGGTTTGAAAACTGAAGTAGTAGGAACAAATACATAATTTTGGGATGTGTTACTGTTCGAACGTGTGGTGGATAAATTGGAATTGTTGTTTGTTGTTTGAAAATTTTGTGAGACGTCGAAAGCTTTTAGTGGGCTTGATTCTGTACAAAGTGGGATGGATGTGTCAGCTTTCCTCTTCTTGCTCCGTGTCATATTTTCTTTTTCAGGAGCTTTGTGTACTGTATTTTGTTCACTGGACATTTTTTCGTTGCTCTGTTTTTCCTCAACCAGATGTGACATATTTTGAGATGTGCGAGTAGTACATGTTGAAATAGTATGTGGAAGAACCGTAGTTTTTATCAAGTGTTTTTTGTTTGTTTTCTTGCAACCCTTAGGAAAGACAGGAGGTGGGTGTTTTGCACGGGCAGGCAGATGTTCAGTGATGTGTTTGTCCCGTGACATTATTTCACCGTCTATTGAAATGACTTCTTTGTTCTTATCTATTACTGCAAAAGTAGCATTGGGTTTTTTTGCTTTCACACTGGATGTTGTGCTCTCATCCACGCGTATGTGACATTTCCTTTTCCGCATGTTTCGATTTACGGGTTTAAATGCATCAGTTTCAGAAACATTGATTCTGGAAAGTTTTTGCAAGTGGTCAGGAGAAGCAGAGGAGTGAGGGAGTAGTGGAGTCGAACTTTGAGAAGTGTGTGATGTACTAGAATGTGGTATATTTACTGTTTCTTCAGATGAAGATGAGGATTTGTGTGTAGGCAACAGTTGTGTATATTGTATCTTTGGGTGCACATGATAGCCTGTTTGGCCTAGTTGCATATGTATAGTGAACCGTACTATCTCATACTCTGTATCTTGTCTTCCGTGGAAAAGACGCTGAGTGTGATGAGCTAGAACAAAAGTATCTTCGAACTTGATCATGCATGCAGTACCGTCGCAAGCTTGTATACCATCGTCGTTTCGTGCATGGGAATCAAACAGACAGAAAGTATTTTGGAACTTTTTCAGTACTACACAATTGTTGCGGCATACAAAGAACACAGTATCTGTGACTGAGAATGCACTGTCTAGTTGTGTCACAATACAGTCTATTGGACTGTTTATTGTACCGTTGCTTGACATGCCCAGTATTACCTGGAAAGACCGATCTTTCCATAGCACACGTGATGGTAACTCTGTGGACATCAAATATACTTTTTTCACTTTGTCACTGATTTTACCGTACAGTTCATCACCTATGTCAAGTATAGTGTTCAAATGTCTTGGTTGAATGTGCTGAACAGGAATATCAATGGTATATAGAGCAAATGCCAGTGCCATACCATAGCATTGCTTCCCTGCATTTTTTCCATATCGTCTATGACCTTGGGAGCGATTGGCAGAAATGATATTGTTTTTGTTGGAAGACATCACTGTGTAATCTGTGTCTCACGATGCAGGAATATTGTGTAAAGGAACAAAATTGGTTCAGTTTCAATACCGCTGTTGTATGTGGGAATCAATGGATGTGCCTTATATCATTTGACAGTGAACAAAAGTGAACACAGTAGTATGGGATTAGTACAGTGGTTAGTATGTGTCCTAGTATGGAATGGTATCTGTGTGAATCACAGTTCCATTGGATATCAGTATGGAAAGGAAAACATGAGAACTATATGTAGTAAAGGGAAAGGGAACGCAGGAACAGGTATATTTTTTTTTGTGACCTAATATTCTGGCCAGTGCAAATGGGAAAAACGCTACAATGAGCAAGGCGACAAAAGCAACACTATATGGTAAATGACATACATCTCAATATGGCGGCCACAAAATAATTGGCCTGAAAATATATTTGAAACAGGGAACTGCGATTCAAACAATGGTTGTTTTACACCTGTGATCGTGTAGCTGAGATATGTCACACTTAAACGTGTATCCACGTGTTCTAATTTTTGGCCAACACAATGCTTTCTATGCACACCACCTTTGTGAAAATTCACAGGACATAAGAAATGGGATTTGGTCCAAATGGCTACAAATGTGACAGGGCGGGGAGCGTCAGTAGGGGTAGCACAGTGCCTGATATAGCGCTACGTGACAGTATTCCGATATAACACAAAGTGGTATTTCTGATCGGTTACTTTAGGCAAAAGATTTGTTTGTCTTTTCCCATGTATGGAAACAGAAGGACAACTACAGGTGAAACAATAAACCGAAATGGTCCACAGCCTTGACATACATATCATATGGGGAAGTCCTTGATACCCAATATGGGGGCCGTATGTGACACCGGGTGACGGGGGAGTGGGGATCCGGGCACAGCAAAAAGGACACAAATTGTACCGCTGTCAACTGAAAGCGGAACGTGTCTTGTTTCTTTACAATGCCTTGGTGCATATTATGCTACACAGGGCTGTTTTCCCTATAGAAAGGTAGTGTCACAAAATGAGAACTATTGTCTCTTTCTCCTTTGAGTGAGATGGGGTGGAGGGAGGAGCGGCCCAGCTGAACGAACAGGGAGAGTTCTACCAAACGGAGACAAAATGGCGGAACGCGGGATTGGGATGTCTGGTATCATTCGGTTCTGTATCTTTTGATCATGTAATAGCATACTACGGAAGCAAACAACCAGAACACAGCGGACTGCAATGTTAATACAAAGGGTGGTATACCTCGTGTGCTTCGATGTGTGCTGTTTCAGAGGATTCTGAAGGGAGATTGCTGTGCCTCTGCCTTTTATGCTCGGCGATCGCAGGAAGAAAGTGTGTCTGCGCATGCGTCATGTGTGTTCGTCCACTTCGGGATGGCACCGCCATAAAATCCGAAACACAGCAAATTTTTCGCTTTTCGGCCATCCTTTTTGTTCATTTTCGTGACATATGCTGTGTGTGATACGGTATAGTTGTTGTCATGGGATCGGCATAGTCTGTGGAACATTTACAACATGTAATTTGTGCAGTCACGTACTCGTGACGTAAGCCAGTAGCAGTGACCGTAGAGCGAGTAGTTCACACTGGGGTTGTCTAGTTTGAAAGTCAGAGATGCTGTAGTTCACACGGAATCTGATACAAGCACACACGGTTCTTTTTGTGCTTTGTAGTTTAATAGCATTTTTGCTTTTCACAAAGTGGATCTCAGTGGCAGACAAAAGGAAAAAAGAAGGGAGGAAGAGTAAGAATGGTGGCAGGGAGGGGGGGGGGGGTAGTGTGGCATTTTTTTTTTTTTTTTTTGAACGGTTCTTATTTTATCCTAGGGCAAACATTCGGCGGGGCCGATCTCCCATGATGGCCTTAGGGGGTAGCTCGCGACAACTCACACCCCTTATATTGTTAATGAGCAGAGAAGGGGCAAAGGAGGGGGGGGGGGGGGGCATGTGGAACTGGAAAATGGGTGTACAGTAGAGACAGGACGAGAGAAAAATGGAAAAGGTGATATTGTAGGCATCCTGGTGTACGGAGTATTTATATTTTTTTAAGGGCGTTACAGTGGATTTGGGGTGTGGGGGGTAAGTATGTCACAAGTAAGGTAGATTGGGTGGGGTTGGGAGGGTGGGGGGGTTGATGTCGATTGTTCAGGGTTGTGGTGTGGGGGGGGGGGGGGGTAGGTCAGTCAGGATGCCGATGAATAAAGATGGTGATGTGACTGGATGAGTACAACACCTGCTGTCCATGAAACATGATGACCATGGAGTATTACCACCATGAACCATTATGACCATGTACCATGAACCATGCTGACCATGAACCATGATGACCATGAAGCATGATGAGTATGGACCATGATGACCATGAAGCATGGCGACGATGGATAATGATCAACATGAATCACAATGAGCATGAAACATGATGACCATGGAGCATGATGTGCATGAACAAACACGAGGATGGAGGACAATGACCATGTAACATTAAACATGAGGGCCATGAAATATATATAGCGTTAACTTTGAAAAGAAATGGCAACATATATGAAAGGGGTAAAACATTAATGTAGGATTGACTATGTCTATTTATATTATGACAAACATGGTTATTTCAAGAAATGTGTACAAATGGGACATGGTGTGAGATAAAACAGTGACATGGGACATGTATAGAAGTGGGAAAAAGAGATGGTACATGTCAACGTGTTGGACTGTCAACATGACATATTGTCGGAATGAAAAGAGACACAGTGGTTCAGTACATCTTTTATTATTTTGTAGAGATGGTATGTCACGCGCAGGGTTGTCTAGAATGGTGCACACGGCTTCAGCATAGGATCCAATGGGAGGGCATGTTTGGTGTTTCGTTGATTCAAGAAAATGCAAATTTTTGAATCAACTTTTATAGATGGAAAAAATCCACAATTCCGTGCACATTCAATTGGATGACACAGATTAGATCTAAAACCACCAGTAAACAAAAAAATTACATGTTTGAAATGGAGAATTTCTGAAATATGATCCTTTGAAAATGAAATTGGGAAAATCTCTTAACCAACGTTTTAGATCGTCTATATAGACTCAGGGGTACACCCTGAGTCAATTAGCCAGTGTCTAATGAATCCCCATGTTGAATTACTGGCATATGGCTAAAATATTTGGAGTGTACCCCTGATTATGTGAATAAATTGCTGGTCCAGGTGTTAATAAATTTTACGAGTACAAAAAAAATATACTCACACTGTGGAATTCCACCAGCTTCCTATAGTGCTCTGTTAGTTGTTTCATACGCCATTTCTGCAATGAAACAGATATACAATAACTCAAAATTCTAACAATTACTCTGTTGTTCGGAATATTAAAACATGAAGCGCTGATGTTGTGAATAATCTACACCCATGTAGGGGCGGAACTTGAGTATTCTCAACACCATGTAGGGCCTGATTTATATTGCAGCCATGTTTGGACATTTGATATAAATTACAGTGGACTGGTATTTTTTTGCTCTGAGGATGTTATTTACGTGTATTCGGACTGAGGAAGTAGAATTTGACAAGTTTCAATGATACAAACATTGGAAAATGGATTGAAAATCATATTCAAGTAATACACAGTGCATTATACCTTGCAAGCTTCAGCCCACTGATAACTGAACTGGATAAAATCCAGTCGCATACCCCTTCAGTGCTGTTGTACCTAGGCATTAAAATTTTTATTCATCCCTCAACATCAGTGGGTGACAATTTGGTAATAAGCTGTCAACTTATTAAAAACATTATCAGTATTACAGCAAGTGTTGATTCTCACCTGTTTTGCCTCCTGTGAGAGGCCCGCCCACTGTTCCTCTGAAACGGTCTCCTGGGGAGCGGCTGCTTCTGGTTGGGGCGATGTAGGGCGGGTATCCATATTGAATCTATGTGAAATATATACCGGATAACGATTAACAACAAGTATGCTGCCGCATGCCTTTGTATGGGCTGCATGGAAATTTCAGAAATGTAAATTTTGTTATTTGTCAAAACTTCACAAAAAGTGATCATTTGTGTTTGAAAAATGCATCACCCCAATATCCCATCACTTTAGAGAGTTAAATGTCAAATAAAAGCGTGGCTCCCCCAATGTATCGACCAATAGTAGGCCTAGTACATGTATTACTTCTATTGTAGGGAGTGATAATGACAACGGGGGGTGGTTGGTGCATTTTTTTGCGTGACCGCCCCCCCCGCCCAAAAGGGGGGAAAAATAAGTGTTGTTGATGAATAATGATTAAGTAAATCACTACTTTTTAACAGTAGCTGTTTATGGCGAGGGTGGGACTGCCTGTTATTCCATGTTACATCATTTATAAGGAGTAGATGGTCTACAACGGGAACGCTACATATTCAATCCATGCACGGCCCCATATTCTTCATCTAGCATATACTTCTCCAGTGCTCCTCATTTATAATTTAATATATCAATTGCCGGGGCGGGGGGGGGGGTGTGATTTCGTGTTGAGGGGGGGACATTTTTAAAGCCCCCCCCCACCTCGAGAGTGCCCCCCTCACGAAATGGTGGAGAAAGATCCCCCCCCCTCTTTGAACTATAGTAACGCGCTATTGGCTGCAAAGGGGGGTCAGACATTTATTTGCCCCCCCCCCTCAGGAGGGGTCTGAACTTTTTTACACCCCCCCCCCCCCCATCTTCGTTACTAACAAATGAACACTCGGGACTAGAGGGTTACACTTAGTAGGAATACGGAAGTCTGGCGGCAATTTATAGTGCAGGCTTATACTTTCTGTTCGTACTCTGTTATAAAAAAAAAATAGTTAAGGGTTCTGAAGTGTTGGACGTGAGTACTTCGTCCCTAGTTCCGCCATATAGACAGGTTGGGTAAGCTCAAGTAGACGTGTCCGATAGTCAAATACTCACCAATTATGATGTTCAAAGTCCACACAAGTTCGGAATGATGACTAGACGCTCGGAACGTTGCTATGAAAACCGGATATAAGTCCCCGGTGGGAAAGTGAACAAAAGTTACAAAACGTGACCAGTTGCAACGAAGTAGCATCAGTAGAGACCACCAGAGGGGAGTGCAGTGCTTTTTCCCGCTCTCCTGATTGGGCCGCAAGTAACAAGGGCAGTGGCATAGTTAGAGGGCCGGGGGAGGGGAGGGCCTTGAGGTTACAGGTTTTTTCTTTTTTCCTTTGTATGATAAACCTGTGTGGAATTGCAGGAAACAGTTTCAAGCAACTTGTAGGTGTACTACATGGCCCTGTTATATTATATAACAGGGAACAGTGCATAGTAGGGTCTGAGCTATATACTAGTACAGGGTTGTCTTTTTTGTTCTGAAAATATTTGTTATGTATTGAACAGGAGTGGACAGTAACATATCTATTAAATTACCATTCCGGTATCTAATATAGTGCAGTGTATGTTGGGCCTACTATGTGAGATAGGATGTCATCTGCTTTGGGAAAGACTGTAGTACCGTAAACACAGACGAAATGGCACTGCAATACACAATTCTGTGGTACGTTCGGTGGTATGTTACACTATCCTACGACACAGTTGTAATATGATGAAACACAGGACAATTTAGTATTGGCTGAAGTGGAAGGGCGAGCTCGATTGTGACACTTTTCAGTCGGATCGGGCATCCATTCCATGTTACTTTCAGCGAGTGACAAAATGTCGGGATCTCCTGCGTTTGTTTGACGCAGTTTGAATCTTTATTTCGGCTTATTTCGTGCAAAGCTGTACTCTGATACAACGTGTGAGATACACGTATTCCGTGTGCTATGTTGAGAGAAAGATGAAGTATTCTATATGGATAAATTCAGGTGAGATTCTTCCTGGCCAAAAGTGGCTTCCTTTGTGTGCCTTGTACTGAAGCCTGAGCCGGGTAATTTATGCAGTAGCCTCGTTCTGATCGAGATGCTTCTCCGCGAAGCGTTTTCGCGCTCGGGGGGGGCACTCCTGCTTTTTTTTGTACGAGATTCTGCTTTCGATGAAAACTGTTTTTGGATATATGTACACTGATATAAGTTATATCAAAGTGCTATATCACTGTACGATGTTATCTCAAATTGACATGTGAAACACGAGAACACAGGACATGTAGAAGGAAGAAAACAGACCGCATTCAAACACTGTTGTTGGTGTACATTTGAATACAGTAGTAACCTCCCTGTGTTAAATTACCATCGGATCCAGTAGAGGCTTGCTGAAAAAAAGCGTCTCATCCCGCTTGGTCGGCTGCCGAGATCTGTCCCATTGACTTAGCACTGAGCTGTTCAATATGTAATCGTTCAATGTCAAGGGTTGTCTACAGTCTCCCATAGACTTCTATAGTGAAGCAAATTACCACCCTATTTTAGAAAAAAATTATTTTGTGTTTTTAGCGCACTTAGCGTCAATATAGGAACTATTGCGCCAGGGAACAGTTGCTCTATGTTGTTATGCATATATGGAAAGCAAAATGAAGCGTACAACGATAGAAATGTATGAATTATTGAAGTTTTAATTTTTTCGCCGAGGAGCCCATCGATACCCGTCGCACAAGACTCAGGGTAAACCTGAGTCAATGATATGTTGGGATGGCATATGTATTACAAGGTTGCCCTGATGTTTAATTTCCAACCTTGGAATAATGTTAAAACATTGAAATGTTGGTCCATTGGGCCAACATGAAATCAATATCGCTTTCTGCAAGCATGGGCCATTACTGGGCCAGCGGTCACACCAGCGGTGGGCCAATATCAAAATGCCAATATTGGCCCATTTTTAGTGGTATATTGGCTCAATCATGGCCCAATGTATACACTTATGTTACCTGGGCGAACACTTTGGACCAGAATTTGAGTTGTATATCTACTAGTAGTAGAATAGAGAAAGAATGCTTTGCTCCAGGCTTTTAGTTGTTATCTAGTAGAATAGAGAAAGAACGCTTTGCTTTGAGTTGTATATTATCTAGTAGTACAGAGAAAGAATGCTTTGGTCCAGGCCTTTAGTATAGCATACCTAGTAGTATAAAGAAAGAACACTTTGGCTCAGGCCTTTAATAGTATACCTTGTAGTATAGAAGGAAAACGCTTTGAAACAGGCTTTGAGCAGTAAACCTAGTAGTATAGAGAAAGGTCTCATTGCCCCAGGCTCCGGGTAGTATACCTAGTAGTATAGAGAAAGGGCGTATTTGCCCAGGCTATAGTACAGGGCTGGTACCACACATGTGTGGTGCAGGAGGTGATACATCTGGTGCACAAATTATATCTAGAGTATGTATACAACATTGTACAATGCATTAAACTATACAATGTGGCCTGTGTAAATAATAATCACGAGCTTACAAACTGACACAGTGAGTGGATAACGCAGGGTATTGATACCAAATGCTCCCTTCCCAGCAGACTGCCATATACTGTCTGTGTGTTTCCTTTAACCATTATAGCTATGTCAATTCTCTACAGTTTGTTCATAGGTGATACTATAATTAGATGTAAGTTAAATGCTCGTCTGAGGCTGACCTACTAGGCTGACTCTTCAACAAAAAGGTTAGATGATATAATCATATGGGCCCTGGCGGGTGATTTGATTGTTTGAATATCCATCATAGTCAGATAGTCAAAAGCTGTAAAAATTATCAAAATATATAGCATTTAACGTTCAGAGCCAATAAAGTAGAAGCTAGTACCCCCAAGAAATAAAACTGAGGTCTACTTATGAATATGTTTGATAATTATTTCGGAAAAGCGGCTAAATGTAGCCTACATTTATATCTATTCGTCTTTTCTGTAGTAGATATTCCCTTGAAATATATTAATATAATATTATAGTGGCACTACCCGTCCCCTTATATTACCCACGGAATATGGAGAAGTAGCCCGCTCCATCAAAATGTCTAGGACTGTTGCAATGAAGATAATTATCCCTCCACTGAAGCACGCTTGAATATATCATTCCAACTACTTCTTATATTTAACGGCATGATACTATATAGAGCATGATGTAATTGCCTTTCCCTATCAGGCGAAATAAAACTGCATGGAGATAACGTTGTATGCGTCTCCAATCACTATTTACAGTCTATATATATATAGAGAGAGAGAGAGAGCGAGCGAGAGAGAGAGAGAGAGATAGAGAGATGAGAGCTATAGGATTAGTTGTCTAGGGTCAGGAACTATGTATTTATCATGTCATTTATGTTATAAGATACAAAAGGTTGAAATGTTACATTTTGGAAAATAGTCCGTTGTGCAGTGATGCTTAACTGCCCCGGTCCTTTTACCCTCGCATGTGGGGTCCCATTACTGTTGCAGTTGTAGTGTATGCGGAGACAAGTCTAGATTACAGTATATCTGATAACATGTATGTCCTACAAGCTGATTGGTCCATACGATGTCCTTAGATTAATCCCGGGGGATTTATACATAGGCCTGATAGAGGAAGGTTTCATCAGCTTTAAGGTTATAGTCCCCTCTGCATCCAGACTCTGGTCCCAATAATGCTTGCTTTACTACAAAGCACAGCTCACAGTATTGTCTGTTTTTCTGATGTGCTTTCCATTCACCCTCTACAAAGACGTCCTCTGCCCTCTACAGTGGGATCTGATTCATGGTTCTCACAAATATCCATACCAATTGTTCCATCTGCTTAACAACAGCTACGTCGACACTTCCTGCAAATAGCGCGTGTGAAAATCAGGAAATGGCCCCATCGACCGTTCCATAGTTCCCCCATTTACTTCCGGTGGCGCGGCAAGGCATGTCGGGACGCCGGAAATGTGCAGAAGAAGGTGCGTACTGATTCCAACATGGCTCCTTTTAGCAGCATATGGAAACACGCGACACAGTGTAAGCCCTCCTACTGCAAATGGTTACCAGAGGTTTTAAGAGGTATAGAGTGGTACCCCGTGGAAATACAGTCTCCGCCGTTAGGTTCCCACCACTCCTATTCCACTATTCCTATCTAAAGCAACAGAGATCACATCACGGTTTTCTAGCCATCGCTATTTAAGAATTAATCCCCGGAAACAGGTGATTGAATGTGTCTACGCGGCACAGAACCTGAACTGCATACCATATATTGCTTTGCTTACGGGATAGAGGGTCTCAAACGCCTCCATATGAAGATCACATCTCAAGTGTGTCATTCAGCTCCACTTCTCACTGGGCGATCGTTTAACTTCCCGCTAGGTTACACACACTGCTCTGTCAAATCTACAAGTGACAAAGGCCTTATGGGCCCCCTTACTGGACTTGGGTAAAGGCACCCCATCTCGGACAGATACCTTGAGTCGGACACCATTGGTTGGAATTACATAATTGATATACACATGTAACTGTGGTCCATCATAAACATTAATATAGTGTGTTGAATACCTGGGTCAGTTAGATAGCAGTAGCTACATGCATAGCCTACATAGCTAAATGCGGGGCTAAATGTTGAATGGACACTTTATCTGATTCGGGACCAATATTATACGATTGAGGATCTATAAATAGAAAAGAACAGTTTCAAAAACATAAGGCCAAAAAAAAGGTGTGTTTCAGGTTACCCGACCCTACCTTGCAAAACAGCGCCGACCCTAGAAATGTTTATCCAATTTTGAAAAAAATATGTATATGTGGATCAACAAGGGAAAAGGGACCTCCGCGGGGGATTTTTAGTTCCAACTTTGGCCACCAGGGGGCTCCATATAGCCAACAATGTTCAAAATATCATAAAAATTGTTCTATACTACTTTTTGATGGAGAATACAATAAGCCACTTTAGAAAATTCCAACTTTAGTGAAAACCTTCCATATTTGGAATGTAAAAAGAACGTTTTTGGGCCTAAATTGGTGTTATTGCACTTGTTGGTTGCCATGGAAACATAATTTTCATTCTAAATTGATTTTTTTCTCCGAAATTAATGATTACAGGCCCCACAAAGATTTCTATGCTAAAAACGGAATGTAAATCCCATTTAAAGATTAAAAGCAGTGACCAAATGTTTGAAAAAGTTAGGATATTTAGGAATTTTCGTATTTATGCTAATTAAATAGAGATATCTGTAAAACAAAGTAAGATAGAGCTTATTGGCATTTGAGATTGGACACTGTCCACACATATTCAACGAGCCAGTTCTCAACAACTAAAAGTGTTACCTGCAAACGAAATAATATCACTGGAAAGCTGATGACCTCAATTTTATAATTGAGTTTAATCTTTGGAGGACCCTTTTCCCTCTACTGTCCACATATTTTAAGTAATTTTGGGGCTAGTGAATTTGATGGTCCACGAGTCAACGCCAGTGTTGGTGAGTCAGCGCTGAAGTTTGCGAGTCAATTTTTAGGTACTTTTCATGCCATGGGATCAATCTGTCTTTACAAAACCAGAGGCCTTCGGCCTCTGGCGAGTCGGACCCCCTCCCCCCAGGATGCAACGTCCGCGCTCTATTTATAGCTGTCCCTTGACCTAGTTGCCAGCGTTTTCTGCCACAAACCAATGCGCTAATGGCGGCCCCCATACAGAATCTGGTCACGTGGTTTCGCGGAGAAGATATAATAGTATGTGGAACAATTTTGGGGCTATTTCAGAGTCAATTTGATAGTCCACGCCGTTGTCGACGAGTCAGCGCTGAAGTTTGCGAGTCAGTTTTTGGGTACTTTTTAGGCCAAAGTAAAAAAATTTATTTTAAAAACAAAAAAAACGACCTACCCTACCTAGATTTTCAGACTATGTAACATGAAACATTTAATATCAAGCCTACCCATCAAACCAATGAAAAGACAAGTATCTGACTCTAGGATTATATCTGGCATGAAGTGTCCGACTTTAGGTGTAGTTTAATCTTTTGAAATCAATATTTTATATGTAGATTTATTCATACTTATAATTATGAGAGAATTTATTGTCATCTTATCAGCAATATGACCGATATAGATAATGTGTCCGATGGGATACAATCTTCGAAAAGGGCCCTTAGTGCAGGGTGCACTAAGGTCCTTTTTCCTAGTGCATGTGAGCTATGTTAAAAATAACATCATTCAAATGTGCCAATTTCAACAGGCAAAAGTGATCACATTTTCATTTTCCAGGAGCGTCCGAAAGTGGTGCCTTCACCCTATCTCGAACAATATACTATGGTAGGGAGGCATAATGTAAGATGAGGACGGGCGGATATAACATCAGGGAGAGCAGGGAGAGCTAAAGTGAGTACTCTGTGCGCTGATACAGCCAATGAAGGAAAAGTTGCCTCTTAAACAAACCAGGATCCGTTCTATATGTTTGCGGCGGCCTTCACTCTCCCAGAGCTGAGAGGGAGGAAGAGCGGTCATTATAATTAGCCTGTTCCACACTTTAAGTCCTCTTACGCCATCTGGCCTGTATCAACCGATGTTTAGTCAAAAACAGGTGTGTTTCAAGTTACACGGTCTAAACATCTAGGGTAGGTAGGTCGTAATCTTTTTTTTAAACTTTAGCTTGTACTGTTGTATCGCTTTTTACGTGGTTTCAATGTCTTGGAAATGTACTTTATAGTGATGAAACTATCAAATTCTGGTATGGATTCTCAATTTCCGGATTCTCGAAATCCTGTTTAGATATTCACCTATTGAGAGGTATCAAGGATGATTTATATATCTCTATGGAGGTATACGAGATTAAAATGCTAGGGTCATGCAGAGGTCTTACTCGAAGAATAATTAACTTTTATAACGTCTTTGAAATGATTATCTGAAAATATCATGAAATGTGTTTGTCTTAAAATAATGTGCATTTATCAACGAGCCTCATTTCATTTCAAAATATGCACATTTTAATGAAATGAAGGTCCGATAACTAGTTTATTAATGAATTTATGGCTTATTCTACGTGTCTGTTGACTTGCAGCCCTTCAGACAGCACTCAGTAGTGGCTGTCTTTGTACTGGTTAAAAGGCCTACCATAAAGGCCCTTATTAGAAGCTGCAACAGTAGGGCACATAAATGGATTATTAATGGTTGCCTTAGTAATGGCTAATCGCTCCCGCAATTTAAGCTTATGAGTGTGTGGGTATGCCGTGCTAAGGGCTGCTTTTACAGTTCCTAATTAATACACGCTAGATGCAAGACCATAGAGTATGATAAGAATACAGTTAGGCTTGGAACCACCAACCCTAACTGATAAATATAATAAATTCATACATGCCCTGCAGAAATACTCAGTAGATACAGATTTTACAATAGTGGCCCCTTTGCTGCTTTGATTGGCCGTGGTTTGGAAGATGTTACTTAGAAACATAGGAACATTTGACAGATAACACATGTATAATGTTGTGGTAGATGTAGATATTGTGGCTGATGTACCTGTTTAAACAATGAAGCTACCTATATTCATTGATTTAAAAACAATTTCTGAAAACAACTCCTCACTAGACAATAGGGATTTTATTAATCATTTCTTACAGGATCTAGATATCTACACAAGGCATATTGCTCCATGTCGGCTAGGCCCATTCAGAAGACAACAGAAAAGATATGACTGGATTCTTGTAAGCGTACATTAAAGTTGCTATATCCGATTTTTCAAATTTTAAATCTTACTTAAATGATATTATGTTCAAAGTACTGTGACCATACGTCAAGCAATGATATCAAATTTTAGCAAAATGACAAGGAATAAAATGTAATGGAATAGATAGGAAGGGAAATATGGGTTTGCTCAACATCCTGGATCAATTTTTGATATAATGAATTTTGAGTCCAAATCATCGGATATACCAACTTTAATCTTGCATTTACTTAGATGATGGCAATAGAAGGATCTTATGAGAAACAGTACAATAATCAATTTAATATGCGTTTCCTTTGGTAAATTGGCCTAATTTAATAATTAATCAAGGAGTATATATGCAGAAACATAATCGGTGGTTTGTAAGAACCCACATGTAACAGATTTAACGGAGTTATTTCTTCTAAATAAAGGTAGCCGCTATGTTAGATTACTAATAGCTGTCAATAGAGTTTATCATGATGATGCATTTATACAGCTGTATTTGTGCATCATGCCGATCCTATGGGGTTGATACACTCACAGACGGTCGGCACAATGCACCAGCGTATTCATAGTGCCGATGAATTATTCAACGGCGCTGCATTTGTGTATCATGACGACATGTGAACATGAACCTTAAGGCATCACGTCCTTGAAGAGTTAACAGAAGTGTACTCACTACCATTCTGGACAAGGAGGGATATGTACTGTGTTTAGCAATTAGAGTATCTTTTGGGACCTAAATCTTACCAGAAGAGGTATATGATTGTCTAATACAAAAAGGGCAGTTGTCTATATTTGACCTGATTGTGTTGAAACTAATGTGCCAGAATAACAAAAGGTATATAATTATACCACAGGGTAGCGCTGGACCGGCAACATAGAGTGTGCAGTATAGAATATACTGCCTATTGATCAAAATGCATGTCGGAGAGGGCATTATGCATTGACACGAAATACAGTGAAGCCTAGCTTATGGTTAACCTGTCGCATGAAGTATTCCTATCTGAAAAATAAGAACAAGCAAAAACATTAATCTCAATTTTTTCAGCATGAAATTATTATTTATACCATTATCCAGAGCTCAAACTTCATGTATGCACTATGGGTGTCGGGAATATCCTAGCTGTGAATATCATTCATATCCATATCACCAGTAGTTACATATTATGTACAGGAATATAAAAGCACCACATTCTCCTCAGGGAATATAATCATACCTGGTATCTCCAGGGTAAATAAAGTTCCCATTTTCAGCGTTTATAGGTCACATAGATCCGAAGTTTCTCTGAATTAAAATACACAAAAACACATTGAACAAGCAGAAACTAACAGTAAGGCAGTATGACATGAATGCTGTATGCTGTATGCATGGTGTAATTGCAGGTCCTCTGATTCCGGCAACTTATACATGTGTGTATAACTGTAAGTAGGTCAGACCATAATGATGTCCATTGTTACATAATAATAACTGGCATGGGGAGGAGTTCTAATGAACTTTCACCTCGCTATGGACTGTCAAATAAGGGAGTGGTCAGTTGTTAATCACAGGGCGTAGTGAGTTTAGGGGAGAGGTCATAACACATTTCGATCCTTCCCGAGAGGGGGGGCATTTTGAGTCTTTTGAATGGGGGGGGGGGGGGTACCAAAAAAGGGGTGGGTTAACTATTTGTTGAAATTAAAATGTTTAAATGTCACAACGTCCCCTCGTAAATAATGACCACTCCCTAATTCAACCACAATGCAACTCAATCGGCAACTACTCAATATTGGGTCTCTTGAGAAAAGCCATTACCATCCCAGTCCTTGCTTCACTAGGAATTTAATAATTATCATTGAGGGAGGTATTGGAACATCCGATGAACTGAATTAAAACTCTCATCCTATCCTTTTTTATTCACAAGAATCGTGCAAAAAGCATTTAGTTTCAAAATCGTTATTGCTATAATGAAGCAAGAAGCCACAAAGCCACGTTATTAGTCTGTGTTTGTTATTGTTTTTCAAGTTTGTTCACTTCGAGTCTGACCTGGACCACCTCCAGTTCAATTTTCCGGTGGTCTTTTGGAGAAATGAGTTTCTGAATAAGCTCAAATACCACGATGCAGTTTATGCTGGAAAGTTTCTGCAATTCTGGAATCAGTTGCGAATTGGGGACCTCCGTCCGAGGTACAACCAATGCAACTACAACTGGGAGGTATACTTGCTGGGGATCGGTTCAGATTTGGTCCATACTAGTTAGCATCTAGATATTTAGATATTCTCCTTGATTAAGTGGACAGTTGCTGCACTTTCAGATTTAGTTTTTGAAATATTGGCACATTGGCCTAACATTGTGAACATTGTGAACATATTGCAGCATTTATTTTTGGAACAGATATGTGCAAGATTCAGTGTGACATATATCGTAAGGGGTATTTGGAGTAAGTACCCTTGCAATATGACCTTTGCAATTGGCAAGGCTCTCATATCGCAAGTCTTCTTAGTGTCTGTCGTGTAGCTAAATCATAGTCCAAGTGAATTAATTTGTAATCCTGATTTAGATTAACATGGATGAGCTTTGTGTCACCAGTTATGCTATGTACATTATGCAACACACATCTTTAGGGTGTTAGGTTCGAGACACGATTGCAATATAATTGCATTGCAGGCACAGGCAGGTCTGTATGTATCAAAGATAATATTATGTCGAACATCAGACAGACTTCCCCAATGCCCGTCATACCGAGCCATGCAAAGGTCACCTACTTTATATATACTGGTAAGTATGCCCTATGACATATCGTTTTGTCTGTAGGTTTATTCAATCAAGGAATTTGACATTTATTTTTATTGATAGGTCTCCTCAAGGAACATAAGATCAGAATGTCAACTCTCAGATCCAGATAGATAGCAAATGCTTAGACCACGGATTGATATTTAATTGCCAATAGGATTCAAGCTACTTCGTATAAGAACATTTCTTTTGTGTCTCTAAAACATACACATGTATTATCTTTATTATGCGCATCCGATATCATATATGACTTCAGTACAGATACATATTATATACGTTTATAAAACTGTACAAAATACTAATGTGACCTATTTTATAGCATGAAAGTTCATGTATATATTAGGTCTATTTGTAAATAGTGTTATGTACATTCTTATATTGCAGTAGGCCTATTTAATTGCCGCAACCAGACTTGCATCAAAAATATCTCTGTCGGCTCTGCTGCTACCTCAGTCCTTGGACTACCGAGAACCATCACATATTCATTACATTTGATTCAGTGCTGTACTATCAAGCCAAATCAGCCATAGAATGAGCGCACAGTGGGCACACACATCAGCATTGGATCGACATTAATAACTAGTTAAGCAACCAGGTGCCATTGTAGATTCAACTTAAACTGATTTATATGCCCATTGGACGGCATGTGCATGCTGATCCAAGCTCTTGGTGAAGTAGAACTCACCAAGTAGGTCTTACTATTGTTTCTACGTGTATATATTATATACATTAGGCCCCTGGATGCTATTGCACACTGACATTATTATACATTTGTCAAATTGCTGATGTTTGAAAGTAGAATAACTGATGTTCGAAAGTAGACTGTGTCTCTCATATGTAAGGCCAAACCTGCAAAGGTATCATACCCTGATACATTGAACTCTGAATGCTCCGAAATGTACATGTATACTTATTGAAATACCTCTTTCCTTATAGACAATATAATTGGTAGTTTGCAGGAGTACTGACACTTAGATATGTCACATTGATATTTTCAGGATGACTATCAGAGAGAGAGGCCAAGCTATAGCCCATAGCAATAAGCTTACATGGTCCTGGGACCAGCACCTAGATTGGGACAAGAGTCATAAGTACTGCTTAGCTTTCATCAATTAGACACATGGCAGATAACAATGTAAGCCCGACCGTATAGGAGTGGATATTATTCAACAACATGAGAGGAAGGGGGGCGTAGGCCCTCTCCTGTGGGTACACATTATAGCAACCACTCCCCTTTGAACTATAGTAATGCGATGGAAAGGGGAGAGTTCCCACTTCTAGAAGGACCAACATTGCTTGAGATCCCCCCGCATGGTGTTGAATAATAACCAGTCCCTAAAGTCAGGCCTTCTACAGAAAGCTTCAGAGTCAGAATTATGAGTAGCCCCGCTAGCCTCATGAACTTTCTAAAACATATCTTCAGGAAAGAAAGGTCACATCCCAAAACTGATTGATCTAACATACATTTGTATATTATAACATATAATACATATCCGACATATCTTTACATTGGACATGTTCCCATGACGCCCTTCATAAATTCCCTAGTTCTGGCTGGCCTGTGTACTGAGTAAACGAAGTCTTGCTACATGTACCAAACAGAAGGTGACTAAATATCAGGGGGTGGTGGCATTGTATGTAACAGGGATACTCCTCCTGGTAGGCAGTATCCCCGTCCGACTCGGTCAGTTCTCCAAGGGTGGCTGTGGAGGCTTTAGTTGAAGGTTAATGGCCTAAGCTATATGTGCAATACCACCTGCCTCCAGCTCCAAAAAAGTAGGAACAGGTCTCCAGCACAAGGTGTAATCATTTGCGCATCTGTATTTAAAGTCAATGGTTTACTGTGAGGGTGTTGGTGCTTAGGATGTTACTTTTGTTGAGAATACTTCTCTCCAGTTGGAATGATGTTGCGATATGATGTTGGAACAATATTGACTTCCTTGTTTGTATGGATTCATCTTCCAAATCGCCAAGAACACTTCTGTGTCCAACATTAAGTAATCCACTGGAGATTATTTCTGGCAGGTGGTGTGTTGGCAAGTTACTGCCAATGAGATAGTATGTTCCTTCAGTTTCAGTGTTTCATGATGTCGTGACATATCCATTAACAGTATGCATATGTTTTAGCCATCCCTGACTATACACCATGCATACTGTACCAAACCAAAGCAGTATGGTCCTTTATAGACAGTACATTGGACCACCCTGTGTCATGATGATATGATGGCCATCCTACTCACAGCCCTACCACAACTGAAAACCTGACCACCAACACTGCCACCTTTAGTACTGCCGTGTATGACCCGGTGTCTTCGTCGTCACACTGTGTCTTCACTCTCTGAGTCGGCGTTGTCATCAATGCCACCACCAATCTCTAGTTATCCGCTGTCCAGGTCGCTTTCCACGTCCTCAGGCCCCTCAATGACCAGCACCTGGGTGTCATTGCTGGGCAGCTTGAAGTTTCTACAGCCAGGTATGCATCGTCTCAGAAGTAACAGGACAATGGCCACTACGGCGGCCAGCAGTGCCAAGGATCCGATGGCAATGCCAACAATCTGAATGGTCGTCAGCCCCCACAGCAATGTGTGGTGGCCGTAGATCTGGGGCCCGTCCTGCAAAGCACAAAAAGGTGGAGTTAGGATTAGCATGAGCTAACAGGTTCAGTGGTACTTATTACAAAAAGTCGGAGACACGATTAGCATGAGGTAACAGGTCTAGTGATATAGGGAAATTATTACAGACAGGGCGGCGTGCCTATTGGCCTAATCCCATAGTGCGGGTTAAAGCTAACCAGATGCAACGTAAAAAAACGAGTAACAAATACCCTCGATTCAGGACAGGAAGCGATTTGACACTATGGGAGCTTGGGGAAGATGTTTATTTCTCAGCTAAGAAGGATCTCTTCTGGAAATACCTTCGGATTATTTTGTGTGATGCATGCCTTCTGCTTTTAAATAGGTATGCAATTCATTTTACACAATGTGCAGTGTATTTCGCTAAGGAAGGCAATGGTTTTGTTAGGGTGCCAAATTGTATTTTTCAACCCCATATTGCATTATGCCATTTGCAAATATGGTATTAATATGCCCACTCGTATCGGTAAAGGAATACTGAACATGATACACATCTATGTATATAGAAATGTATTATTGAGGGGGTGTTTTCTACCTGTCTTAAAGATGGAGTGAATCGCATGGCATTAAATGCATCCAAATTCCATCTCATTAATCTATTCATTTAGTAACGGTTGGATTCGAGTGATATGTTACTTTATCAATTCCCTACAAACAAAATCTGAAGCAGAACTCGTGCCATTAGGCCTGTGTCCACTATACGACAAGGAAACAGGAATATATGGCCGTTTTGACGTCCAGCAATATGTACATATCTGGGAATATATTTTGTAGATATATTCTACTTTAACTGCAGGTATTCTGTGTCCACTAGGCGTTATAAATTCCTGCCCAGACTGCCCAGGGCAAACATGGATGAGTTATTATAATAGAATAAAGAGCATATTGCCCAATTTCTGCAGTAAAAATCAAACATGTTAGATTTCTAAATTCTCACTTTTGTCCTCCAGTTTTGGCACCCCCAAATGGCTATCCCACCGTTGTGTTTGAGAATTTTGTCGTCCACCTGTGTCCACAGGGAGACAAAACATATATTTCATATTTGTATTCAAATTCACGTTTTGAAGGACGACAAACAGCCTCATATATGCTAGTGGACACAGGCCTATTCTTGAGCAGTTGAGTCAGATTTCAGAACGTTTCTGATTTTCTCGTGTCATATTCCCTGGAATCTTCTGTTTTTTGAACGTGTAAAATTCAGAACATTTCTGGAAGATTCTCCGGACATTTTCTTGAATGAGTGAAACTCGAGAAATTCACATCATCATTCTACTGGTTAAAACTCAGTAAATAAACATTGACATGTAGGAACGTTCACTAATCTCAAGAGTCTCTCGTGTTTACTACGATGCGCACATCAAGAAAGCTCATGAGACAGCACATCACATATCGACTTGCAAGTCATGCTTTATTCCTTTACGTCGTCCTGATGTAAGAAAAACTGGTTTCTACATGCGTTTTAAAAGTATCGTACACTTTCTCAACATTTTGGTCCATCATTAGGTGTATGATCGTTAATATTCAATTCTTTTTAAATCGGCTTATTTGTCCTGAAAACATCATAGAGCTGGTTAAAAGAACCCCACATACTAATTAGTCAAAAAAGGAGTTAGGAGCCTATTTTAATGGTAATACTTCCTCCACAAAATAAAGAGCACAGCATCGTTAATTAATATTGTGAGGGTAGTATGCCTCAAATTTAAGCCTTCCTTTTTTAAACATAATTTAACGTTCCAGGCATGTTGCGTGGGGACCATCAAGGTCCCTAGACGGTCGTGAAAGCAGCTGCAATATAAGCTTGCAGTGGGTGTTTTGTACCAAATGTAATAACCCCAGTGCGTGTTTTATCCCCATAGCCCTGCGCGACACTAGACCTGCACGACACAGCTGCCACACCCATCCACACACTACTCAAACTGGGACAGAGCATCAACAACGAACTTATTAAGTAGAGGAAGGCTCCCTGAATATTATGAGTGAGTGGTAGCATTTAAACACGTGGTGAAAACCATCAGGCATAATTACAATAGAATTGCTGCGATGAGAAATAATCAGCTGATTCCCACGCTAATTAAGGGGACAGAGGGCTGGCCTTTTTACAGATTGCCGCCGCTCAAGGTGTGAGCGGCTTTGGATTGAAACTGCAATCAGATTAGTGAAGTATTTTGACGTCATTCCATGTTTTAGGTGACAACGCCTGCGAGCAGGAGGTGGACTATGCGTTAAAACGATTGAATCCTCACTTCAATTGTTGCTCGGCTCCTGGGGATCGGCTCAGTGAATAATACAGGTGCATCTTCATTTTATATGCTCTATGAAGTTAGGCATACATACTATACTAGTTATAACGTTTAAAGCATGATTGTTAATGGACACCTATAATCTACATTAAAGCACTTCATTGCAGAACATTGTAGATTAAGACATTATCACCACCGTCCACTGGGCTCACATCAGCCGAAGTTATACAGGAAATGTATGGGCTTAGTCGGCCGAAGTTCCCCAGTGGACAGTGGCCTTCAATAGACATATGACAGTACGGTTATGACTAGGATGAACCTAGGAAAGTCTCCTATTGATGGGAGAAATATACAGTACATACACCTCGCGACATATGGCCACAGTAACCGGACCATTCCTTATAATTGATGTGGATAGGAGTGTATTAGGCCTAAATCCAGAAGGAGCGTATAGGGTAGATTCAGCCAAAGACGGACACGCACCTTAAGTCGGACACTTTAGGCCCTATATTTCATAACCATGCATATCTCATACATATCTGTGTAAATTGGGAAGTAAAATTGAAGTGTTCTACTTGACAATAAACATGGGACCAAGCATCTACACCAATTATATACATATATAATGATACCCTGAAGTGGCCCTGTTTTAGGTTAAGAAGCTGGTTTGTAACCTGTAGATTTCTATAGGACCACAAGTCGGACATGATTACTTTCATGCTAATTTCAAAATGTTATTGATACTTAGACTGTATATCAAGACCTGGGCAATGGAGCACATACATTTAGGAGTTCATATTATGAAAATAATTTGGGATAACCATCAGAAATAAATGTATGAGACCATTTTAAAATGGTACTCTAATTTCACCTGAAGTCGGACACCAATTTACACCTAGTTTTCCTCGGTCTCTACATCATGGGGCAATCAATTTCATAACTTAAAAATGGATTCTCTAAGGCATGACTAATCTTATGTGGTGTTCTATCATGGAAAACATGCGAGTTTACTAATCCATCATTTTATAAACATAGAATATACACTTTTGCAACATATATAAGATTAAAGAAAGTTAAAGACATATTTCCCTTGACAATATCTTACATATGTTTAATGATAATTACATCCCTGAATTATAAGATCACTCCTGTCCAAGTAATTAGGTGCTCTGTCTTTAACTTCCTTACAGAAACAAAAGAATACTAAAGTGTCCGACTTGAGGTGAAATCACCATTTAAAATTTCCAGGTTTTGACAGAGAATATTTTGTTGAAAAATACTTTAGACCAATTTTATCATACATTGGTCATAAAATCCCAGCCCTCACCTATCCATAGGTATGTCATACTCACTTGTAAGTGAAATAGTCCCTTCTCTATAACAAATAGAAAAAGGGTCGCATTGGGAGTGACAACGAGCGTCCGAAAGTGGTGAATCTACCCTATCCCTAGATATCATATCATCAGCGGCCAGGCAACATGTTTTTATGTATGAATATCAACTATCCCCATAATTCCTCGCCCAAAATAGATATATGAGTACACATTATCTTCACATTGAATGGTCTTGAGTACATCATAATTCCAAGAATCCCGGTATAAGCATTTTCTAATGACACACTATATTCGTATTGTTCAGATATGGCGTGCGGAATACATTACTTTACATGTATATTATAAGGTTACATGTGGGACAGGCGCTTGTGCAATATCTAAGCCCATACCTGTATAGAATATACAAGCACTTTGTTTTATGATGAATATGATACCACAATTCGGATTTCACTACAGTGACAATTAAAACCTTGATCCACACAATTAATGGCGGATATGAACCAAGCTTGCTCTTAGAGTTGTTCAAACAGGACATGGATCGATGCCAATTTGGCTCAGAGAGGGATTTATTTGAATCAATAAAAATGTATTTGTCTCGTTTGGCGCCAGGATCTCGTGTGTAGTACATTCCCCTTCAGGAGTGCATTTAGTATCCAACAGTACCAACAGTAATACACAGATCTTATATTTCATGTTAAGAGTTCCTGCTCACAGAGAAAATTGATAACTTGGCCTAAACATATATAACTAAAGACTCTATACAGATAGTTTTTACACAAAACGTCTTTGTATATGGCATGGACCCGTAGAATTTACTACATCTCTAGGTTTAGCCTATAGCATGCTTAAGATTAACACAAATCACATAACATGGGGCAATGAATACCAAAGGAAGGGACAGAGTGGTATAATTTGCATTATTATATGGTCAGTAACTATTTGTGGTTGTTTATTGTCCATATCAACAGAGCCAAGTCTTTCTTTACTAGAGAGGCATTTTGTTTGTCTTCCACTGCTGTGTCGGCTCCATCCAGCCTGTCCCACATCCGGGACAGTAACCCGCCGATTGTGAAACACTCCCTCCCCCAGCACATCTATATGTAAAGACGCCGGTCGTCACATCGATCAATGCGGCCTATACCTGATGCTCCAATCACTCACGTCCATCTTTGATATCGGAGTGCACTGCCTCTCCTGTGACAATTATCCATAACGCAACAATGGCCGGCGTCTATAGACTTGGAAATTACTGACTTCCGTGTGCAAATAATTAAACGTAGGCGGCTCGACCCCTCCCCTTCTCACCAGGTCCCCTCACCCTAACCCTCGTTACATCCATGTTCAGACACGACATTGGGTGATTATTACGTTTGTGTCGTCATGGAAACAGTACATACCCCCCCCCTCAATACATGATGGAGACACACAAAATGTCCAACCGAATGGCCCTAGTAATATCCTATTCCATATTGCTCCGTACTATCCTTATCTTGTGCACCGCCAGATTCCCAGAATCACGATGTTCTGAACGTGATTATTCTCTGGAAACAACTTCAATAACCAGTTCATATAGGTCAATGTGTACATACATAGGTAGTTTAAATTGACTTTCAGTAATGCACAAGCACAAATAACATCTTGTATTGGTAAATGTACAATGCGTGTAGTAGACCTTGCGAAAGAACAGGTTGTCCAACATCCCATGTGGATAAAAACAGATGTGATAGGTATTGATCCAAATTTAGTTCAAACCAAGGTAAAAAAGAAAACATCATAAGAAGTAGTTTTAAATGTTTTAACAGTGTCAGTTTGATGGAGTCATCCACAAAAAGCAACTTCGGCTAGAGGTAAGCATGATGCCTGTGAGATGACCAGCTTACACCGAAAAACATGTTTATTTCATGACAAGTTAAATCTCCCAGACATTATGTGATTGTCATTGTTAGAGATTCTTGCTCAAAACCAGCAGCATTTCAAGAAACCAGAACAGGAACCTTCCGCACCAGAGCCTTCAAGGGGCAAAGACAAAAGATGTCATAAACTAATACACCGGATCTTCATACGTGTCTAGGTCTATAATATGTGGCCTTGATGTGAGTGTCTTGAATTTGTATGAAGGCTGTGTCTCACGACCTTGGGCCAATGTTTTTGTCTCTGACCGGGTGCCAGCTCTGACCGGGTGCCAGCTCTGACCGGGTGCCAGCTCTGACCGGCCTGAATAAAAACGGGTTATTTAGGGCAGATGTAGATAGAATTTGGCCGAAAAGGTTAATGGATGTTACAACTCTTTAAACTAGTAATTAGTTGCCCATTTTTATCATCATCTGCCCTAAATAACCCGTTTTTATTCAGGCCGGTCAGAGCTGGCACCCGGTCAGAGCTGGCACCCGGTCAGAGCTGGCACCCGGTCAGAGACAAAAACATTGGCCCAAGGTCGTGAGACACAGCCACAAGGTGTTTTTCTCGGACTATATGCCATCACAATCCATCCCAATATTGCCTCAGTCTGTCTGGATATTAAAGGTATACAACCAGCAATCTCTCCCACCCTTCCCCCTGTCCCTCTTCCAGGACACCCATTCTTCCACCACTGCGCTATCACATGAAAAGACCCCATGCCCTATTAGGCACTAGCGAGATACTGGTGCTGCCACCAGGTTTTGCTCTGGTACCAATTGTATCCCCCCCTGTCACCAGCAACCAGCTCAACCAAATCTCAGGTCCGAGATTAGGGTACAAACAGGGTGTGAGTGGGTTGTACCTGGGCATTCCTTATGTCACCTGTCCCTAATAGAGTAATGGTTAGCATGGTGGATTCATGATGCAGAGGACCTAAGCCCGGACCTAAGCTCTAATCCCTGTCAAGTCATATCTTGGTGACCGTACCATGAATTTACATTCTTATATATCAAATATATTTTGCTTTGATAGGTAGAAGTAAGTAACAACCTTGAAATGGTATCAAAGAAATATCAATAGTCTTTGAATAAATTTCGTATTTCTATTTCTTCAAAGGAACTATATGTATATAAATAAGAAAACATATTGGTTGTTAATGGTATGGTGACAAGATGTGGCCTGGCAGGGATTTGAGCTTAGGACCTCTGCATCATGAATCCACCATGCTAGCCACTACTCTATGAGGGACAGGTGACATAAGGAATGCCCAGGTACAACCTGGCGCTGTACACAGGACATCTTGCTAATGCGGAATACGCGCTAATGATTTTATTATCTGCCTCCGGGACTGGCAGCTAATAAATTGCGACAGCACTTCAGCTGGTATCTACAGCCCTACCGGCGTACACCCACGGGTACTCCGCCTAAATAACGTTAATTGTAATTATATAATGCTGAGCTTACATACTGAGTAATGAGTTATGGGAGGGACACGATAGAGGGGATCTAGGCCGAGACAACTCTATACATCATTACCGAGAACAGTACGTAGGGAAATTTCCATTTGCAAGAAAGAAAATAATTATAATTATGACTGGCCGAGGTTCGTCTCTAATTTAATATACGTACAAATGATGGGACTTTTAATTATGGCACTGTGACTGGTGAATTAGCATTCAAATTAAAACCACTTCAGTAGCAATTAAAACTCCACCAACTTAATGAGGCACCATGTCAAATTGTTAATTGTTTCATCACTGAGTATGATGGAGAAAGGCACATTATGAACTGTTGATAATCTTCATCTGCCGTCTTATGCACTAAGAATAACTGGCAAGGATAATTCAGAATACAGTCCACACATTCAGGGTATGGGATAGAACTGGTAATGTGCATGGGTTGCAGTCTGAGGAGATCTCTAATATGTGCAACACAAAGGGGATTTCGCTTCTCAAAACATACCCCAGATTTAACTGGCACTAAAAAGATAACCCTCTTCATACTTTATAACATATGCGAAATGGGCTTTGATGTGCTAAATGGGCCTTAATTACAGTGCTGTTTCTAACATTGTAAAAATTCTATATATACATGTATAATTATGCTGTGGCAATCATGAATGAGGAGAAAATAAGTTGCCACACAAAGTGTATGAATGTAGCAAGAAGAAATAATTAGGATGTACATTATAAATAACCTGAATCTTATGTTCCTGTGAACAGAAAGTCTCATATAGAGCCATCTACTTAGGGTCTGAGGGAAGGAAACTACTCAACACTGCTGTATGGTAGCAGGATGCTGCCAATTGGCTGGGCAGCTGTAGGGGGGTGTCACGTGCAGACCCTTGGTCATCATGCCTTTTGTCGCCACCCACCTTTTCCAGTCACTAGAAAGCCCAATTTGCATCACTATAGGACTGCTGGGTGTCGGGCCAGTCGATTCTCAACACCCAACAGAACCATCGATTGAAGAACAGTCATACATCCCATGTACAACCGGTATATTTAACAGACCATGGTAGATACCCATAATTTCCAAATACATTGTAATCATTTTAGCACGATTTATGGAGTTTTCTTTTCCCAAAATTGAAGAATATATACTTTACCATTTCCTTAGCATTCTGAAGCACTCTGTTTGTTTCTGATAATGTCAAAGGTAATATGTAAAGGTGATGCTGCAACTTATTTAATGGCATTCCTTTTGACATTTTCACTTCATGTGGCATTTGCTATATATAGTCATTGCCCTCTCCTTCTCGGAAAATGTTATATGGCGGCCAACTACAGAGGGCTGTATCTCCTTATTAGCTAAGCTATGGAATGAAAATGGAACAAAAACATTCATATTTTAGGTAGTTTTGCTATAAACATCATAGTTCCTTATTACATTGATCTATCATGATGTTTTTCTTACTCAAATTTGACGTCAATATTTGGAGCTGGATTCAACTATGTATTGTTTCATGCATAGCATAACAAGTTGATTGATGTGCCGTTTATTGACATAATGAGGCATCAGAGCATCCATATCTATGAGAGTAATGAGTCATGTCCGATTAATATGATTATATTCAGCCTAGTTCTCAATAATTTAACGTTATGTTCAAGAAGGACGAAGGCAAATTTCACAAGTTGTACATACCTCAATAGTGCTTTTATGGCACATCAGAAAAATATTTTACGGTCATCAGTTCTAATACCAAAGTATAGGAGGTCTCTCAACCTGGCTGATGACTGTGAAGTACTTCACCATCCCCACACTGTTTCCGCCAATCAGTGTTTGTTTAACCCACGTTAGTGTCAGTGGGTGGAATACGAGTTCGGAATATGTTCAATCTGCCCCATCCCCACAATATATGGGCTGCATTCATAGTACTCGCCCCTTGGTATTTTGCGTGAGAAAGTTGGTCAAGGATACCCCATGTTCTTGAAAAGGGACTCAACATCTCACGAGGAGGTGATTTCCTTCGCAGCTACTCATATCATGGAGAACAAGAGTTACAGCAGTTGTAGTCGATGTAATGGGCTTATTTATTGCTGCCCAGAATTTACCCGCATCCCCTTTGCTTTCTTCCAGTTTACCAGTGACATAATTATCTTTAATGTGCTGCTACAGACATTTCAGTGATGTGAAAAACACATTTTCGGGCTTTAAGTGAATCATCAAACATGGTAAATTCTAAATGCACCTATCAAATCGTTTCTCTCCTTAAATACTGCTAAGATCTCAGAATCCATCCGTAATTATTCCCCATGGGGCAACTAAAAGTAAGATACTCATTTATGGACAATTCAAGATGATGGCTTTATATCCATGACCTTTAAGAACTGCATACTACATTAGTTACCATCAGGAAGTAGATGTTGAGCAAGTTCATCTTTCTTGACCTTAGTGTATGACCGTCCACACTGTCAGAAGTTAGTGTAGCTGCACAGTATGATATACTGTATATTCAGATATAATAGGGTATTAGCGTACCTGAACAGTAGAATATGCTGTTGGTTTACAGTATAAAAGGATGTATTTTTGGTTCCACTATTTACAGTGCTGTAATGTAGGCCTTTTTGAAAAATGTCTTCCCTGTTTATTTTACCAGTTTACTGCAGTAACCGGTATATGGTAACTAATGAGCATGGAACGATATGAAATATGTTGAAGCTTAAGCAGTAGCAAGGCTTAACGCTGTCATAGAGAGAGAGAGAGAGAGAGAGAGAGAGAGAGAGAGAGAGACAGACAGAGACAGAGACAGAGACAGAGACAGACAGAGAGAGAGAGAGAGAGAGAGAGAGAGAGAGTGAGTAAGAGAGCATGTCTCTGATTGTATATTGTACCAAAGAGCAGCTAAGTCCTCCAATTCTATAGGCTGAAACAGTCAGTAACTCTCCAAAGTAATTCGGTCCATCTTAATATCCAATTTCCTATACCATTGCATTACGTTGGCACTTCCTGTATGTGGAAGCACGGTGCTGGCTTTGATCAATGAAACAATCAGCCCTGTTTCCTAGGCAACATAATACCGAACATGGATAAAGTGCTAGGTAGAGATCACTGGAAATTATCATGCCGCCCGACCTTTCATTTCCACGTTGGCTTCCCATGCAACACGCCATGATAAAGCACCCCAAGGTGGTGGGGCTGGTGGGGTGGGGTAGAGACCGGGGAGGACTGATAGGGTGGGGGAGGTGATGGCCAGTCGGTTAAGGCCTCTCATAAACAAGGCCTGCTTACCTGTGCCTGCCACTTAATAACGACAAAACAGACCCTGCTGCGTGCTCTGCATGTATGCATGCCCACGTGGCTTCCATATGGCAGTAGTGTTGATGGCAATAGGCCGTGTAGGAAATGCCAATTGGTATCGGCAGCGGTCGGGGGTGTTTGAACAGCGAGGAGCAGCTCCCCAGCGCCCACACGGCGGCATACACTTTGGTGATTATATCCACCAAGAGGAGCAGCTCAGGAAAGGCGATTGGGCCACCACCCAACTAGGAGTGTTTGCTCATGGCACACTGATAAAACTGACCATGCGCCGAAGGAGATGCATCCTAAGAGAAAAGGCCTTTCGGTGAATGCAACGCCTTTCAAGGTCTCCTATACAGGCAGCCCTTCATGGTCCCCATGCAAACAAAAAGACGAGGAAATGGCATTGGTATTAATACATAACGTCAATGTTATTCTCTCTAGACTAATTATCCTGTATAATCTGCCATAGATGAAAATGGGTTCACGATGATGTTGGTCATCTTCTCTGTCTACTTTAGATCTAGCAATTAACAGTTGCATCAGATTTGGTTTCAAAAGACCAATTAGCGACTATACAATGGAGTTTGAAATAGGCAACGGTCTGTTGGAAATTATTGCCGTTTTCAAAATGAGCTTTGCTATTCTATCCAATCGGAGAGGTTTCACTACACTGTACTGGGCAGTTTGAGCCCTAAGTTCCGCAGACGGTTTAGGTATAGGAAAAACACTGCGTTTATGGAAATTGAAGTGTTTTTTTCTCATATTTTCCGTATTGCAAGGCATTATCGGCAAATGCTCCTTGTTGCGTATTAGTGTTGCAATTTAGATTAAATGACTTAGAATAAAATATCGATTGATTTAGATATTTTCTCATGAAAATACAGGGAATCTGCATTTTAGCCATATTGCAAGGGTATTGGGCGAGCCCTTGCTATTTAGATCGTTGGCAACAGCCAGACCTGGGTATTATACCAGAGGTTTCGCGCCCATAAATAGTACTGTGGAGTTTGGGCATATTGGAGAATGGTACTATGGAGTTTGGCCATATTGGAGAGGGTGCACCTCTTTCCTACTTTTAGTTTCATCCACCCAACCCGCTGCAGTAGGAGGATACCCACATGCTGCCTGGGGGAACGCATTCACATAAAGGCTAAATCAGAGTTGAACACGTGCCCGGTCGCAATGCAAACCCCCCTGCGTGTTGGCCAAAGCTGGTGGTGGCGGTGGACGTCTTGACTCTGAGAGAACTTGTGTTGACTTAGAAAGGTGAAGCCAGCGAGCTAACACAAACCATCATAGATTCGACAAGCTAAATATTGGCCGTTTACCTTGGTGGCTAAGAGATAGCGACTTGGAAGAGGATGTCATTCAAGAAGTGATCAATTATTTCTGTTGTACATCTATTGTGGGAAAAAAACACATTTTAATCTTGAAAGTACACACCCTTTCCCTCCCCTCTACCAAAATCGAACTACCCGCTACCTGGCTCCTATCTATAGACTTCTCAAGCACATCGATCGTGCTATCAATATTCCATTACGTATTCTTTATCTTCAATTGACAATTTTGTCAACCACGAGTACGATGTGTGGTTTCCTTCCACTCAGTGAATGCTGCAATTCAGAATGTCACAGAGATATGTGACAAATCTATTCTTTTGCAGGCGGCGAATCTTAATATGAGCTCTTCTAGAGGGGATAAGAATAGGCCGTATCACTCGATATAATGCGAGATCCAACAAGATGGAATTTGGCTATTAGCGGCTAAAGTGGAGCTTATAGGCAGGGGCCTGTTGGGAACCTTTGATTTTTAGAGAACCGGCAACGGCATCACTATCTTATTGTACCAAACTGCTGGGGGTTTAGGCCTTTAAATCGCACTGTGGAGTTTGGGCTTTACAATTAATGGACCTAGCAAAACAGGACAGACCTTAGACATATTTATTTAACTTTGAAAAAAGGTGGGTCAGGTTGGGGTTATCTCAAAGTCGATTCAATGGTTCACGAGTCAAGGCCGCGAGTTCGTGTAAAATGATTTTTTTTAAACCCTACCTATACCTACCTTAGATTTCCAAACCATCTAACCTGAAACAGGCTATACCTGGGCGTTGGTTGTTGAAAGTTTATCGTAGGATACTACACTCTTATTGGGCCCGATTCATGTATTTTTAGGTCGACGTTGACGTCGTGTAGACACAGGCGATACCTATCAGCATATTGCATTTCCTTTGTTGGGCTACCTCAATATTCAACAGGCTGGATGTCTAAGGCTACCCTCTTTTACAACACAGAACCCTGTCAAGAAGACAGCATCCATTATTTTGGAGGCGGTACAGATTTTGAATAAATATGAGGGTCCAGGGGAATGGTCGACATGCTAATATCATGGTTTTGATTATGGTTCTCTTCTGAGCACTTCTGATAGGCAGCTCTAAGCTCATATCCCACAACGTTGTTAACATGAGGGAACATAATATTATGTAGCAATATGTCTACTATTTTAGGTTAATAGACTCAAAACCTTCACAGAACAATGGTCGTGCCAAAATATATCAGCGGCAGATTTGGAGCAAGCTATGCAATGGCTATTCTTAAATTGCAGTTCCTAACCTTCAAGCATGCAGAAAGCGTATCGTGAGATTTGAGCTTTAACCATATGGGGTTACAGCCCATATATCAAATAGGGGCGGACACATGGTGGACGGCTCGTGGTAGGATCGTGTCTATAACTCTGGAGGTGTGGTGCCTTGACAGGGGGCGCTAGGCACGCCTCCCTGTAGGTCAGGTCTCCAGGGTCCTTCCTCAGGCGGCAATGGGGGCCCAGAGGGAAGCCAATCTATAACGTGGGTGTTGTAGGTTTACAGATATGACAGGGTATGGTGATGATGTTCTGATTGATGTGGTTCAGTATAGAATGGTGTAACAGTACTAGTGGGTGCCTGCGGATAAGGTCAAATCCCACAACGCGAAAAATGGGTGAGAAAGTGTTGATTATTGACATAAAAACAAGGGGCAACTGTTGCCAATATTGTAAATCGCAACACTTGCCCCATGATCTTATGCCTCTCCAAATCCCACTGTGGTCAATAATAAGCAAGCAAGTGTTGCCTACAGGACTGGTTAATGGATCTAGTTGAGGGTAGTTTCTTCATGGTATGATTTGTCTTGATTATTCCCTCTCAACTAGCCTAAAGGTCAAATCCCACAACACGAAAAATGGGCCAGAAAGTGTTGATTATTGACTTAAAAACAAGGGGCAACCGTTGCCATTATTGTAAATTGCAACACTTGTCCCATGATTTTATGCCTCTCCAAATCCCACAGTGGTCAATAATAAGCAAACAAAGTGTTGCTTGCAGGACTGGTTAAAGCATCTGTTTGAGGGGAGTTGCTTCAGAGTATGATTTGTCTTCATTATTCCCTCTCAATTAGCCTAGAAATATTTGGAGTGTCCCCCCTATATAAACCAAATCATTGACATATTCCAATGAGCAACATTTTTGGGGAAAAATATCTAACTCTTTTGATCCTTGCGATTTCCCAAATCACAAGACAAAGGCACCACATTCTCACCGATTTGGGCCTGTCTTAGCCAATAAATGGCCCAAAATCGGCAATAAAACCAATTCACAACATTTTCTGACCCCCTCTCGCGTAGTGGGATTTGACCTTAAAGATATTTGGAGTGTCCCCCCTGTATAAGCCAACTCGTTGGCATATTCTAATAAGCAACATATTTGAGCGTAATCAGAGCAAACTATCTAAATGTTTTGATTTATCATAATCACAAGACTTAGACAAGGGTTATAACCAACAATGGGCTTGTTTTAGCAGATATAACCAACCAATATTGGCTAAGTGATCAGGATTCCACAATAAACTACTTTTTTCAGAACCTCATTCGCGTTGTGGGATTTGACCTATAGGTAGTAGAGGATGGAGTGAGCACATTAGTAGACTGTTCCAATATTGCAAAGGATAATTACGATCTGAGGATTGCTTCACCTTTAACCATAATATGAATCCGACGCGTTTATACAGAGCATTGGCTGATAGGTATGGGTAGGGGGTTGATATTTTAATTACGGTTTTTAATATTTTCAGAATGAATTAATTATATTTTAACGTGACATTTGAATGAGGGTCGTAACCGCTTTTCATGTAAATGTAAGTATTCCTCTGCCTTTATGCAGACAATTGCTCATTGTCACTCCCGCTGTACAGTGAACAGACAGGTCTCATAGAAGCAGCTCGTATTTCATGGACTGATATCTCAAACCTGGATGTAATCTCGCCATGCCAGATTGCATCCAGATGAGATTTAAATGTCACAAAGCGTGCGACAGTCCCCCCCTCCCCCACTCTCTCTGAGCTTATTCCTCCAGGGTTGACCTGTCCTTCGTGCTGACTTTGAAGATAAAAGGAAGCAGTCTGGCTTTAGGCCTTCCAGTTCACATCATACAGACGGTACCCGTGTTAAACCTATAGCACCGACCAGTTGTCCTACTCCAACCAATGGGTCGATGAATGATGACAATGCCTGGAGCGTAGACCTAGGGAGTGACATGCAGGTGCCAATGACATCTACGCCAGTGAGTGCAGGTGCCATAAAGAAAACTACCCAAGTCAAGCGAGGTAGGAAAAAAGTAGTCCTGAGTATTAGAGATCGAATTAAAAAGGCTCAGGAGTTGGCTAAACCGGGTCCACTGAATATGCAAGTAACCCCTAGTGGCCTAACCTTTAATGGCCCCAGGAGTTTCCTGAGCAACTTCCACCCCTGCTTTATTGAGTACGATGGTAATGAGTTTCACTCGAGTGAACAGTTATACCAATACTTGCGATGTGTCAAGAATGATGATCAAGTCAGAGCTGATGCTGTGATGGGTACCACTACTGGCATCCAAGCCAAGAGAGCGGCACATGGTATTGTGGAGAATGAGCAGTGGGACGTCGAAATGATTCCCACCATGAAGTTGAGTTTATCACAAAAGTTCAATCAAAATCCCAACAAGAAGGAGGCGTTATTAAAGACGCTAGATCTTGTCCTACTGGAGTCTACTTTAGACCCATACTGGGGTGCCAAGGCTAAATACAACGACAAAGCATTCCTCAATGGCTCTTACAGGGGTGCAAATGTACTTGGTACACTATTGATGGAGCTACGTTTCAATCTACGGGAGGGTAACGAGGCCGTGGGAGCAGCGTCGAGACCAATATCAGTGGCGCCAAATGGTCCTGAACCTGGGCTGGAGAGTGAGCGTCCTGCCCGGGTAACACGCAGCATGCGGATGGAGAGTGATCAACCTCTCGGGAACGTCGAGAAGTTGGACGAGACCCTGACAAACAATGGCGGCAGTTTGATTGATGAATCGGTTTTCGGCGCTGATTCAAATCAAATAAGTCCTGAAACATCGATTGAAAACATCTGTGACAACTCTCTCACATCGTAGGATGGAAACCCCAATAGTGGAAATCATCTGTGATGACAGAATGGATTATCTAACAGATTATGTGTATGATACAGTGCCGGGTTGCTCTCGTGTTACCTCAATGCCAAAGGCTAGACTTAGCAATGTAGCAGACGTGTTGACGATGAGACTTCTAGACCCAACTCCGGTGGATGTTATTATAATATCAGCTGGTCTTCATGACCTATTTGACGTCACCTATGGGAATGATTTTAGGTGCATGTCCCTGAACAACTTAGACTCAGCTGTCTCGGTACCACCGGTTCTCTGTCAGATCATGGACCTGTCAGACCGAGCTTACAAGCTGAACAGCAGAGTGAGTGTTTTAATATCTACGATCTTCTGTGTCCAAATGTGGTGCGCCAACAACACTGAGATTCCTCTGTTCTCTGGCATCCATAAGCATCAGCTGATCTGCAATGACCAAATTGATGAGTTGAATCGTGGCATCCAAGGCTTCAACAAGCATCGTGGTCTACCAACACCAAGACTCGAGCGGGCGTTTCAAGGCTTCAACCACCACAATAGATGGGTTACTAAATATTTCCGTCTACGTGATGGAGTCCGTCCTCTGCTTGAGTATCATGAACTTCTAGCAAGAGAAATGGCATTGGGTATTGAAAGACTATTTCAACTATAGAAACCAGTCACACCTACCGTTACTTGGTCTAGATATAGATAGCTTAGTTATATTAAAACCAGTGTAAGTTTTATTACTGGTAGTTATTTACCAACATAAATCTGAGAAACTAGTGATTGTAATATACTGCTTTTTGCAAACACCTACAGCCTTGATAGCATTTTTCCTGCTAGAATGGTTAATCTATCTGCCTTTCTACCGGCACATACATTCCTGTCAATATATGATAAATGACTATGGCAATACATGCATTATACCATTGAAATGCTTTAAGCACTATTTAAGTGTCTTTAATAATTATTCACTCAGGTCTACAGATAAGCTACGTGTGATGTGCTAAATGCAAAATTCTGTAAGAATATAACTAGCTTCATGATTGACACTTGGTTGTTGATAAACGAGTGATTGTAATATACTGCTTTTTACAAACACCTACAGCCTTGATAGCATTTTTCTGTTATAAACGGTTAATCTATCTGCCTTTCTACCAGTACATGCATTCCTGTCAATATATGACTGACAAATGTCTATGGCAATACATGCATTATACCATTGATACGCTTCAAGCAATATATAAGTGTCTATAATAATTATTCACTCAGGTCTATAGATAAGCTACGGGTGATGTGCTAAATGCAAAATACTGTAAGATTATAACAAGCTTTATGATTGACACTTGGTTGTTGATAAACTTGCGATTGCAATATACTGCTTTTTACAAGAACCTATAGCCCTGATAGCATTTTCCTGTTAAACTGAGCGTTAGTTGTAATATACTGCTTTTTACTTAAATTTATAGCCCTGAGAGCAGTTTCCTGTTACAAATGGTTAATCTATCTGTCTATCTACCGGTACATACTTTCAGGACTGTCAATATTTGACTGATAAATGACTATGGCAATGCATGCCTCATATTGCTTATCAATTTATCCTGATAAACTAGTGATTGTAATATACTGCTTTTTACAAGAACCTATAGCTTTGATAGCATTTTCCTGTTAAGCTGAGTGAGAATTGTGGGTGTGATATTGCTGTCGTACCGATAATGAACTTGACTTGATTTGACTGTTATCAATGTTTGTTATCTTTATATGATTATTATTATTGCTGTTGGAATGAGAATGAATCCAGTTGGTACTGTAAGGTTTAATTAGTTGTTCAATGGAATTGATATTATAAGGGAATGGATATTGGTTGAAATATTATCATGAAAGATGACGATGTCAAACATATTGTGCTGTTTTCATCAACCACCTGACGACTGTTGGTACTATTGTTTAAATATGGCTTGGGGGAGCCACATATAATGTTGTATATTGATATTGATATTTTTGTACTGATCTAATCTTAAGGGTATTTAATATCTGAATAGATACCTACCTGTAGTCGTTTATCTAATATTACTACTGGTATCAATAACTGTGTGAATAGTGGTAGGGGGGTCCTGTGTGCGACTCCATTGTGGATGAATGTATATGGTGAGGGGACCGTTCTATTAAAGTAATGTGACGTTATTTTGTGTTGGATATTTTTGCACCTAGAGTAACATGTTGCCTAGACATACCGCTACTCTGACCTCAGTGCCATATGGATTATCGCCTGAGTTCTTGATGTTGACACATAATTTAAGTTGTGTTTTCTGTTCTACTACGGGTATAGCTGATGTTATTGCAAGGTTTGGTTGGGGGCTGAGAAACCCTGATGTCGTACTATAATTATGATGAGCTGGGACGTAGAAAAGGCTTGCGTTTGTTGAACATGAATGTACAAAGCTTGCGCAGCAAGATTGACAAGCTACGTAAAATCAATTTTGCTGTTGACCATATCAGTGTGACTGAAACATGGCTGGATATGTACGACCCCAATTGGTGTGTGGATCTGCCTAACATGACTCTTTATCGAAGGGATCGAGTTGACATGATACGTAAGAGTGGTGGTGTTTCCTGCTATGTCCCAAATGTCTTCGCACCCTATACTACTATAATTGATGATCTGTCTTTTGTTGACAAAGACTTAGAATGTCTAACAATTGTTACTAAATACCCAGGTCACAAATTCAGAGCTATAATTACAGTCTATAGACCCCCTAAACACTCAAATGTGAATAGGTGCTATTCCAAATTAGAAAAGCTATTAAAAAACCCCATCCTTAGGAACAGGGAGATCTGGGTGATGGGTGATCTGAATGTGGATACGAGACATAGAAACAGTACCAAATGTCGCTCGATGTTTTCTTTTCTGAAGAGATCTAAGTTGAAATATTTGCAAACTAAACCAACCTACTTTCACATTTATGGTAAGTCTATTCTTGACCACATGTACACTAATTGTGTGCATACCAGTGAATGGGGTGTGATAAATGATATGTTCGGTGATCATGCGCCTACCTATGTCGTTAAAAAGCAGGTGTCTGTGGTAAAGATAAAAGGGTCCAAAATTATCACTGGTCGTTGCTACAAAAACTACAACCCTGTGGCCACTAGGACATTTGCAAGTGACATGGCTTGGCGTATGAATGCTATGTCCACAGCACTTCAGTGTGTTGACGAGGTGATTGTCAGTACAAAGGCTTATTTGGATGCAGTTCATCCTATTAAGACTTTCAAGGTAACTACTAAGGGTCCCGAAGGTTTTACACCGGAGGTGGCCCGTTTAATTGCACGTAAGAATAGATCTCTTAGGCGCTCGAGGCGAGTAAGAGCTGGTGTACTCAATACTCATACCCAGCGAGTGAGGGACATTGATAAGAACATCAATAGATTGTTGCGCCTCAATTGTAAACAGAGCATCAAGGACAAGTTGAATAGGTTTGGTGACGACCCCAAGAGATTTTGGGCAGAGGTCAATACTGTATGGAAGGGCCCCAGGAGTGAAAATCCCATGAGACTGGTTGATGACAGGGGGACTCTTGTTGACACCAGTGTTATACCTAACTATGTGAATGATTTTTACAGTGGCATTGGTGCAGTGCTGGCGGCAGCATTCCCGAGTAACGCATTGATTGCTCCACTAAGTGAATCTGATATGGTGCTGGATCGACCTAAGTTTCATTTCGTCCTGATCTCTGATGAACAAGCGTTGAAGTTGGCATCAAAGATTAAAATCAACAAATCTTCTTGTATTGCTAATATTCGATCAGGGGTCTTTAAAGATGTGCTGACTAGCAGACCTTGTCTGTTGAGGTACATTGTTAATGCCTCGCTATCACAGGAAATATTCCCAGAAATGTTGAAAAGTGCGACTGTACTACCGCTACCGAAGTCTGGTGACCTGACTAGAGTCACTAACTGGAGACCTGTAAGCCAGCTCAGCTTATTTTCCAAATTAATTGAGAAAGCGGTGCACCATCAATTGATGGCTTACCTTCTGAGACATAGCATTATTGTGAGTCACCAGTTTGGCTTTATGCCAGGTAAGTCCACAATGGATGCAGCCTATGGTTTACTCCAAGAGCTATATGAGAGTCGGAACAGGGGGGAGGTGGCGGCTGTAGTCTTTCTCGATCTGAGGAAGGCTTTTGATACAGTCGACCACCTCCTCTTGCGAAATGAGCTGTGCAGAATTGGGTGTTCTGGAAGTGCTCTTAGATGGTTCTCAAGCTACTTGAGTGGTCGTAGTCAGCAAACTATGGTGGGTGGTCTGTTATCCGATAAGAAGCCACTCACGTGCGGCGTTCCTCAAGGGTCAGTTCTGGGCCCGCTCCTTTTTCTGATCTATATCAATAGTGTTGTGAGTAATCTGGTTAATTCGTCTTATTATCTATATGCTGATGATTTAGCAATTCTTGTATGCAATAAGGATCCAGAAATAGCTCGAGCTCTATTACAGGATGACCTCGATCGTGTTAGTGAGTGGTGCGCCTCATACAAATTGACTGTAAACTCAGACAAAACCCATGTCCTCTGGTGTAGGTCTGAGCTAGATCAACGAGTGTTTGGTGGCTTTGACTTATTCCTGACGGGTAAGCGACTCGGAGTGGTTGAGTCATTTAATTATTTGGGTGTCATCATAGACAGTGGTCTGGGTTTTGGCTCTCAGTGCAACAAAGTCATTGCGTCTGGTAGGGGTAAGCTAGCTCATCTTAGAAGATTGAAGAAGTACATGGATACTTCTCTGGCTCTGCTCCTTTACAAACAGATGATCCTCCCTTGCTTTGATTATTGCGATTTTATACTAGAAAGTGGACCAGATGACTGTGTTGCAGAGCTGCAGACGATCCAGAATCATTGCCTGCGTTGCTGCCAGGGCATTAGGGACCCTAGGCTCATCTCAAGGGTTGAGTTACATGCCATTAGTACCTCAAAGTGGCTAGTAGAGCGTCGTGAAATAGTGCTATTGGGTCTTATGTACAAACAATCCAGAAAACCTGATATGCTGGTTGCTCCACGACGAGTGTTAAGGAGTAATGCGAAACTCAAACTGAAACTCCAAAGACCGAAAGGCCAACATTATAGGTCAAGTCCGCTGTACCGTGGGGCAACTGCCTGGGACAAATTGGATCCCCCTGAGCAGAAACTGAATACCTTTGGATTGTTCATGAATATGGTCAAGAACAAATAAACTGTTGATTGTTTAATTAGTTCATCAAGTAATTTAATTTTCCTATTGGCTTTGTATGCCTGAAATTGGTTGGGAGTAGTGTTGGTATATACTGTGTGTGTATATTTGGATGTCGGTCTAGACCGTTCTATGTGTATGAATTACATGTCGTCGAAATGGAAAGAATTGTTCAAGTTGTCTCCATGTGTAAATTTGCAAGTGTATTGCTATTGATACTATGGATATTATTGGTATATTATTATTACCATTAGGTGTGGATGGATCTTGCTACTCAATGTGAAAACAATGATAGGCGCGATAATGTAGTATGTGGCTTCCTGGATTATATGACTGTAGGAGACATTAAGCGCATACCGGTAGCCAAATATCTCACAATTTGTGGAAATAACAACTCACTAATCATGTGCCTATGTACAGCTGTACCAGTAATGGAATCGAACTCAGGCCGCCGTCCCGGACCTTAACACCTTAAGTATGGAGCTTGCTATGAGCCAGCATATTGACAATCATCCTTGTGATAACTATTAAGTGCATTACTGCCTTGAAAGCTAACTTCTGCTACCCGTATCTATGTATGTGTTTATGTGTGGAAAACCAGCGGAAGGTGTCCACTTATTGATTATGTGACTGATATAACTTGTATGTATTTTGATACTATGGATGGTCTATGAATGGCCTCCTCTTGTATACTTTGGCTCTATTTGAGAGACGGACCTAGGTCTTGGAATTTATGCCAATAAAAAATTACTCAACTCAACTCAACTGTGGCGTGACGTCTCCAGGGCTCCGTCTTTGCCGCTGTGGCCCCTCTCTGCGGTCCATTGCCCCTGAAGGACGTCATTTTCTCCGGTCCCTGCAGGGCCCCAGCTATTTCTGTCCCAGGCCTCCCCCTCCATTGTCGGCTTGGGTTGATTAAGCCGTGAAGCTGAGACTCGATTGGCTTCGGCAATACAATGGTGGCTACAATGGCCATGGTGTATTGATATTGTTGTCGCAGCCCTCCATCTGTCATGTGGCAACAGTCGGACTGCAGCAGTTATTGCATTATAGAAGCTCCAGCGTTAACCAATGGAGAGAACTGTGCATATAAGTAGACTGTCGCAATTGTATGATGGAAGTTCACAAGAATGAAGGGAATCTTACTTACTTAGAAATAAATAATGTTTAACATCGAGATTCTAAGAATCATAATGCTATAATGCATATAGGTCTACATACAATGTGATATAATTGTCTAATAAATTGGGAGGTCTATGGAAGTGTCAATCTAAAGGCGTGAAGTACAGAACATGTACGTCAATCGTTGTGAAGCTGGTGTAAGGGCCCTAATCATATCTCTAGCTAGCAATTATAGTTGGCAGTTATACATCAGAGACTTAATGGAATCTTTGGTAATTTGTATAGGGTCTCTTAAACCTTAATGGACACATCAAATTGGTTTAATTACAGACAATGGCAGTATCTATGGAAACGGTCTTCTCTGTCGATGAGAATATCGCATACTCCCGACTCTTGCAATATCCCAAGAACGCACAGTAGTCACAAATATAGCATGTATCATGCTATGATACCGAGGGGGATTGTAGCTATCTTATATTTGTTAAATACTACTCAACATAGTTTCCAGGTCTATTCCCATACGCATTGCGTAGGAGGGGCCATATGTGTTTTATCGGGGCAAGCTGGGCTTGCCCACACCTGGTATTGGGCCATTGTCAAGGGCTACCAGTAGAAGCCCAGATGGGCTCAGCCACACTATCAATTATTTAAAATTCATTGCAAATATTTCAAAAACAGTCATCTGTGATTATTCTCAGAAATAACTATTTAACATACAGTTTTTATGCTGGGTGGGTCCCATATGACGGCCCACCGGGAATCACTGTGCACTACTGTCAAGTCATCTTCTGGCTGTAAAGCCACCACAATTGTCCTCAGCTACTTATATATTATTGAAACAGGAAGAGCATTGTCAGGGCACTGTAAAAGTCAATAACTCCTCTACATAGACCAGCCTGTCTGTAGACTTCTTACCAAACACCACCAATGACAGGTGGGTTAGGGAAATAGGGAGATCAAGAGTAGGGATAGCCTTTCAGAAATGGGCATGAGAAGCGGAAATGACTACCCCATCAGTAGGCTGTCATGCTCAAATCACTGCAGCTTAGAAGGGACCAGGTCCGTAGCTGACTTTCAACAAAATAAGGCATCTCCCACCAAATACCACAGTGAACAATTACCCTCACCTCTTATTTATTAATTGGTGCACCGTTGGAATATTGTCAGGGGGATTAATGTTGAATTAAGTGATGATGGTGATAATGCAGCTGCCACCACATCAATGCGACCACTTTCCCCGAGAGTGAATACATTACTCATTAGAGGGAGTTAGCAGTAACAAATTAAGTGTACATCAAACGTGTGCATTAAATATGACCAATCCCTTATATTAAGTATGCCAAGCTCGTGTAATTATACCTCTAGATAGCAAGTGCAGTGGCAAATTATGGATAGTATGGTTTACTAGAGCCTTATGATCTGAGGGAATATTTTCCAAACTTCATGCAACCATCAAATTTGTTTGATTAGATGATGATGATGTGAATGTCCTTGAATCAGAATAGATTACACTTAACTGACGCACCGATAAATCAGATATCCCTAGTATAACACAGAATGCAATTAATTGCAATATCTAAGCAAAATGTAACAGAGTGAGTACACTGAAAACCTAGAGGAAGGAGCCTAGTCATTATGACGACCTAGGTTGTCATATTGAATAACGGTAGGTGCTCTGGAGAATGGTGTATGAATAAAGTCTCTAATTAGTTCACTTCTTAATGAAAGGCATCCTTCTCACATATTTGGTGTACTCTTGATTTCAAGAACTAAGTAGCATTACTTGTTATAAATAAGTTGCCAATGGGTGAGAATGATGGCCCCAAAGGTATAGAAACCACTCTGCTCCCCGTCACCAGATTATGTCTTGTGACAAAGATACTTATGCAGATACTTCAATTCATTAACACTGGGGGACAGTCCAAAAGAGGTCCAGTCTGCAATAGCATGGGGTAGCATTGGGTAGTCATTGGAACAACATAGGACTTGGGAGTTGTCAATACTGATGACTTTAGGTCTTCAAGTTGACAATACCTCAATCAACAACCTTGAGGTAGTCATTCTGACTACCCAATTAATGTGACTACCTAAGGTCACCATTATGACAACTTTGTTTTAAATGGATCAGATGTGACTACTTTAGGTCTTCAAAATGATGACCAAAGGTCGTCACCTTGACTACCCAAAGTTGTCAATCTAGGTATTGTCAAAATGACGACCCTAAGGTTTTCAGTGTACTGATAAATGATGTGTCATTCTTGAAAGTAAATCAATGTTGAGTAATGATGGGTGTGTGGTCATAGGTATACAATACACAAACCATACATTAGTACAGGTGAGAGATAAATGTTATAGGGTGGTTTCATTGATGTGACAGCTGTTTCACAGAGGTAGGCCTATTGTGGAAAATGCATTAAAACAGTGCACCATGTATTCTGTGCAGCCTGTTAAAACTGGGTTATTTCACCGGTTGAATGTCAGCAGCATTCATTTCACTGAATGCGGCGGATGTTTGACAATTGAAATAACCAGTTAACACAGTACAAGGCACGCTCCTTTGTGTTCATGTTTCTTTTAGAAATAAGAAATAAGAAAGAAAAACTATGGATTATCTAATGGAGCGGCAAAATCCAGGGTTCCTTCTTTAAATGAATCGCGCTGTTGTAGTCCATTAAAAAATAGATACTACTACAAAAGATTATTGGCAATCTGAAAGGTAGTGAAACCTGGAGTGTGTACCTGATAATACAACTTCCAGATATTGTTTTCTCACGACAGATTGATGTCTTAGGTTTATGTATCTCTAAAGCTACACTGTCTCCCAACACCCATCAGTTAAGTTGCCACAAACTTACATTATAACGGCTGCTAACTGCAAAGTTGTCTACCAGCTGCATAGCCACTGCAACCTTACAAGATTGTATATACTGTCGTGGTGTCTGCTACTCATATAGCAGGGAAACACAGTTTTAGAGAATCACTCTGCTATGTTCACAAACCTTGTTATGCAACCACTACTCAAGATGAGGGAGGTAATTGGCACTCCTGTGGCAAGCCGATCGGATAAACTCAGGAGAAATTGGTTTCTGTTACAGAAACTTGATTTATGTGTACATAAACCTGGTTTATGTAACAGAAACTTGGCTTCTGTAAGAAGAAACTTGGTTTTATGTATACAGAGGATGGAATCTCCACATTTATTTGGCAGAAAATCACCTTCTGTAACAGTGTTGATTTTCCACCTAAACCTTTCCTCTGCTCACGGAGGATGGGTTTTCTCACAGTTTACCCAATAGCCTTGCCATACATTCCTGCTTCTTCCGCATCAGACCTTTATGAGTGTGCTACACTGCAGTAAGTGATTGCAGGGGAGGACTGGTGGAGGACTGATCATTTACATGCCATTTAGTAGTTATTACCGGAACACGTTACCTGATATCACACAGCTAATGGTTAATTATGGTCTCTTTCCTTGCTGGCAACAAGAAGAAAGTCTCCAGCATATATATTCACATTAACAGCGGCCATCTATGGGAGTTACATATATATAGCTTGCAAGCTGGGCGAACTGAAAAGGATGCCTGGAGTTTGCATATTAAGTAGTCTAACGGGTCAATCCCTCAAAATGGCGCAAAGAAATGCATATTTGCATATCTTGCATATTTTGCGTAGTCTTAGGCTATGATTATACAGATGCATTTCAGCTAGGTTTTAATACTAGAGCCGGTATTGTTATTGGATATGTCTCGGGGGCTATTTCCTTTTTGAACTGATGACAGATCCAGAGGCGTAGGAAACTAATCTTCACTAGGTTGGAAGGGAGGAGGTAGGAGGTCTACCCCCATTAGCTTTAAGCATCGGCTATTATGTTTGATGCTGCATATACAGGCTCATATTGGAATTAGGTGTGTGTCCACTATACGACAAGGAAAGTGGAATATTTCACCTGTTTGACGTCCAGTAATATGTATATATTTGAGAATATATTTCCTTGATATATTCTACTTTAATTGCAGGTATGCTGTGTCCATTAGGCGTTATAAATTGCTGTCCAGACTGCCCAAGGCATACATGGATGAGGCATTATAAGAGAATAAAGAGCATATTGCCCAATTTCTGCACCAAAAATCAAACATGTTAGATATATAATTTCCCCCTTTTGTCGTCTACTTTTGACACTCCAAGATTCCTATCCCACTTTTGTATTTGAGAATTTTGTCGTCCACCTGTGTCCACAGGGAGACAAAACATATATTTCATATTTGTATTCAAATTCACGTTTTAATGGACGACAAACAGCTTTATATATGCTCGTGGACACAGGCCTATTGTAAAGAAAAGTAGTATTTGAGCCTCCTTTAGTTCTGATTGCCCCTTTGCCCCCACCTTTTCCTATGTGGGAGAGGTAAGTTTGAGAATTTTGTGTATTATACACATGGGATCTTGGCAAATTCTTGGGGGCCCAAACATATTCAGCCCCCTCCCCCTCTAGGATTGGGGGTGTTCCCCCCACCCTTTTCCTACGCCACTGCAAAACTATAACTCAACTGATTCATGTTTAAGGCTATACAAGATATGCAATTTAAGAATACGTAAGAAATTAAGATGTAATTCGATATACGGGAATAAATTTCATCAAGGGTACGCGAGAAAGGCAACCTTTCTAGTTCGTCCCTTTTTGCATATAACTTCCCGCGACCAGACACTAAACGTGGTGTCATATAGGGGAGGGACAACAGGGATAGGAGTAGACCTACGGAAATGGGCAGGAGAACCGGAAATGAGTAAACAGTCGTGCCCAAAGCACAGCAGCTTATAGAGGGAAGTAGGTTCATGTTTCACTTATAACCCATTGACACTGTTCTCAACCCCCACCCTACCCCCACCCCCACCCCCAACACAAACAGCAAACCACTACCCATCCCATTTTATGAGTGAACCATTTGAACATTGTGAGAGAGATTACTGTATAATGGAGTGATAATGGCCTGCACTGCGGGAGTAGAATCAACTCTGATTGAAGGAGTTTGAGTCTTCATCTCCGATTTGCCATTGGTGCTAATCTGCAGTGACAAATGGCTGTTTCAGTGCAGTGGTGAAGTTAAAACCAGGCAGTTAAGGTAAAGTGGTTCGCTCAGATCCAAATCGACTTACTCAAAGTGCAGTCCCATCCGCCCACCATTTGATGTCGAAGGCCGAGCTTCCCAGTGAGCCATAGTAAATGGAAGCTGTTCGATCGGCAGGGGCAGACAGTGTGTTTTAGTCTTTCAGATGTGGACTAGGGTGCAGACCAGGGGAGAACTGACCGACCCTGTGGGATGTGCGTCCATGTCACGTCCCTTGGTGTATGCCCACAGCCAGCAAGGCCACCACTCTCCCGTGGTGCCAACAGTAACGGAACACTACTCACTTTATCACCTCCTCTCCATGGTATCTCTCCATGGTCATTTTCTACGGGTTGTAAAAGCACAAAGGGCCCTTACTGTATTTCCCCCTGCGCCTTAGAACCATTTATACACGTGAACTACTATTGGTCCCTTTTGGTGAGGTGCTAGGCGGCCTTTGATCCGTTGGTAGGGACATGCGAGCAACTCGTCATGACACCTAAATGGATCCTGGCATGTGTATGTTGGCTGGGGTGTCAGTAAAGGGGCATGGTGGTGAAGTATGCCCCATCCCCCAAGATCTGGCATTGTTTGCAGCGACAATGGCATTGTATTTGGAAACGTGAATATGATAACAAAATGCGCCAGAATACACCTTTTGACCCGTAACATGCTGCGCCCCCCGTGATAGAGGGTGACAGAGGGTGACAGAGGGTGGCAGAGGGTGGCAGAGGGTGGCAGGGGTGCCGGCAGAGGGTGGCAGAGGGTGACAGAGGGTGACAGAGGGTGGCAGGGGGTGCCGGCAGAGGGTTGACGTCTTCCCTGTCTCTCACCAACATCTTGCTGAGGCTGTAGACATGGTAAAGTCTGAATGTCTTATAGGCTATGCCGCCCGCCCCAACCCTAAACAGAAGTCCAGGTGATGCCGTTGTGAGGGGGTATAGGGAGCTACCAAGCTGTACGAAAACCTCCTCCATGCCCTCCTACCCACGCCACTGAGGGGGTCCTAGGGTCTACTGGTGACAAAACTGATGTATGCTGAGGGGGACAGGTGACAGGCACGACACATGTGTCAGCGGTGAGTGAGATGAATATGAACCCTCAGTAGTGGGAGCTATATGAGGGTGCTCACACTACATAGTTACATCAACCCCGCCCCTTGTCCAGGCACCACAGGATCATTACTGCTCCAGAACTGTCATCAATAAACCCCCATACCCTGGGCGCACCACCTGCCCGATATAGGGGTACTGGGTGCTTATCACGTTGAGTAATGGGAATGTACCTCTGACTGATTATAACACTGATCTATTAACCAGCTGTTAACCCCGCGCTGTTCACCTGCTATTAATTACATTCCATGTATCTAAGCCAGATACACCCATAGTAATGGGGCAGGAGGCCTTTATTATGAAACAGTTTTAGCATTTATCTCATAAATGACGTATATAACTGACATTTATAACATGAGCTACACTGTTTGAGGCAACCAATATTTGATCACATTATATTTCGACCCAACATGTTATATCAAAAAGCGCCATAATCTTCAATGTTATGTTGTTTCACTCATGTGAAATGGGTGTGAAGATGGTATATGCATGCATGCTGTGAATTGTGTACAGGCGGCACAGTGCATGCTTTGAAGCACTATATGGTGCCTCAACCTTAATGATTAACCTATGATGAAGAGGTATATCCCCAAGTATCCCAATATCTATCACCGCCTGTGTCCATCACTGTTACCTGTCAGTGCATTTCTATCGTAAGCTAGCCGCGGCCATGTTGTACCTAATGTGGTCTGCCTGTTGGCCTGAGATAAGGCTGAGACTACATGGCAACAGGCCCACAGGGATAGTACCAGCACGGTGATAGCAGATATCAGCCAGCTATCTGATACAGTCCTACCTGTCCGATATTGCCATATCATATCCACAATATGTCTTATTTACAATATGTCTGGAGAAATTATTAGGGAAAGCTGCAACACACATGAAACACGTTCGTTACATATATTAATGACGAAATTGAAATTTCTCGTTTTTATGCTGAGCTTTTACTATGCTGATTGAAACCATAGTTTTGACCTTGAATATGCAATACTCGTAACTTTCGAGTAAGTCGAGACGGAATTCGAAAGATAGTTTGTTATTTGAGCACACTGTGTGCCGGAAATTAGAACCTCCAGCCTTACTTCTCTAAGCCTTCTAATGGAATCTCCATGTATGCATACTACTTCATAGCATTGCCCCACAGTACGTATGTCACATTTTGTATTTGGAGTATATAGGTTCAGAGTCAGATCGAGTTTAGCATTGAATATGACTGTATTAACTATGACACACACTCCTATAGTTTACTTTTATAAATACGAATACATACCGACACACTGTTCAACCATCAATCGGATTAATAGTATTACCATGGCACAGCAATATGTACTGAGGTGTTCAATTTCATATTGACACTAGTGTGAGGCTGAAGTTTAGATAGAACTTTTTTTTCTTCTAAAAAGCTAACCTTGGTTAGTGGGATTTATCATGTGGATTACAAAAGGAAAACATCATTATCCCCTTTAATCATCTATCCAGGAATACAGTTGTGTCTCTCTGTATCGCAGTCCAGCTCGGGTATCATGTCAATATAACTATTGTTTCATGAAACTAAAGACTAATGGTCAGTAGGTTCCTGACAATGTAAAACTCATCCCCAGAAGGTCGTTCAATCTGACCTATGGAAGCTGTCTCACTTTCTGACTGTATTGTTATTGTTTAGAGAACACAAACGTTAGCCTAAGGCATGTATAACTGGAAGGTACATATATAGACAGATATTATTCATCGTCAGCCGCTATTGAAAATAAGAACTATGTTGTACAGCAAGGCAATATCATGGTCACTGATCACTGATAAGTGTAACTGGATCGGTACACATCCAACTCATCTATATGTCTCCTAGCTGTTATATTTTCTGTCTTCTGTTTTGCCCCTCAAAACTAAATACGTCATTTTTCCTAGTCGAATTGTACTTCTTTGCATTGAACATGATAAGAATGGTCAAACCCTAAGGGAGTGTTCATTATTTATGGCAGGGGGGGTGAGCATTTGAGGGGGGGGCTTTTTTTTTTAGGGGTATTCAAAGGGGGGGGCCTTTTTTTTTACCCTATTCTTAGGGGGGGGCCTTTTTTTTAGGGGTATTCCTAAAAATGTCGCGAATTTAGTACATTGAAATGTCGCGAATTTTGGTAACAGCCTGTGTTATATTTTACCAAATTACGTCAATATTTTCTAAAATTTTCTAAAATTTTCCTCAAACTCCCAGCAAATTTCTCACTGCATCACTTTTGACACTCAGAATAGCCCACAGTTTTGTCAGTCTTCAAAAAAGTGCCGGCCTCATGTAAGCACTGAGGGTAAGGGAGCTTCCAATTTATAAGCACTGGGGCCCTTAAACTCAACGGTATGTAAGTCAAGTGTCTGAGGTTTGACTATTATCACTCACCAGCGAGTATCATGAGACGTTTACACTAAAACACCTTACAAATGGATGTATTTGTTGCAAGGTAGTAAATTGTAGGTAAAAAAGTGCCCAGGATTAAATGCATACCATTAGTAGACACCAACATCGTTTTTGTAATAAAGTTGAAAACGATCCAGGGTGAGGGGGGGGGCGCTTTTTTTTCAACCTATTCCGAGGGGGGGGGGGCCTTTTTTTCAACCTATTCCGAGGGGGGGGGGCAATTATTTTTGACGTATTCGATTTGCCAACCGCTCACCCCCCCCCTGCCATAAATTTATAATGAACACTCCCTAATATAAAACAATTTGAAGTGCGAGAGACAGACAGTACTTTAAGAGTCCCAAATACAACTAAACTTATCAGACTTCTTTATGAATGGTGGAATATTATCGGAATATCCAACAGGGTAAGCCTGATAATAAGGCTGTAAGTTAGTGTCGTTTTGATCATATAGTCGACAGGGTAAATACACTAATGATTTATTTCCATCGTGTATTACTTTCTCTTTGTTTCATAAAAAAAAAGACATGCTACGCTATGAGAAAGTGAATTACGCAGGCATCGCATGGCACAATACTTTATATATACGGCTCATAGCATGGGTCTGCTTCAAGAATAATTGTGCTATTTTCTATTGTGTTTTTTTTGGCTGTTGTGGATTATTCGTGGGCGGAAGGGTCACTCTATAATCATGTACATGCACTAGCTTGACGTTCAAGCGAAGGGGAACTTCGATCAGATTTTAAATGTATTTCCCCCAGCAGAATAACTATAATTATGGACGTTTTCCCACGGAACTGGCGATTCATAATTTGATCTGCTAAAAGGGCCCTTAGTTAGTGCAAGGGGAATCCTGGTCCCTCTTCCTAGTACATGTCACAACAATATATGACACACATGGCTGCTATAGAAATGCCTGTAAATGCCAGTGAAAAGTTAGATATAAGATGATCAGCCGTTTTCCTACTGTTTTTATCTTATTTAGAAAATGAATCGTGCTTGGGGTTTCCTTCTCTCAGTTCCCACGTGACGATTGGCTTGAGTTTCCGTGTTTATTTCAGAAAACAAACAATGTGTTTGACATTCTATTACCGAAGTCTTTTCAGTTGACAGTGAAGGTAATGGATCTTGATTACAAGCACACAAAGGACATGTGCTTTTTGTCGTCGAAAGTTTTAAATGAAGGAACAAATTCTAAGCGCTCTCCAATCAAACTAAAAGGGAGTGGGGGCTAATGTGAGATTACTTAAAGTTGTAGAGTACAACAGAGCTGGGAACTGCTGAGAGAAAAACACAGTGGTCGACGGGAGTGGTCATTATTTAACCACATTCGGGAAGGGGGTCTCAGGGGGTTTAAAGATGGTAAAACATGTTTGCCCCCTCCCAGGCCCAAAAAAGGTTTGTTTCTGGTCACCTGACCGGGTCCAGCAAAACAGTGCTGGGTCCCCCTATTCTTCTTTATTTCTGGAAAATGTTGCTATTTGCTGGTTTTTACGGTTTGTAAATCGGACTATGTTATGGCGAAAACTCTAAAATCGGCCGCCCGGGCCGAACTCGTCAGACCTTGTTACCGGAAACCAACCGTTTAGTTTTTTTGGGCTCCACGCATCACACACTTGAACCGCACACCGCACCCTAATCCACGAAGACGTTTTTAACTAAGGCCAAAAAAAAAAAAAGGTTTGTTTCAGGTCACCCGACCGACCCTATCTAAATAGGGCCGACCCTACATTTTTTTATTCAATTTTGAAGAAATTTTTATATTTTTACACTTTTTTTTAGGTCAATTTTGGGTTTACAAAAATTCTGAAAAAATCTTCCCATTTTTACACTTTTTTAGGGTCAATTTTAGAGGGGAAGTAAAAAAAAAAAAAAGTAAAAAAAAAAAAAATCCGACCTACCGACCCTAGAGTTTCTTCCCATGTTACCTGAAACAAACCTTTTTTTTATTTGGCCTAATGATCACTCCCTTAGGGCCATAACCCATAACGCGATTTGGTGGCATTATGGGCCGATACATACACAAATTTATACTACAAAGTACTGCATTGGGTCTCTTTGTTCAGGGTGTATCGGCCGATAATGCCTCCAAATCGGCTAATGGGTTATGGCCCTATGATCGGATCGTGAGAGTTACCCCAAAAAATCGGGTAGTGGAGTCCCAGCTTTAGCTCAATAGGAGAAAAACACCAGGAAACTCTATTTTAGGAAGGAGTTCACAGATGAGTTTACAGCACAATAAACGTAATCCCGTCCGAAACCAGACTGGTGATAGGAGTAATTAAATGGAGGATACGTCACATGATGGGAGAGTTTGGATTGAATTGGAAATCCAATTTATCCTGGGAAATACTAGACTCGTACTGTCATATTTAAGTCTTGCAGTGCTCAGCTCGGATCTTGTAGCTCCTTTTAATGTTCGATGTGATTAATATGATCCTACACACAAACTGTCTTCACCATAGTGTAATGTAGCCGGCGGATGAATGTGGTGATAAGGAACCCCCCCCCCCCCCCGCCCCCAATGGGATGTCACATGGCCATGCAGTGATTGGTTTTATCGACACACAAAAATGGAAATCAAAAATGCAGATCTCATTATCGCGCTCTCCAATTTAATCTGTGGGGTATTGTGATGTCGCTCGTTTACATCCAATTGCAAGACATGATTTCCATACTCTGCATTTTTAAAGATGTAACGATTAAAAACATTCACAGTTTTTAGATGACATTTACAAATGGCGTATTGGGCCTAGTGTTGGTTGGGCGCTGCCCCATTCAGTGACAGTCAACCTTTCTATATGTATCTATGTATTTATTTATCTTATAGTAATATCTCTTAAACAACTAAGCAATTGCTTAGCAGACCGTTATAGCTAAAATTGAGTGTCAACACATCAATGTCAACACAAGAGGAGTAAATGTTGGCTGGTGACCATTTCTATTACCCTGATTAATTATCTTTAAGATCATGGTCCTTCTTCGGTTATGTTTAATTTCCCATTGGCAAGGACGCAATGCAATAATCCATCTGGTTCTACTGACTAGGATAACCACTTGGGCACTGTTCTATATATATGATAGTATCTATTGCTCTATATCAAGTGTAAGTATATAACTTTAATTTAGCTAAATACGGTCATGTAGAGCAAGATCAGGTGGGTTACTAAAGCTGTTACATTGAGTATGACTGAAGATGCATCCCATGTCAACATGGCGTTTGATCAAGCACTGTAATTAAACAGACCTATTACCGACCTTAATCATCAATGTACTATCTGCTTTTGAAATACTAAAACATCTAATGTATAACTATTATAGAGGATTACGGACAGTAGAGAGAGCAAACCGTGATAATGCCCGAATAGAACTCAAAATTTGAAAGAATCTTGAGCAACCTAGTATTTTCACATTTGAATTTCATGTTGAGAAACAGGCCCCTGCAGTGTTAAAGGCAGCACATCCACATACACCGGCGGCAGTGTCTATCCATTACCGAGCCTTACGACATGGCTTCTATATCTTGATATGTATCTAAATCCTCAATGAGAGCAAGGACGCAAGCAGAAGGCAATATTGAAGACTGGAAGGAGATACGTCTAATTTGGTTGAGAGCGGCTTTTTGCTGTGGTGCTCCTCGGCAATTGCTGAGTTGGATGGGGGTGGTTACTGTCCATGACCTGCTTCCACGTGTCCGGCTGACCAGGCCGGACCAGGGTAATCCAACCCAGTATAGGCCGGGCGGAGGAGGAGTGGGGGCGTGCGGCTGGAGGAGGACGTGGTCGGCGGTTATAAGAGGAGGGGTGGAGACGACACCTGAGCAGCCTGCCTGGAGGTAGACCCACCAGCCTAATCCCACCAGAACCTGTGCGCACCGCCTGCTAATATGGGCTGGCGGGTCACCTTGGGTAAGCCACTGCAAATATCACCTTGCCGTCCATCAGTGGTCAGCGCTCTTGTACCCCTACCGGGACGCGGCCGAACAACACTGGCACTACTTCCGGTACCACTCTCAAACAAAGTGTCTTATTGCCTGCCCGGGACCGGCGCTAGTCTCCGGTGGTTTAAGTGCTCGGCCAATTGCATGTCATAAGACCATTTTCTGTCAGAGTGTAGTATGTGATTTCCTTTTCTCTTACTTTTTTCTTGAGTAGGTCCTACAGAAGTGGCTGGGAAGTATCAACTATAGAGAGAGGATGAGGCAGTCCCCTTGATACTTGATTATGGATCCGGCTGCCCTGAGGTGGCAGCCATATGGGAACGGGGGCTTATTGCCAACGGCAGAAGCTAGTAATCCGTCCTAGCTTCACTAAAGCTGCCTGCAAATGGACTGGTATGCATGGTGAAGATAAGCCTACATCTGCCATGATTATAGACAGGTTGCCTTGGTCATGTGGATGTGTTTTTTTAATCTAAATCCTAAAGGGTGTAATATAGGCCTATCTGTCCAAAAGCCTATCAGATATGCTCTTTGTAAATTATGCATAAAGCTATGCCGTGAGCCGATGTCACGCAACACTTTAGGTTTGAAGTCAGCCCCGTCTCACAGGAGCCACGACAGTAAGCTACTTTTTACTGGTATCAAAACACAGAGTTCTTATTATGGAGCCACGTCTGGGTACTCGTCTAAACATGAGAGGTGAGAAGAAGGAAAATGTTTTTTATCCCAAGCGATCTATTCAAATTAACGCATTAAAATGTGTATAAAAACTGAGAGCCTCTAGATGAAGAGGCTGCAGTGCTTGGAGACAGCTGTCAAGGGCACTTTTTGTAATGTGGTACTTCAGAGCAGATGGAGGGGGAGGTTCTCAGCTCTAGGGCGTTTTATGTTCTCAGAGAGGGTAAAATTGATGAAGCAGTAGCGGCCAGTCCAAAGGCTTCCATCCCTCTGGGAGGAGAGCTTCCTTTGGCTCAGCTTGCCCTGATATTATAAACGGTCATTAGTCTGCCACAGTCAGAGTGCAGTGCAGGATAAAAACACCGTTAGTTACTCTCAACAGGGGGTTTATGAACCCTGGGGGACTATTATGTGTATCACAATGGGGGTTGTAATATCAGCGGATTCCTAAGGCACTATATCAACATGGGGTTAAAAGGGGTCGTGTCACAAGTGTATTTCTACATCACCGTGTTAGTGGTTTATCAGAATCAAGCTTGTCACCGCCTGTCACCAGTGTCATGATATACCACTGTGGTAGTAGTATATCAAAAGGAGGCTTGTCACTAGTGCTTGTCCAACCTCTGTACTCCATATGAGTACCATAGTAAATCACCAAAACACTTATAGGTAGTGGCAATCTCAGTGCTTACATACAAGGCATTCGCGCTTATTTGAGACACATATTTCGGTGCTTATAGTACTTATTTCAATATCCCTGTACTCCTGGCGCCTATCTAATAGAATGAACCAAGATGTTCAGCAAAACAATGTGTCTTTGCCTTAGCACCCTACCTATTCACAAACTCACACATCAACTAGCATTGCTTTCTTAAAATCGGATATAGCCACTTTGAATGAACTACACACACAGAGAAGTGAGAGTCATTATCGCTAAAACTACCCTCACCTGAGGGTCAGGCACTGCCTGACTCTCAGGTGAGGGTAGTTTTAGCGACAATGACTCTCACTTTTCTGAGGGTGTATTACAGTGTATTAACATGGGTATTTGGGCCAGGTTTCCTTTTACATCACTAAAATCATGTCATTAGTGGGTTTCTACGCCACTGTGTTCAAAGTTGTGTATCAAAATGGGCTAAGTCACCAGTCAATTTCTAAACAACTGTGGTGGTAGTTGTGCATCGAAATGGGCCGCGTCATCAGTGAGTTTCTACACCCCTGAGGTAGTAGTATATAGAAATGGGCTGTGTCATCAGTGAGTTTCTACACCACTGAGGTAGTAGTATATAGAAATGGGCTGTGTCATCAGTGAGTTTCTACACCACTGAGGTAGTATAGAGAAATGGGCTGTGTCATCAGTGACTTTCTAGGGAATTCTACACCACTGATGTAGTATATAGAAATGGGCGGTGTCATCAGTGAGTTTCTACACCACTGAGGTAGTATAGAGAAATGGGCTGTGTCATCAATGAGCTTCTACACCACTGAGGTAGTATAGAGAAATGGGCTGTGTCATCAGTTGCTTTATACACCACTGCACCACTGGTAAACCGATATGGGCCTTGTCATCATTTGGTTTTTACCCTACTGTGGTAGTAATTGTGCATCAAAACTGAGGTAGTAGTAATTGTGCATCAAAACTGAGGTAGTAGTATATAGAAATGGGCCTTGTCATCAGTTGATTTCTACAACACTGAGGTAGTAGTATACAGAAATGGGCCTTGTCATCAGTTGGTTTCTACAACACTAAGGTGTACTAAGGTAGTAGTAGTATACATAAATGGGGCCATGTCATAAGTTTTTAAGTAGTGGGCCGTGTCATCAGTCGGTTTCTACAACACCGACGTAGTAATAGGAGTAGCAGCACGCACCAAAATATGGCTTGTCAGGAGGGTCTCAATAATAAAATCAATATGACTACAACAAAATTCACTCTTGATGCAGCGGTGATTTCCATCTAAAGGTCAATACAGACAGTATGAGCTAACGACCATTTTGACCTATTCACATTCTCCTTGTGTGCAACCTCCTTTACTAATCCATACTAATAAACGACAATACACCTACCTTTCTAATCACACTATACAGCAAAGCTCTACACGTCGTGTGAAAACTGTTTAACGCTATGGGAATTGCTGGTAATTTAGAGAGTGGGCTTCCTCAATAATTGATATTAGATACATACGTCTCTACCTCCCCTCCTTTTTATGACGACAACCCCGGATTTTTGGGCCAAAATTAATTTAATTGAGTCATCGGGATTTTACTGTTTATGTGAGGACGGTGATAGCTATTCCGCCTGGCCATACACGGTCATGGTGGTCAAGGGTGACACGATGTCGTGTTGGGTAAGGTGATATAGGTTCTGGCGGATCATAATTCGCCCAGTCAGCATTAACACATTGATACCTATTGTCACAGTGTCAATTGTAGTTATCACTATGACACTTATAGAACTACGAAGTTGGATACGGCCTTTCACTAGCCAGAACTACCTTGTTATGATGGCTCCAATGACGTATCCAACCGCCGTTGTTATTATATGAAAGGTAGCATACAATAGTTATGAGCTATCAGTTTTCTCAAGGCCGATTATATTCCCGGGTGGTTATTGTACTTTTGATAATTAGTTGACACGTGTTTTTGGAAACGTATAACCGAGGAGATTGTAACAAAGATAAATAGACTGTACTGGCCTTTACTGTGCGAAAATCATACAGGATGACCTAATATATGCAGAATGTATAAAGTCATTTACTATAATACTAGTGTGCACTACTGAGCATAGGATTGCATTAACAACAAATGGTTATTAATGTTGATTCAATGTTGATTCAACGTTGACTGAACGTTGTGCCTACTTGGATTGCACCCTGTGTTAAAACGCACAGCCTAACGGATTAGTAATTGCAGATCTGATGATTATATTCAATTATCCCCTGACTGCCGGAGATAACGAGCAGTGTCTAAAAAAAAAAGAGAAAACATCCCCTTTCATTAATTAATGATGCGCCTATAGAAACGCTATCCACAGTATGAGAACGTTCATGTATTATTGGACACATAAGGGGATCGTTACCTCTTGTGACCAATACATTGCATTGTGGTTTCTTATAACACATTTACTAAGGTGTAAGCTCCAATAGTAAGCTCCAATAATCGGTATATAGGGTTGCAGTAGTATTGCAAACACAAAGGGGTGACTATATTACACTTTGCCGGAAAAGGGGTGGTCTGGCCACGAGATGTCCACTCACCAGGTTGATCCTGGTTCCCATCCACACGGACGGGTACCCTGTAGAATGCTGGAGCTGCGCGTACTCCACTTCACTCCAAACCCTGGAGCTATCTGCACTTCACTCCTCCTGGGTGGTGGCCTTTTCACTACCAGCACATCCTGCAGGCTGGCCGGCCTTACTTCAAGTGTCCGATGAAGTAGGTTGCACTGGTGGGTTGAATAGTCGCCACATCTAGAACCAGTCGGGGTGGTGAGATATGTGAAAGATGCAGGTGTAGTGTGCCAAGTGGTGGAGGTGGCAGTGGCGGTAGGTAGCAGGGCTCCCTAAGCCTCCTCCAGTGGGTCCTCCTCCTGCCCCTCCACCCCGCCGTATGGCGCCTACTGCCCGGCTGGGTCTGCCAGCTGCTCCCCAACGAGTGTTGGTTTCTCTGTGCGCAGGTAGGGGGCTCCAATGAGAGGTTTGCCGTTAGGTTGGACGTATGGGCTGCTGGGTGCTGCCTATATATTGGCTCAGATCCGGCCAACGTAAGACGTATGTTATATGAATAAGGCCATCCTTGTACCAAGCAGTTGCAGGAGATAGGCACCATGCCATTACTATGTATATACATACAGCGTGCATAATAACGTTAGATTTCTAGATCATCGTCTACATTGAATCAGGTTTCCATTATCAAGAGAAGCCTATATTGAAATACTGCTTATTCTAGTCCATCATCTATTCCTGCTTGTTTTGTAGCAATATGTTATGTGATACTTTCAGTATATACCATTAAGCATCTGAGTACAATGACTACATTTTGTTGTTCACTATGTTTTGTACTGATGTAATTGTATTATATTGTGTGATACAATAGCATAACAGCTTATGCTGAGAATGAATCAATATAAATGGAAATAGTGTCGGAATGCCTATAATGAAGATATACTCAAGCTGTACTATACTATCTGTTTTAATAGGAAACTAATATATAGCTGTTCTAATAATATTGGGAAGACGGTGTGGTTTCATCCGCTACTATATAATTATATATAATATACATAGCTGTTCCCTAAGGCATAGATATACATAGCACTTTCGGTGCGAACATTTTGTAAAAGTCAGTGTTAAGAAAAACAGTCGAAACCCTTCTGTACGTCGGGAACTACATATTCTAATGGCAAGGACAATTTCCGCAGGGTCCGGCCCAATTAATGCCCTTTGATGTATCACACAGCTTTCCCCAATTCATTCCCAAAGAAATCCCTGTAATAGATTGGGTTACATCTACAATGGCAATGCCCCCACACTCTGTCATGCCACAAATCAGAAATGTTTCCCAACAGTGGGTGGGCTCCTCCAATCCGGATATTACCTGGTATGGCTTTATCACCGTGATACCAATTATGAAGCACGTGTCCCGCTCCCTAGATCGGTTAGATCATGCAGGCATTTATGAAATCATGAGTTGGTCTTTTTAACATTTCCGGATCACACTGTATACATACTGTGGATTTCTAGTGAATGTAATCAATAATCAATTAAAAATATACTACATGTATAATCAATATATGCATAATGTTAATACAATGATGTTAAGTCAATGGAGGTTAAATACGTTTTTATCCTTTTATTTAGACTTGCTATACCGATATATAATTCTCGATCTAATTATTTACCATTATGGAGACATTTAATTAATTTCTCTTGATTGTAATCTACTAGTATTTATTTGTGGTGTTTTGTTTTAGACAGAAAATAACAGCAGTGTGCTGATCATGATTGTACTCACAATTTCTTTGCAGATTACACCGTTCACGTACAAATTGTAATAATAATTATTGCATCATCTTTTTATCATTGCTGTGCAACTTGTGTTGTATATTTATTACCTGATGAAGGCTAACTTGAGCCGAGACGTTGTGATCATATTTTCAACATGATAAAAAAAGTCAATAATATTAAGATAAAGGTTTCTGTCGTTCTAGTTTTGTCTGTTGTATAGTTATAATGTATATTTTTTAGAATACTAGGTTTGTACTATCTTTGTGACCGAACCATGACATTAGTTTTTGTTTTATAAAAGGAACTTCCGGCATTGCTAACCCGTAATTAGGAAGATTGCATATTCTAATTATGATAATTACAAATTGGTCAAAATACAAAAGCCTTGGTCGCGGGTTTCTAGGCGATTTCTAGCATCCTGTATATAATAAGCAAAGCGTGGTTGCTGTATTCCTCACTAGCGGGATACCAGTGCTGCCACAATTGGGGACACTTCGAACTAGCAGTGTGGGTCTCAGGGGGGGGGCTAAACATCAGGGGGGAGAGTGGAGCAATGATTACACTAGGCCTCTACATGTGTATTATGCATTGGTTGTACCTGGACACACCTTTTATTATCTGTCCACTATAGGGTTGTGGTTAGGACAATGGACTCATGACTAGCAGTACCTAAGTTCAAATCCCCTCCAGGCTAGGTGTGGTGACCATTTTAACCCCATTGGTTGCAAAAGCTTGCACCAAAAGTTTTGGCAAAACGTTTTTGTAAAACATTTTATGAACCTTTGCAAAAGGTTTGGGTATAGTCTTTTGGTAACCACTTTTGGTAACCATCTATGTTACACTAAAAGCCACACCAAGGACCGAACCCGGGACCCTTAGATTGGGAGTTCCAGGCTCTCCTGGTTGAGCTATGGAGGCTGCTGGTAGGTCCAGGTACAATAGGTTGTACTGTTAGGGAACATGCCTTTGAGTTTATTACCTTGGGTTCGACCCCATTGGTTGTTCAAGGTCCCTATTACAGTGTAGGCCTACCATTAGGGACCTTTAGCAACCACGTAAAAGCTCGTTTAACGCAGACGTAGCAGTGCTGAAAGTATAGGATACATCTGGGTTAAATAAGCTACATCGGGTTTGCTAAAGGTCCCGATTATTTAGCATTGATCATTAATGAGGATAATCACTAACAAAGTGTACCTATTGTACCTGGACCTACCAGCAGCCTCCATAGCTCAACCAGGAGAGCCTGGAACTCCCAATTATCTAAGGGTCCCGGGTTCGGTCCCTGGTGTGGCTTTTAGTGTAACATAGATGGTTACCAAAAGTGGTTACCAAAAGACTATACCCAAACCTTTTGCAAAGGTTCATAAAATGTTTTACAAAAACGTTTTGCCAAAACTTTTGGTGCAAGCTTTTGCAACCAATGGGGTTAAAATGGTCTCCACACCTAGCCTGGAGGGGATTTGAACTTAGGTACTGCTAGTCATGAGTCCATTGTCCTAACCACAAACCTACATTGGACAGGTAAAAGATTGCAGGTGTCCTAGCATGCAGGGAATGTAGTAGTTCCACTCTCCAAGCAGAGCTTTAGCCCCCTGTTCTGGTCCACATGATTTGCTTAAGCTAGTGACTGGAAAGGAGAGGATGCATACTGGGACCAGTCCAATATGGCGCTGTCCAGTGGACATCCAGCTAGTGCGGAATAAGAAACTCGTCTGAAACGAAGGCCTACCGCTATCTCTACTTCCCGCTCAGTCTACCATCTCATTCTGATCGCATCAGGTCCTGATGTCAAATGATTCCTGGATTTAGGAATATCTTCCACGACCCTAGGTTTCCGTAGCACTAATGGGTAGAGTAGGGACATGTAAAACCACCAATCCCTGGCCTAGCCCAGCCGGTGGCTACAATTTCCAAACTAGTTGATGGCTTCTCTAACTGCCTGGACAAATTGTGCTGGCCTTATTACCTTCCCCTTGGCTGGGAGGGGTGCCTCCGGCTCTGCCTGATGATGCTGATCTTGTTAGGGAATGTGGTTAGATCCACCAAACCACAGCATCACACTTTGCACTTTACACCACCAACTGCATCCCCTGCTGCTGTAAAAGCACCCATATGTCACACTCATGCATGCAGCCTGAGTCCTATTCTAAACTATCGGCCACATAAAAGGGTCGATCAGTTGGCAATCTAATATGGACGTATGTACTTATCTAAACTGATGATATGATTAATTTTTGATAAAACGACACAGATAAGATTACTTATTTGTCTGGCATCTGATCATCAGTCTGCCAAAGGAAGGATCCTCGAAACTAACCCAGCAAATTAGTGTCCTGACGTGCTAGGCTGACTCCTTAGCATATTTAGGTATGTATGCTCTTGTGGTATATCAGAGAACAATTGTCACACAGCTTGACACACTTTATGTGTTTGTAATGGTGTGTGAATATTTTACATACTATCACACCATTCTAAGTAATGGCAATACTTCTCCATTTCCTATTGCACTCACTCATTTCCTATATATAGTACACATGCATCTCTCCACAACCCAGGGGCTAATATAAAGTGTAGATTTATTGGGCTATCCAGTGCTGGGCTATCCAGTATTGGTTCTCTAAATTACACCAGTCCCCATGGTCCTAGCAATTACCAGAGCCTTCCCTTGATATCAGACCTTCATCCCCATGGTCCTATTCGTCCATCAACCAGTGATTGATACACTAGTATGGTTGTCCAGGAGAAACAGCTGCGGAACTCCCACCCATTTATTCCATTCTATCCCTATTATGACCTGCCACAGCTCGCTCCTTCTTCCTCCTATGGCAGTTATCCTAATTCCGATCTAGATTAGGCATTAGGTAGCCGGCCCCTTTAACCCTTCAAGGGCGGCATTTTCCTAAAAGATGACATTTGTTGTCATGATGCACCAATGCAGCCCCGACGAGGTGCATCATGCCCGACCCTTTGGGAGTGTCTCAACTCCTTAGCGTCGGCATGATGCTTGAATGCAGCCCTGGCGAGGACTGCCTTCATGCATCATGACGATCAAGGTAATGAGGCATTGAGGCATTATGTCGTCCTTCAAGGGTTAAACTACTTTCCAGGCTCATAGACATCCGACAAGCCTGTTTCCACAAGCTCCGGCTATCCTCCTCACAGCTGGTGAGAATGGAAATTAATGATGCTGCGCGCGGGTGCCTGTCCCCATGTGTCTCAATGGAGCGATAATGACAATCATGAAGGATTAAGGGCAATAGCAGAATACCTATCTATAATCTCTTTAATTATTTCTGCTCAAATGTACTGTGTCAAATGCACACCATTTACATGAAATAATTATATGTAATCGTCCACATGTCAATATATGAATATTCCGGGAAATGTCTTTAGAATTGACAGGTGGATAGGTATTGGTCGCGGAGAAGGGTTCCTGCTTCTTCTATTTTAGGAATCGATTTATATATGGATTATCAATTTCCATCTCACCAGTCACCCACGGCATGTTTAATTTGTTATTACCAGGAGTTTGACAGAATACACATAATATGTAATACAGTCACATGTATAACACACCGTCTTTCTAGCCACGTATGAGTCCACATCTAGTTTGTGGAGCTTCATCAAAATATTACTATGCTGCGTGGTGCCTGTTGGGTACTGTTTCTATGTCGAGGTTGGGACTGCCACAACCAATGATTCATCACAGATAGTCAACACAGATAGCGTATCTACACTGAAGGTATAGGGTTCTAGATCAGTAGTAGATTGGTCCAACTGGCCCTCATGTTTCAACCAATTTCTCGTTTATAGGGGCTTGACGTCTAAAAGGGTATATACTATATCACTGAGTAAGTAAAGAGTAAGTGTGCATGTCAAATTAAGTAACATGTCGCCAGTTACTTATTTTTTATAGTTAAACACACGGGCCATCTACAAAGAATAATGGAATGATATATATAGGCACTGTAATCATATTACAATTGTCCATGCAATGGGAAGTGCTATGCCTGCCACATCTGGCCTTGATCTTTGCTTTTTAAGGTGTAGTCTTTTCATCAATAACGCTGGTGTGGCGGTGGAGGCTATGTGATAATGGGAAATCCTCATGTCGATTTAAATCCTCCTAGGGACCTCATGCCACACGGGGGTGGGTGCGGGGGCGTCATCAATATTTTATTAGTGCCCGTAGTCTATTCTGCTAGAAGATGAACATGGTAAAAAGAAAAAGAAACACTCCATGGAGTTTCTACGAGCTAAGCTGGAAGAATCAAATCAAACCTTATCCTGCTAAGTTAGGCCTGTCATAACAAAGTGTATGCTTAGTATTGTCCTCTGGCAAACTTACTTTCTGAGCTGCATGCACTACTACAGGGAAAAAGTCACGAACTGAAAAATGAGCCTTGACAAAAAAGAAAAGCATGTTCCTTGTTGTCATATCCCGTACAGTCTTAAAACTATACCACCTAACCTTCCGGGCCACATCCAATATTTATGACCATGCGGGATATGCGTACACAGTGTAGTCTTAAACAAGGAAATGAGAAGGGGGTTTAATACAAATGATTGTAGTGTTAATAAAGGAAAAAGAAAATAAGGGTCAGGGCAGAGTCCCCTATATATATATACCCATACATATATGAATTATTGGTCACAGAATTCGGAATATCACCATTTGCATATATCCCTCGTAGTCTTCCATAGTGTATTGTTGAAACATTGTGAAATACTATGTTTATTCGGGTGCGCCATCTTGAGGGATACAGTGGTATTCAATAAATCTATGAAAGATATGCTTTTTAAGCTTATGAGGGATATGTTTTTTGTCAAAGCTCGTTTTCAGTTTGTCCCAGGGTGCCTACTACACTGTCAATCTGCCCAGTTGGACCCGGCGACTAGCAGGCGCCACCAGCTGTCCCATAGCAGACACTTCCCGGTCTTACCACGCCTGACAATCCCCTTAATGATCCCACGTATTAGTAAGTATTGGTGTAGGGTGGCATAGGACGATCTGAGGCCTCCAGTGCATGCTGTGACTGTCATTAGTGAGGGACTAGGTGTGATGGGCGCCCTGCTGAGTGACAGACCCCATCCCCAGGAGACACGCCAAAAATGGTCGAGAGTGTCTCTGACCAACATACATGTACACGCATAAAATGCCACCTCCTGCACTTATGCCCATACAGCACAGAGAGGGGGCCGGTAAGAAGTAGGCTTAAATCATATCTAATCCTCTAGACCACCGGCAACGGTGTTTTATGATGGGACTAGCAAAGCTGCCAAAAAGCAGTACTTTTGTGTATACATGTTGCCAAGCTTTCTGCCGACTGGTGTGGGCTTCTACATCTTTAGATCGATCCGTCCTCATTCAAGATACTAAAGGGCAATGCCCATCACCTCAGCAGACAGGCAGCCATTTCCTCCATTCGTTGGCCGAAGGTTTATGATGCATGGATTAGCAAAGATTGGGGCGAATTGCTGGGTGTATGGAGGCAGTTTTGCAATTATATATTCATATAACGTATTGGCTTGTTATTTTCTCTTTCTCGTGCACGGAACCATCGACATGGCAATAGATATCAAAATATATTTGTTCCATAGCGTTTGGAATTGACAACCCATCATCTTTTTTTTTCTTTAAACACATTTTATTCATCTTCATGATATTCGATAAAATGTTGTGTCCTGTATTACTTATGCTTACACTTAGCAATTTCTAGAGTTATCAGTATAGTCATGTGGTTTTATACAGATTTTAGGCCTACATAATAATTATATTGGTCCAATATTGGCTTTGCAATCTCCACCAGGGGGATTCAATGTTGTCTGAAGAGTGTCTGACAGGCTGGCTCCTACTTTGCCATCATAGTAGGTTATAAATGTGATCCCCAGTGTGCTCTACATGTGTAAAGGTCAGAGGAGGTTCATGGATGAAATTCAATATCTAAAAGTGCCATTTACTGCATGACAGTACTGAGAATTTGTCAAAAGTAATTTGAAGACACCTCATGTGTGGGTAATGAAGCGAGATAAGTCCTAAATGTTAGTAATACATTTTGTATCATGTCTAACCATTTTGGAATTGAGATTAAGTTGGATTGACCAGACAGAAATGGCTTTTTCTAAACTGATTATACTTGACAGTCATGTCTTAAATATGCTCGCACATTCAATTATACAAATGAAAATAGCTTTATTTAAATTCAGTGATTGTTGCAGTGGCCCTATATTGAAAATTATATGTTGGGGCGGCATTATGTATTACAAGGTTGGCCTGATGTTTAATTTCTAACCTTGGAATAATGCTAACGTACTGAAATGTTGGCCCACCATTGGGCCAACATGAAATCATTATCACTTTCTGCAAGCATGGGCCATTATTGCGCCAGCGGTCAAACCAGCGGTGGACCAATATCAAAATGCCAATATTGGCCCATTCTTTAGTGGTATATTGGCCCAATCATAACCCAATGTACTTATGTTACCTGGGATCTTAGAACGGTACTGCTATAGCATACGACAGCATGACAATCTCATTAAGGGGATATCAAGCATCCCCTGTCAAGTGCCATGCATCCCATGTATTAGTACACGCATAGTCTATGGTGGTTGCATCAGCAAGATTACAGAGCAGATTTGATGCCGCCAGTTCTATCACTTCACTTCATAGGCTGTTGGATGAATGACAGGTCTCATCCCCAGGAGACATACCAAAGATAGCTGCAGGGTATGTGATCACCATACGATACTACACCTTATACACTTACTCACAGAGAACAAACTGGTGGGACGTATAATTCATATTCTGAACTGGCTGCAGAATTCCGTGATGGGACAACGGGTAACAGAGTTGCCGCTGCAAAATGCAATATTTAGTGTTCATATGATTATGATGCCTATGAATCCGATACTAGAGACTGCGCCATCTTGAGATCGATGTGTGGTTGTTAATTATTCAAAATGGGCGATGGGCTTTAATGTGGAATTTCGCCTCACACAGTCCAGACAACACTTCTATGGTGTTTGCACATATTCCTACTTTATAAATGATACTATTGTTTGACACAATAATATTATGTTATTATCTTATTGCAGGATAAAACCTGCATTTATGCCTATAGGAGATTGGCGTGTGATAAGAAAAGGTCTGTGATGGAGGAGCAAAACTGCCAGTCGTATCAGGTACCCAGTCTCTATCAGTCTATGAATGAAGTGTCTGGTATCAAATTGGCCCTTGCAAAGTACGACCCAGGGATAGATTGGAGAGTCTATCAAGGGTCCTTTGCACTCCCAATCATGGATACACGAGTGTTGTTGGAGCTGCTACCCCTGATCCATATGTGATGTAGGACTAATATGATCGGGGATAATATGTACCTGTACTACCACTGCCCTATGTACCGCCATTATTGTACATGGCATTATTCATGTTCATAGTACAGAAGTCCTAGTTTAACTCGAGCTCCTATTCGATGCTTGTCCAACTTGAACATAATCCGTATTTCATTTGTCTGCAAATGTTTTTGTGTTTATAATTCATAGTATTTATACTGCGGAAATCCTATTGAGTTTATGAGCCCGTAGTCGAGAACTGCAAGTATAAATTTATTGATCTTTGCTTTGACCGTAATATGATATACCATTGAATTGTTATATATACGTATCCATACCAATTACAGCCATATATGATAGTCGCCTCTTAACCTGTGTGCTAATGGAATAACATGATAATCATATCTGTGCCCATAAGGACGAGACTATTATCAACACCATATAACCATTACGATACCATCCGTCATAATGTTCTCATCTTTTGAATACATGCTTTGTGTTTTAGAAAATCACTTGAAATAAATTCAAAAATGTCCCCATCCATTGCCCCTAATTCATGATATATATGGAAAGGATTGGACAATTTTATCGGTGAAGCTATCGGTTTCAGAACTAAATTCAGCTTTACAGATATGTACCCGGTTTAGTACTAGCATAAGGTTCCATAGCTATAGCTGCAATAGAAATGAGATGAATGAAGGTAATGCACGTAACACGTTGCTGCTGCTATGTCACAACCAGCAACATAGTGATGACAGTATGCGCCATAATTGATGCTATTTTTACAGAGGTGTTAGCTTCTATTGATGGAATGGTGCATCTCTAATATACATGTATATCTAACTTCATGGACATTGACGAACCTTAGTGTTGGGTGGGAGGGGGGGTTATTTTTTGTGGCTGCAGTAGAGTAATGTGCCCAATAACGTGATAGTCTTATAATATTCAATAACTCCTGAAATATTGTGCTCGAAATGATGGTATCTAGTGCAGACAATATGTTCTGCGGCTGTGCTGTAACGCTAATTAGGTACTACAATGTCATGTCGGCATGTACCTAATTAATGTATAGACCGTACGTGCTAAATATGTTAGTACCCTTCATGCAGAGCCATAATTGTAAGACTGTCTACACGGGCATTGGGTACACACGTTTTGTCATAGCAAATTTGCTATATCCCAGCTAACAAAAATACGTTATTTTACGTCAAAATAACATTTAACATTATACAACGTTTTGTCACAATAAGGAGCCATAGAGAAACGTTATGATTATAACGTTGTATAACGTTTTTTGTTTACTAATATAACTATTCCCATTGGTGTAGATATTCATTCACTTGGACACATTCTTTTCCAATATAACATAACAAGGTAAATATGAGAACTTACGGGCAGGCAACAGTAGCGCTGGCAGCAGTGTGTCTGACAGCGGTGCTGGAGGGTGAGTCGCTCACACCACTCCTGGGTACACGTGGAGTTGCTCGCGGCCTGCTGAGCCTGGGACGGCACCCTCTGGGTCGTCATCTCCATAGACAGGTTGGCCGGCAGCGTCCGAGGCTCCTGGCGAAAATGCTTGACAAAGTGAAAAAGGGGACAACAGTAAGACTTTCATGGTGTATATGTTGCTGTTGATGTGGTTGTTGTGATTGTTATCGTTGTTGTGTTGTTGTTGTACATGTGGGGTATGGATGTGCAGTCTGTTGAAGCGTGTTGTGTAGTACCCCTATCTGATACATGCAATCATCATGGCAGTCTATGGTAATGATAAGTGGACACGTGAAATTATAATCTGGTAGTTTTAATCCTGAGTGGAATCAATACGGTATACAGGTTATACAGGTTATACAACAACAGTTTTACATTTTATGTAAATATATGAACGATGGGGAACATCTACCCAGGTATTCGAGTATACAACACAGGGGTGTCAGAACAGGGGGGGGCACAAAATTTAGGAAATGCTAATGAATTATATTCATTACTCTATAATTATATAAAGAAATACCCCCAAAATCGACCATAAAATGCACCAAATTGTGTCAAATTTTTCTTAAGTTTCCTTGGGGGCCATGCCCCCAGACCCCCAATACATTTTCAATGTGTCGCTTTTAACGCTCGGAATTGCGCACCCTTCTGAACTTAATTTGGTTTGGCCGTGGCCCCCCCAAAGTCAAGTTGCTTCCGACACCCCTGCAACAGTCCACCACCATTACTCTAGAATTCAAGAATTCTAGTCCAATGAGTAGCAATTGTCAACCTCTCAATTTTGGATTTGTAACAGTTTCAAGAAACTCTTCCACTATACGCTAGGTTTTGTGGCAGATCTCTCTGCAGGATGTCTCCAGATCCTTTCGATTCTTTCGGCCCCATAGGCCCTAATGTTGATGCGTTTACTCGGAAATCCTTTGGAAATGTTGCTTGAAATTTCGCCTATCTATCTATATTTATTTGTATCTGTATCTATCTCTATATAAATAGATAGATAGATGAATAGATAGATAAATAGATAGATAGATAATATATAGATATTTTTATAGATATAGATATTATATATGACATACACCAACAGTTTTTGATGCTCGAGGGTTTTCATCAAGCAATATCTTCCACACATGTGGGCCTTCCAGCTAGAGATATAAAGTCGCAGAAAATGTAATTACCGATAGAGCCCTGATTTCTTATCAGTCCAGATGCTCTCATCTCTCATGAACATGCCATATTGAAATGTGAGGAGGTTATCTGTCATTATAATGCGATCAACCACTCCAAGTAGAAAGTAATCGCGATAGTGGGATGTACGGTTTCCATACCAACACAATAGTTAATATCTACAGCTACAATCTAACATTGTTAGAACCAAGGAGCACCTGGCATAAGAATTCGCAGTTTATTGAATAAATGGTAATATAATACTCACCTTGGGATGGGGAGCTGGAGGGAGGGAGCACCTGAGGGGTTGGCTCGCTAACAGTGCGGCTACCACATTCTGTCAATAAAACAAAATACAACTATTAATGTTACGTCTGCTACTGTTGACTTCATGTTATAATCATTATCAAAATGATTTCAACTGGTTAGGCCAAATTAGTAATTAAGAGAAAACCTCTGTATCACATCGAGAAACCGAGGTACATGCCAAAGATAGTTTAAATCAGTACTGCCCAATGGTAGTATCTGGAATTGGATACCAACCAAGACGTTTTCCCAGTGGCCACAGGCAAACAAATGAAGCAGGGAAAACACCCTTTTTGAGATATCAATGAAGATTATATTGAAAAATATCCCCAATCTAAGAGGCATGGTGTTGAGTATTACTGTACTGTATTCTTAAGTCTGCTCCTGATAGTAAATCGCTGGGCTGTGAAATGCCAATCGATAAAGTGAAAAATGAATTTAAGAAATTAATAGAAAAGGGGGTATGGAAATCCAGTTTATTTTATTCATAGTTTGGCGAATCAAATAATTGCCAATAACTATTGTTATTTTGATCGTTACCGTTCTAAAAATCCAGAGTTTGGAAAGTGTCACGATTGTGCTGTTTGCTCATATTGGTGAATATGCTGCTCACTATTTTATTCTACGTCCATTAAGCCGCCTGTCCAAAGTACCAAGGAAGGTAATGGTTGGTGTTTTATTGGTGACCAAGGTCTCGGACCACAGATAATTTACAGTCTAAAGCTGGGACTCCACTAGCCGATTTTTTGGGTAATTCTCACGATCCGATCATAATCCTGGTACCCCTAGCTATCCATATATTGGACAGGCGATCAGATCAGAATTATGTATACAGTATTATTAGGTCAAGACATAGGTCTAGAGATTGCATCATTCAGGTAAATAAAAATCAAACCTGTTAGATATGTGATCGGGATCCAAAATCGGCCTGGGCTGCAGGATCAGGACGAAAATCGGGACATAAATCGTTTTCTATAGCCTTAGCAATTCTATTTTCTACTTGTTTGTAAACATAAACATTATTTATAAACATAAACCTATGGCAGGGTCCCTGCCTAAGTTATGCATTTGTTATGGTATTTAACTGGACACCGATTTGTGAATAAAATCGGTTAGTGGGTCCTCACCTTAAGTTTAAGAGCCGTAGGTCAGGGCTCATCTTGGTATTGGAGGCTCAGGAAGGAGGAGGTTGTGGGTTGATGGCGTGGGTGGGTGGTAGGGGTCATTACATGACAGGCCTTGCTCTCGGTCACCTGCTAAATTAGCCTGGCTAAGATGATGGGAGCTGACTGCCGACCTACAGATGGCCACTAACCATAGGGTCGGATGGCGCCTTCCTGGAACACCTGGCATGCCATTACCGAGCATTAACCTACGATTGCAAGAACCCTGACTTCATGTTGATATATAGTGTACAGGAGCTCCTCTAAAACTAGAACCGATATCTTATGATAATGAACATCACTAGAAATATGATGATCCCAATTTTCAAATTGACTTCTCTCTTGGAGGACCTTTTCCCCATGGATGTGCACAGGCGTCTGAGGAATATATGATTATTAACATGTAACTGCAACATCACTGACTTTCTATTGATCTGTGGGTAATCAAGCAAGATGTATTGACAAATAAATACTAAACACTAATGTTTTGTGGACCTTTATCTAAAAATAATTGTTCATGGATGTGGAAATGACACACCTGTTCTGTAGGTCTCCTTGGGGATAGGGATCCATACACCAGTCGAGGGAGCACCATTGGCTTATTGACTGTGCCCACATGGGAGTGACTATTTCATGAATTTGAACACGGCTCTTTCTCAATCATGAGAAAGCCCAAATTGTTATCTATATTGTTCCAATAGAGATTATCAAACAAACAAGCTCGCCCTATATACAACAAAGGAGGGGGTGGGGTATTCAGATATAACTCATGGATAAATGAGTGGTGCTAGTGGTAGGTACTGGTGGTGTTTGTGTGAGGGGAGGGGTACCAGGGTAATGTCAGATGGTATGTGGCCTGAGCTGTCCCCTGGTGGATTGGGCTCAAGCCAAGATAAGGTGAGCAGGTGAGCAGCTCACTAGTAGTGGCGCCGCCTGGTATCTGGTATCCTAAACACTAGCTCACCCCCCTTAGCCAGTCACTAGGCTGCCACCTGGTGTTTAACAGCAGCACCATTCCCCAACTGCATCATCTGCAACCATGACAGGTTTCCTGTGAGGGACCAGTGTCAGCAGTTCTCTGCAATGTACACCCTGGGATTCTCGTGTATATTTAACTACCTGATGTCCAGGCACCTGACTAGACATATTTGGTGTGTGTGTGCAAGAACCTCCAGGTCACTGAGATTTAAACCCATGGCCAGCTATAATGTGTAGGCATATCTATACACGTAGCTTATACACATGTAGGTCTATGTTTTATGACTGACACTCTTCATCTAAGGGATATATCAGGGGTATCCAGCTTTGGAGTCCCAGTGAACCTGTGGGGGAGGGTGACAGCTAGGGTACGTCTGCCAGGTGAGTGGGGTATGTGGGAGGTAGTTATGTAAGGGGTTTGGAGGGCATTTGAAGTACTGGCCAGGCTGGGACATGATTGACAGACCCTCTTAACATGATCACCCAATATACTAGTATAGAGTAAACCAATTGGCTTAAGGACCCAATCATAAGTATTATCATGTTATGGTCTAGGAAGAGATGAGAGGATCCTCTGATTGCTTCCATTTCTTTACATGATATAACAACATATTGGATGAGATCACAAACCAAAAAGCAACCAAAAGCATTCATAAATTCATAGAGTTTTGATATAATCTATCTTATCTCCATAAAATTTGGTAACTTCTCTTAGCTGCAGTCACTTATTATAAGAATTGGTGGATAGGCCTTTCTCTTGACTGCATCTCTGGGTGATAACCTAAAAATAACAGATAAAATGTCACCCCCTAAAAGGGGAGTTTTATAACAGTGTCTGTGAGGCACAGCTGCACCAAAATACTCCCCTGCTGTGTGCACTGTGCACAGGGGCTCACCTAGCGGATTCCTGAGTCCCTACCTCCAGAGTATAAATAAAGAGTGTAATAGGCCTCTTTATAATGTGTTAGATTGAAGGACCTTGGTCCAGAGAGGCTCGGCCATTGGGATTGGTCTGGGCCACTAAATTCGACGTGGGAATTTCCCAAGACCGAGATATGACAAATCCTTTTTTTTCTCTCAAAAAATGGTGGTTATTAAGCGACAAAGACATTAGACATGGCCTCTTAAAATCGACAAGGTATTCTCCTCATCCGGAGCCCTACTGGCGGGGAGAGATCCAGCCAGGCCGGAGGAGTGAGCGGGATGGATCTACCATGCATTACTTGATTTAGTCCTTTTGACTGTTTCGTTTTTCAGTGTGTGTACAATAGATCTAAAAGACATCTTCACCCTCAGAAAATTGAGAGTCATTGTCGCTAAAACTACCCTCACCTGAGAGTCAGGCAGTGCCCTCAGGTGAGGGTAGTTTTAGCGACAATGACTCTCACTTTTCTGTGTGTGTTTAATAACCCGTGAATGTTACGATTGGCTATTTTCATAAAAGTAACATCATGTTGCGCAATGACGCCACCGTATTTGAAAACCATATATACATACCCAGAAATTATTACGGTAGTTATGAACTCAGATATTCATTATCCCCCCCCCCCCCAAGGAGATGGGTTCTGTAAATATTGAGACACTTGATCTTTTTATTAACAGCAGGGGGCATTCCCTGAATGTTCTCCGTCACATTACCTGTTTTCAGAGAGGCGGTTTTGCTGTTAAACCGAAACCCCGGGCATTGGGGCCATTTAACTTTAACCCAAAACTGTGATTGGAAATGACTGGCGAAGAAAACAAAGGGAAGTGTTTTTGTTTGCCTGTTTTGTTATTATTATTTTGCTGACTCACCCTGCACTCGTGTTGAAAGCATTGCACCCAGTTCATACAGCCAGGCCACTTGTCTTTAAGTTTGGAGTTACACGTCTCCCAGGCAAGGTGCTGGCCACAGCAGCTGCCACAGTAAAATCGTCCCTGGTCGGGGAAGGCACTTGTCTCTATCTGCGTCCAGTGACTGCCCCCCTTCTGTATCACCTGTCCACTGCAGAAAGCTGCAAACACATCAAGTAATAATGCCATTAGTACATGATATATACACTACACGAATGTTTGCATTTAGGCAAATTTAAGATGCCTTAATTAAAGGACCATTTTAAGTTTAAGCTGTTTTAAGTTCAGTAATGCCATGGAACTGTCTATGGACAGGTCAGTATAGCATTTAAGTTGTTTTAAGTAGTATTTACTTGAATTGAATATGCTAAAAATGTTATTCCTTTTAGTATATCTAATTCACTTGATTTGAGACAGTCATGCAGTGATATGTGCATATGTGACAGATCATTGTGTTGTGAGGCCAAAAAAAAGAAAAAGGCTTGTTTCAGGTCACCCGACCGACCCTATCAAAACAGGGCCGACCATACGTTTTTTTATGCAATTTTGAAGAAATTTTCACATTTTCCCCCTTTTTTGGTCAATTTTCGGGTATTCAAAAAAGTTGGCTAGTACATTCATCTTAAAAAAACAAAATAGAATAAAACAAAAATCCGACCTACCGACCCTACATTTTTCTCCCATGTTACCTGAAACAAACCTTTTTTTGGCCTGAACACTGGTGAATGAGTATATTTTGTAATAGAAATATCGCTTATGTTAGAATAATTATGGGCTTAAAGTTGATCGTCCACAAAAAGTGACTCTTATTGGTTGCTACCAGTTTGCTTAGGCTTAATAAAAGCTCACGACAGTAGAAGTGCAATTGGCTAAGCCATTAGTCCTGACAATGGTATGAACTTTTTTTTGGCCTATACGAATTTAAACCAAGGTGCCTCATATGGGGCATTAACCACTCTGCCATTGTCCCTCGCGGTCTAACCTACTTAAATGGTCTACCAACAACACACATGAGATCCAACGTAGACTGTGGCTATATTTATCTATACACAGACTCATCCAACACTTCTTTGCGCTTTGAAGATAGAGAGGTACATATTCATTGTTAGATTTAGACGCAGTGTGACCGTAAATATTTACTTCCTACGCCATTATAAATGTTGTATGTAGCACAGTAAAATGCACGTTTCACGCAGGTAATTAATCATGTGACAGTCAAATATGTACGCTGGGACCAACTGATATAATATAACCACTTATAACTTTAATGGTACCGTCTTCCCGTGCATACCATGAACGGCAGCTATCGGAAATATCAAACACCCATATCTTAACAATCTGAGTTACTTTAAAGAACTACATTGACTTATTTTCTCTCTCTCTCTCTCTGTATTTCTATTTCAACATTACCGCCATTACCACACCCTTGCAAATACTTAAGTTTTCAGCAGCACTCTGTCGAGAATTGATCTTGTGCTATTTTCATTGCAGTCTGTACAAGAGTCAGACCAATATTTGCAGGTACCACTGATTTATGGTATGGGCGGTATCCTCCTATTGTAGCCATGCCTGTCATATAACAAACACTGTCTCCTCTCTCCACAGAGCGCCATTGAACCGTTCCATATGTGTATACAGAAGAGGCACATTCAACGTATTTCATGACGGCCCATTGAATTGCCCTTTCGGAGGGCCAGCTGCTTTCCCTAAGTAGGCTGCAAGGGACAAAGGCGTGCCTTGCAGCTTCAATTCGCGCACTTAGGTGAATGATGAAAGGCCCATACTACAATATGCAGCTATTAGCCTGACCTATGCTCAGTGTCGTGTGATCATACTTTGACTCTGTACTCACCATAGTGATACAAGAGGAATGTACAATTAGTATACGCATTCCTCGTCTTAGACGAGTATGCAAAAATAAGATGAATATGATGAGATATGTCAGTCCAGCTAAAAATCATATTCTTACAGATTCCATCTTTATGTCTGTTTTGATAACAAACTGAGATATCTATACCTCTGGAAATAGATGCTAAGACTGCTAAATATACGACAAAGGCAGAGGAATCGTGAAGGCTATTATATTTTCCATAACGTTATACTGTAATGTTAATAATGATTCATGTGCGCCTCATCAAATCAGAATCCTGATGGGTATGGGCTGTGAGTATGATAATAACGATTAGAGGCAGTATGGTAACCACCTCCCTGATGCCTCTGGGAGTCTGCTGGTACCTATACAGCCATGTACGCATGCCTTATCCTGTTTATCTTCATTACGGGAACAGGTGCCGTATACACAGAGTATGGTGGCCCCAGGGGGTCTTCACAACGTTTTATGGGCATCAAGATGAAGATAAATACAAGAACACTGTGGATCCCTTTGTCTCAGCAGGTGCTGGAGTAGCTAATGGTCTCTAGCCTCCGTATACACCTGCCAAAACAGGTTAGATGGAATTATTCACTGCCTCCCACATACTCTAAAACATGGGATGGAAGAAAATGAGATTAATATACAATATAATGAAGTCTAATGTTACTCGGCATGAAATAGCAGTAAATTAATCTACGTTATACACTGAAAATGTAAACTTGTCTTCGGACTCTTTTAAGTGACTGTCATGAAATAAATGAGTTAAAGGTTGTCTAACCAATCAGGTTATCATCCCACAAACCCATCTAAGTGACAAGGAAGCAGGTATTCTAGCTGGAGTTGTCAGATAGAAGACCCACTTGGCATGTGCCAGCCCAAAACCCGATATTTGCCAGCTCTGGATACTATTTGTGGGCTGGTAACCTAATAACTTTTTATGACAGTCACTGAAACGAGTCTGGAGACAGGTTTACTTTTTCAGTGTATAGGGCCTAGATTTGTTTTTATATGCATATTGCTGACGACGTCCTTTGGGTTCGCCTTCTCATTTATTTGTCCAACATCATTTTAGCCTGCACTTAAATAGGGTGAAATAGATAAACTAAATAAATTTACATTTATCAGTTTAGGTGGTAAAGTAGATCCTGCTATCAGTATTCACAGAACCTACACGTCGGCTGGCCCTTCACCTATGTGATGATGGGATCGGATAACGGCCCCCAATGGCGGCCTGCCCTTGGCACCAGCGTACACAGCAAGCACACTCTATCAAAACAATAGACGGATGCCAGGGGCCCCCTGTATGACAGGCAGGACATCCAATAGCTATCTTTGATCCAATCATCTCCGGCAAAAAACGGCCATGACAACTGCAGTAATTCCATTTGGTGTGTGCATGTGGGAGCCTGATGACATTACTGATATGACAGCCGCAGGGAAAGAGATGGGGTTGGTTTGGAGGCGGGGGTTGGGGATCGGGGAGGGGAAGGGGGGGGGGGTCATCTTGGATGGAGACGGTCAGTATAGTGGTGTGGGATGGAATGGCAGATGGGTAAGAGGTCCAGTCTGGGAGTGAGAGGGGGTGCATTTCCCGGTCAGTGTGCACGTCTCACACCCCAGCGCCTTGAAAACGAACACTTCCCTCCCTTTATCTGTGACAAATATAAGATTTAGCACGGCTCACGCCCAGTAATCTGATTGGTTGTCGATTGATCCACGCTTGGCAGCACCCCCTGGCGGAGCGGCTGCCGGAAAGGGTCGGCCCCGGGGCGCCCTCTGGTTACAAGGAAGGTGTCACCCTGCCCACCGGGCGGCGCTAATTGAGACCACTTCAATGGGGGCACGAGCTGCAGGCCGATATCTTACACCTATCTGAGGCCCACGTCTCCCATGTCCATCACTCACTCTGTGTGTGCCTACCACACCCTTCCCTCACCATGCGTGTGTGTGTGCTGTGTCAGTCCCTCCCCCTTATAGCGTGCTGGGTGGGATACACCGTCCTATCCATTTCTATACAGGCTCTACCTCAACCTCTGGGTCTGTGATATATGGGATCTATACGCGGGATGCATGCCCATTCAGATTCCCTCCTCCATATATGCCCTTCTTTTGTATCATTTGCCCTACTCACAATCGCCAGACCTTAATATGCCACCTGATAACATGTGTCTGACTTCAAAAAAAAACCGGAACCCACCTCTGGCCCCTGTCAGCTAGGTGTCGGCGTGCCAGACCTAGAGCCTCACCTAACCCTGTCAGATAAGGCCAATACTTAATAAAGGGTACCGGTATCTTTCATTATAAGTTATTAATAGGTCGTATCTACAACAAATGGAGTGTCCCATGTCACCCGACCTTGCCCTGTACGCTATAGCTGACCGCAATTTATGCTGTCCAAATATACTGGGGAGATTTACATATCTGTAGAGCATTCTTACAATTTTTACAGTGGATTATTATAAAGGCGGCTATACCACGAGCACTGTGAATAGTTAATGTAGGTGTACAGTAGAACCTATTGTAGTTTTACAGCATCTACTGTAGTTTCACAGTAGATTGTCATGTTTAACTACAATAACCTCTCCACCTATAGAGTAGACAATCAACTATTTACAGTGAAGAACCTACCACAGACTTTATCATTTCACAAGGAAAGTACGACTTAGCTTAGATTGAAAGGTACCTTTATTTAATGGTGGCCTTTAAACTACTACTAGGTTTCCGCTGACAGGACGTCTTAGCCATGTGACGTGTCTGCCACTCATACATCAGCCGAAGTGCGCAAAGGAAGAGATGGGAAAGCCATCATCTTCTATATGTATTTCTAAAAAGAGAGATAATCTACCATTGAATTTCAAAGCGGAAGGGCATTATATGGGTCGTTTTCCAGCTGTCTATCCCCATATACCAAACTGAATATTAGAGCTTGTTCTGTCAATGAGGGGGGGGGGAGGAGGCTAGTGGTTCACCTTATATATCCATCAGTGTGTTTAGGATGGGACCCTGGCAAACGGGGGCAGTGAGAAGAGACAGGTGGGTGAATCTCCCGTCACATAAAAGCGCGAGTGAAAAGAAAAGGCGTGGCATTTTTAACAAGTGTGTGTCATTACCTAGGGGTCGCTACCCATGCCCTGACCTCCCAGTGCCCCTCTCGGCCCCGCCCCTCTTTTCTTTTTACAGTTAATACCTGTGGCCATCCGCACCCAACACGCAAAAGGGGTTAGGGCGTGGGGTGGCCTAAGTCATGGAGACTGGCCTTGGGCTGGCGTCTCCAGTCGAAGTGAAGGAGGGGGGAGGCGGTCAGGCGTTCTTCTCACCGGCGGGAGGAGGAGGGAGGACGGGAGGGGGTATTGGGAGAGGGACTTGGGAAAGGAGGTAGGAGGAATCGACGAGGCTACAAAAGGTTACAGCGATCCATCATCTCGTAGAATTGTCTCATACGACTCGCAAGGCTTCCCACGTCTCCCCACCCGCCATCCGGCCCAGGAGGAGTTGAGAAACAACCGGAAGTGGGCTTCAAATGATCAATGAGGTTGTCAATTAGCTTTCTGAAGATCATGGAGTCCTCTGAAAACGGGGGCTGAAGTTAAGGGCACAACCCGACATGGGTCAAATGTGTATGACTATGATTATATTGGTCGTAGCGATTTGCAAATGTTAAAATTGCAATACCCGATTGCAAATATTATATGTAAGTGTGTCAATGTAAATCTACTACATCAACAGCGAAAGTTTAATGAATCCATATCCACTGTTCTCTATTGGCGCTTTAAAGACATCTAAGATATCTAACAGTCTCTTACGGAAGCTATAGTCAAGGAATGTAAGGTGTGTAACTTCATTACGAATAATAGTATACCTAGGCGAGAAGCCATGCTCACCTCACTTCTTATTTATAAACTAATCCGATTCTGGTATAAGGCAGGAAGCACCTGCTGGAGACTCTAGCCGCTAGACCATCAGACCTACGGAAATGACTGACACTCTAGTCGACCACATTACTACCTTGGGCAAGGTGCGTCGCCATCTTTAATACCCCCATGCCCCTCAGCACGGCTAGGTATGAAGAAAGCAGAAAGCTCGGCTTCCACAATGCCCAGCGGCGAAATGTCCTTAATCTAACATGACTTCCCCTACCATCAGATTATATTTCCTCACAAGGGAATGACTCTCCTTTGTCTAGTAGTCCGGAAATCACTAGATGGGGGGCCCGTCCTCGGTGACAAATCAAACTGCAGCGCTGTCTTCAGTTCAATGTGAAAAATAAATTAAGGAGCCTCCGGAAATAATCTGCTGATTATTCCTTGAGAGGTGGTAGTGTGTGTTGGTGGGTGGGTGGGTGGGGGGTGGTGATGAGGTAGGTGGTCGGGGAGAAAAGGAGCTGCTCAGTCGATGTAAAAGGAGTTAGGTGTTGAGTCTGTAGCTGAGAGCAGCTCACATTGACAGATCAATATGGGCGGGGGTCGTCCGGTCAGCTTACGAGCTGCTCATTGCTTTTATCCACACTTGGTGTCATACTACTGAACATTTTGTTTTGTACCATGCACCTTTGGACCTATAGGGAAGAAACTAGCTCCTGATGTATTACTTTACTCAGTCACAGCAAATGTATGGATATTTAATGAACTTTAGTATCTGTGCCTGTCAATTTGCTAAAATAATACGAAAGCGACCTCCCATCGAACATAATACTGTTCCTCAATATTGCACCGGGTCTTGATTTCGATTTTGCATTGTTAATATCGGTGGACACAGGCCTCACTTCAGTGAACATGCAAGTAAATTATTTCAACCGGCTTCGCCTGGTTATGATTGTTGTTATTTACGTGTTGTTATACAACTGTGCGATGTTTACCCACCTCTAAACAATAAGTTAGCTCCTACAAGATACAACTGGGTGGTGTTATCTTCAACTCTACTGTAAAGTGCTCTGTGACATCGCCACCTCTGTTTGCAGCAGACATTATTTTGAGACAGGAGCGCAATCCCACGCAGTAGAATGAACATTGCATTTCTTCCCCGCGGTTCTGGTATTGGTACCTGTACATCTCTTAATTCATATAGCAAGAAATAATCTCACATCTAAACTTGGTTCCTGCATTCCTGTTCAATTCAGTAAGCTCATCTAGAGTTATAATATTCCCCAACGCCCACGCTTCTCCCTCCCTCGCCTTCCTATATCGCTATGGTTGCAGTTCTTCCCTCCTAGCCAATACCTTCCACTCTACATCAAAGCTCGGGATCTAATAGCAAAAAGACTAGAACTGTCTTTCATGTACGGTAAGTCAGTTGGCGGCTGGTACACACTCTTGGTGTTATCACGGTTCCCTTATGCACATGTATGTCCCCACACTGTAAACTTGTTACGACATGCTGTAGTGGTTCACCAAGCCAAGATGCTTGGCATGGTCAATATTTGCCAGTGCTGTCTGACCTAAATAAAACAACAGATACTTGTAATTTGCATACCCATTTTTTATCTGCAACCCCAGATACTTACTTCATCTGCCTGTATCTGAGCAACATTTCACCATACTACTTCGGCGGGTTAGTCCATATCTTTAGAAGCGACTTTTTACTATACTACTTACAGCAGGTGAGCCTGTATCTAAGCGACATTTCACTATACTACTTACAGCAGGTGAGCCTGTATCTAATCGACATTACACTATACTACTTACAGCAGGTGAGCCTGTATTTAAGCGACATTTCACTATACTACTTACAGCAGGTGTGCCTGTATATAAGCGACATTTCACTATACTACTTACAGCAGGTCAGCCTGTATCTAAGCGACATTTCACTATACTACTGACAGCAGGTGAGCCTGTATCTAAGCGACGTTTCACTATACTACTTACAGCAGGTGAGCCTGTATTTAAGCGACATTTCACTATACTACTAACAGTAGGTGAGCCTGCAGACATGAATGACTACTGGTATATGTCCTTTTCGTCTAGCATGAACTGTCCCTACTGCACTGGCATTGCCCTCTTATCAGGAAACCCTAATTACACACGTCCAGTACGAATAGGGCATACTCACCTACCGTCAATCTGCTACCATTGATTATTCTCTCTCATGCTCTTGTGCTTTCCAATCACCAGCCCGCCATATGCAAAGTACCAATAATCACATACGATAGGTTCCGACGTGCTACAGACCTTTGAAGCCTGTGGGGTAGTGGTTGGGTTAATAGAGGGTAGTAAAGGGGGTGTTGGGATGGGGTGTGGGGTTAGCGTATATAGGAGAGGGGCTGGCAGGTAGATTAGTGAGCCTTATTACAAGGCCGACTCAGGTCCGTACCCACCACCACTCCAACCACATCCGGGCCCTGCCGCACGGCACAGATTTAATCAGGCCGACAGACGCAGGCCACGTCACGCACGACCTTTGTCCACAGGGGGCGCTCCCGTCGGCCGCCAGCTGCTTGTGTTTACCCAATCAGAGACCACGACTCATCCGCACTTTGGGAGTTTCTCTGTCATCATTCATCCCGGCCGCGCTCAACAGGTGGCGGACAAGTCAGGATGGAGGGAGGTCGTAGTGTCTGGCAGGGTGGGGAACGGGGGGCGGGGGGGGGGGGTGGTAGTATGAGTACTATGACGACTGGGGGTCAAGAACATTGAATCGTGCACGATAATATGTCATCTAAAAGTTTGTGATAGGAAGAAAGATTGGTCTTCTGTCATCGGACCGACCCCAGCGAAAGGCCAAACCTCAAAATTGTGTAATTCATTTAAGATAGCACAGTAGTAAACCACAAGAAAGAAAGCTTTTTATATCATGTTGCCGGAAGCAATTTAGGTATAGGGATTTCCGTCATAGTTCCGTGCATGTATTTTTTCCCTTAGGGTGAATATTATTTTACATCCTGTTGCTGATAAATTGAACACATGTAAAGCATCTTTCCTAATGCTAGCTGTAACGCCAATATATGATGCAAATGTGTACCACTGTAGCATCAGTCAGCATTAAAGCATCAACTTGACTTCTTAAGACCTCCCGCAAGTCTAGCATAAAGTTAACATTTATGGGCCTGTCATTTGTTTTTCTTTAAGGCAGAGCTAAATAATGTAGCATAGCAGGCCCCTCTATAGTATACTGGAAGGGTTTAAATTACAGATATTGTGGCTGCAAAGGGGTCAAAAGCGACCTGGAGACCTGGGATGTTTTGGAGGTGACTTTCGACTTAAGGCAATAATAAAAGCGACCTGGCGACTTTTGGCCAATATTGACAATAGGTTAAAGGGTCCAAAAAAGCGACTTTTCGACCTGAACCTCTTAATTTCGGCGACTTTCCAACCGCAGGGGGGATCCCCCTGCATGTGGCGGGAAGGAAAGGTACCATTGCAGGGGCCCATGCCAATATGACCTATTGGGTTAGAGTAGGCAACTAAAATGGGTTAGTCTTGTGTAGCTTCTATACTTTGCAGCTAAGAACAATCAGTACACACTTATAGTGAAGGTCTACATACTACCAATAAATAGGCCAGTATTACATACTATATACTTTGCAGGGATACACATGGAAACCCTTATGGTTGTGGGTAGGAATAGTGCTTCAATAATTAATATCAATAGAAGTATAGTGAGAAGTAATTCACCTCATGCCTACTAGGAGGCAGCATTGAGTAGGCAGTTACTAGATTAGTATTGCTATCCGGTTTACAGTTGGATGACTTTTATTCTCATGGGAGGTAGTGCACCTATTTTCACATAGAAGGAAGGACCTAAGATATTCATAAATTAACATGTCCACATATAAGCTTGTACAGATTGCTGACATGTTAAAATCTAAATCCTTCAGATGTGCTAGATGTAGAATGGTGTAGAATGGTATGGTGATTTGTTATCCGCAATGTCATCCCTACAACGCATAAACGGAATGCCACAGATACTCATATAGCACATTTCACGGAAACAGGCCCAGTTTCCTAACTGGACTGATGTTTCTAGGGCGATGTCCACTTCCGACGTTCTCTTGTTTTTATTAGCACAGCGGCCGTATTTTCGACATTCAATATGACCGTGGGTTAATGAAAAGGAAACACTACCTAGAGTATAGACCCCTAGCATCGATATGGCGACATGGTATGACATGGGCATTTGGGGCGCAGTGACATGAGACATTGTCATTTCTAAAAATCGATAGGGGCATTTTTGGCTTCAGTAACATGGGTTACATCGCATTTCTAAGAATGGACGGGGTGACATAAGTCGACAGTGAGACATGGGGACCCTCATCTAATATCCCCTATAGGGCCTAGGCCGGTCTGGAGCTGGTTGCGGCGGCCTTTACTGATAGACTAGGTACCAGCATGTCCCTGAAAGTGATGGTTACCCAGGGACAAGGTACCAGTCAGTGTGAGTCTTATCAGTGATGGTAACCGCACCCAGCGAAATTTTAAATGGTGGACCCACTAGGTATGAGTCTACAGCCCTATAGAGTATGTTGCACTCCTCCCGTGCACCTACTACTCCCAAACTTCACCTCCCTAATTAAATGTTATACAGGACGTTCTTCACCCCATTGGATCAAGGTTGCTTCTACATGACTGCATTCACCAAGATATCGTCGATGACATTCCTGTTGGTAATGGCAAGTGCATGAATTAATTCCTTAGATTGCTGGTTACTGGATATTACTAAATGAGCCACCCAATAGTATACAGAACCTCACACCTCCCCACTTACAGATTCTATATAATCATGTTAGGCTATGGACTATAGGCTATGGACTATAGGATAATGATGATATTCTATATGCCCTATCTGTATAAAGCAGACACCCCCTGTACCTAGCCAGACACCTCTACATCAGTCTATCTACACACCACAGCTAATCAGACGGTCGGTAGGTGGCGTGTGATGTCTGATCTATACCTTGTTTAGCTGTAGGGTTGCAGGGACATCAAACAACGGCCTTATGGCCACCCCTTCAGAGGCCGAAATAAAGTGTCCCTTCGGTGGGAAACGATAAATCGGATAACAGTTCCTAGGTGTGATACTTAGGGTGGGGAACCTAGCTCAGTAGGCGCTATATATTAATTAGAAAACACCTTTTTCGTAGCATAAGGTTGCTCGGACCTATACTACTGGAAGGCCCTTTCCCCACTAATCTAGAGGCCTGTAGCCCTCTCTCATCGTGTCTAAAAGAACAAAATAGCAGTACACATGTAGTATCGGACCTACACATGCAACTACTACCCACCCACCCACCCTCTCTCAGTCGTACAGGGTGGGGCACGACCTTGACCATTGACAAATGGTTGGTTTGTATCCACTTAGCCGCATGTGAGCAGCTCATGCTCTCGTGAGGCGATTTCAACGACTCAGTGAGACGTCGTCCGTCACTGGTCGCTCCTCCCCAAGCACCCCCTGCAATAAGGGCAAATCCCTGTTTGTTTAAAAGTAAATCAGTGGAGCAGCTCGCCTGCCACGGCCAATCAGTGGGTGTGGGTGGCGGCTTGTTTGTCTTGATTCCCGTTTGCTCAGCCACCTAACTCTACACACAAATTGTGGGCGGCGGTAGGAGCAGCTCAGGGCGGCGCCTGGCGGGGTCAATGGGCACTACGGCCCCATCTGGTGGGAGGTGCGGATTGCTGGCATTAACTCTACATTGGGGGCCAACATCGGGGCCGTCCTGGGGAGAAAATAAAACACTCCGCCGGGAACTGACAAGTCGGCCTTGCCCGTCGCTCATCAATGCAGAGGGGTGTCGGCGATGTTGATTTGAATGGCTTGTCAGTGTATTTGGCCCCTAGGACCAGCCCCGCCTGTCAATTGGTCAATTTGCTGGTCGGAGGGAAACATCCCGGTGATCAATGTGGGACGTGTTGAATGCCAACAGGCTATATAGTGGTTACACCAGGGTAAAGCCTTATACTCTGACCCTGTTCGGCCCTTACCACCCCAGTCAAGTCATGTGCTGTCCATACAGAGCCTGCTCAGTCTTCTAATACCTTACCACCACAGTCAGTTTAGTCATGTAGTATCCAGGCATTGCTAAGGCCTTTACTATACCTTACCACCAGTCAGTCCTTACCACCTTACCACCAGTCAGTCATGTGCTGCACCATCCAGACCCTGCTCAGCCCTTACCACATTACCACCAGTCAGTCATGTGCTGCACCATCCAGACCCTGCTCGGCCCTTACCACCTTACCCAGTGTTACCACCAGTCAGTCATGTGCTGCACCATCCAGACCCTGCTCAGTCCTTACCACCTTACCACCAGTCAGTCATGTGCTGCACCATCCAGACCCTGCTCAGCCCTTACTACCTGCTATAACCTAATATATCTTACCAATATGATCCACACAATCAGTGACACACTTCACTATCTCCACTGCTAATTGTCATTCTACCTCATAGAATAGAAGGTCAAAATGTCCTGGTCCACCTTATATCACCATAGTGTGTGTTACAAAGGAGATTCGTAACGAAGCAAATAAGGATTCATCACAGTATCACATTTTATCATTCTTTATATGAACTTTGAATAAGTAATATAACCCTTTTCACTTCATAAAATCTGACAGTGAGAAAATTACTGAGATGAGATGAGACTCCATTCAAAGTCAATAATCAGCTCGTTTTTGTTCAATGCAACCACTTCACTAATACATGTGTCACCGATACTGATCCCTACACAGTGAAATGTCAGCTATATCTTGTAATTTATTTAGCGCTACTCCCAGTGCGACACACCTGCCCAATTCTACTCCTCACAGTTACAACGAGCTGTGTGAGCCTGTAGTGTAGACAGGGATTATCACGTTAGGGCTGGTCCTGTCAGTCCCCCTCCTCCATACCTCCCTCCAGGCCGGGCCCTGGCCCACTGGAGCAGACTGGATTAGAGGCCCTCCCTGTCGCACCCCCTGTCATTAGCGCCAGGTGAGAGGGGATAACGGGAGGTAATCCGCCCTGACATTTCCTCCAGGTCACCTGGGGGATGGGTGCCACCAGCTTCATCTCTCTCAGGCTTTGCCTTCTCGCCCACTGTTTTTCCTGGTGCGCCATAGTCTGGCCATTATCCCCCAATGACCAACTCACCTTTACGCCTAATACCTGCATAACGCACCTTGCTCTCCATACTGAAGCGTTTCTATCCCTTCTCTCCATCCTCAACTATAGCCGTATCGGCTCAGCTAAATACAGATGTAATTTATACAATCATGGCGAATGATCGTTGCTTCCCCCTCGCGGACTGCACCATGATAATCTATCTCAACATGTCTGTAACAAGTAGTAATGTATCTTTTGTTAATTGTAAATCCAATTCGTTTTGCTGTATTGAATGACTGGAAGCCACGGCGTGCATAAGATAAAATTTATATTTATATGAGACGACGTGAGAGGAGGGTCATTTCCTTTCCCATACAATACATAAGGATATGGTGGAATAGGAAACACTCCGGATAGTGAGGCTTTGCAAACTAGCTACATCAATTTTAGTCTGTGCAGAATGAAAAAAAGAAATGTTCACATTTTCCGATCGTTAAGGGCGACTAGATGGAAACGAAGCTACTTCAGTTGGCAAACTTTTAGGGAGAAAGAACAGGATATGCCAGCGCCATCTACTTTTGCTTGAATATATTATACATTTTGTAGCTCTAACGAACCATCCTGTACAAGTATAACTATTATCGACAAGAAAAAGCTTTTCCACCAGTGTATTATCTCTCAGTTTTCCGTGTTGTTATCTAGAGAATAGTTTTCGGCACATGTATTGTGAACTAGAAGAATAGAGTCCTGGGGGTATTATATACACAATGTCATATCCAACCTGATCTTGAGGAAAATAGCGGAGGGGAAGGTGGCAATATCAAGTGCCTGTACTCCGACACCTATGTTTATTGCTCGACCAGGCTTAGTTCCGAGGCTTCCTCCCCTGTTTAAACCTCCTCTCTATATTCTTGAGCTGCTCTCTCTCTCCACCTACATTTTTACCTGCACCCTGGGCTCCTCTCCTCTCGTCCAAACTAAATTATCGGCACACATATATACAATTCTCCTCCTCCTCTCCTAATTACCTTAACCCATTGAGGACCACGATCAGTGACGTAGGAAATGCCCACCCCACCCCCTCCCCCAAATCACTGAGGAGGGGGGGGGCAAAAAAAAAAAGAATTACCAAGACAGTAATTTAATACACACACTTTCAAGCAGTTACTCGCCTGGATTCCATATATCAGGTCTCCTTTTCTTTATCCATGATTTCAATGTTAATGCTATACGTCAACAGCCCACCTCAGTTTGTATTCGCAGCATTGAGAGACATGTAGAGAGAATTCCCGGCTCCTATACTACTCACACGGGGTTCTCCTAGGCTCACAGTTGGAAGTGTATAAGCAGGGGAGGCTGCCATGGCACCTCATCCTCAAGGTATACTGTGGTCTCGGACAGGCTTACTGACAGGGCGGTAATACAATTTGTTGTAGGGCTGCAACCTGGTGGCAGCTGATATAAGTATTAGACCGAGTGTGGGGGGGGGGGGGGTGAGAAGGGGTGCATATGGAGAGGGCGGAGTTCTATGTGTCAACTAGACGAGGGTAGCTCGTTGTTGGGAAGGAGGACCCCATGCATGCATGATCATTGCTGTTTATTTCACAAACCCTCCCTGAGAGTGCTACTAAATGTGGATGAGCTATATAGGTGTCCACCGCTACCCACACTCCCATTTCTACTTTGCAATATGAGTGTCTTTAATTGGCCTTTAGTTGACCCTTTGTAGTATGGAATAATCTCTGATCTTCGTCCAGTAATGGTATTTGACCTGGTGGGTAAGAAGCCAGGTCCCTTTGTCCTTAGATGGTAGAATAGCTTCTCCCTTTCCTTTGGTGTTGGCATGTATATGGGGCCAATGTCAAGGCCAAGGCAACAGACAATTACACGTATGGATATTACAGCGGAAGGTACTATTGTAAATGTTTCCCCTTCGTCCTTCTAGCAGAACAGAGATCGAGATGATTACATGCACACCTTTATACAATGTGTGCCAATGTCAAGTACTAAACTACAGAGGGATGGGAAGGTAATTAAATTTCCTCTTAAATCGATATGATGGGCTTAACTTTGAAACCATATAACTTCAACTGTACTTCCTTTGTAGCACCTGGCTATAGAAGCAATATTATTACTATCAAAATTAGATGAAGTCTAGATGCAGTGCTGCCATACATCTAAATGCGGCAGGTTTGTGTACGAACTGATCATTCCTTCTCCAAGCGGTAATACTGCTTAAACCATCTCTATAGCTTTTACTGGTCCCTTCAGGTCCCTGTGAGTGTGACAGCCAGAACCCAAGGCCCTTTTACACCAGACGGCCACCTACAGGAAACCAGCGGGAAGGGCCACCGCAGCGCTGCCTGGCGGGACGCCCGTCAACCGCTGCCAGGCTGAGAGGCAGTAGAGTTATCTTTATTCACGACTGCGAATTAACACCTCCAAGTGGGGGCGGCCCCGCCCTGGGGAGCTCTAAATGGGACGGACGACGACCACGGCGGGAGACAGCCGGGGTGCAGCTGCAGACAGTCGGGGAGTGAGATGGAGGGGGCGGCGTGTAACAAGTGGAATAAGAGGCCTTGTTGGACTGACAGCACCGCCCCCCCCCACCCAACACTCTTATGTCACCACCGTCGGCAAGAGTAGGAGAGTGCCCGCGCGCTCCGAGATTGAGGATGGCGCTGTGGGGATACAGAAAGGTCTGGTAATCGTCATAAGAGAATCTGTCCCGCGCCCGATTACTTCTCATACCGCCCGCTGATTCGTTTATCTCATTTGCGCAGCGTCACGGCTCAGTGGTTCCGCGCGCCTTCGCTGCCCTCAGCGCCAGGGGTACCTATCACTTCCGCTCAGGTGGTTCCTAGGGACCTCCCCAGAGGGCGTGTGGTAACGTCTGGTGGGGGGAAGCCAGCTGTCTACTGTATGACCACTCAGACAGTTTTCCTAAAGGTTCATCATCTCTTTTGTCTTTTTCTCTTTGACAACAAACACTCATATATATCTGTAGGAGCCAAATGCATATTCTAATTCTGTCTGCAACAATCCAGCTTACCGAGATGAGATGAGAATAGGCACAATCATATATAATAAAGACACTGATACCCCCTTTGGTCTGCTCTGCTTGAATGCTTCCTCATCCCTTTTATCTCTTTCACACATTTCTGATGTCATAACACATAACGTCCCCTCAATGGTTCAAGGATATGGGTATGTTGACTATATATCACAGACACATTGCATATGGCCTGTCAGAAGAATGCTGCCCCATTGCATATAACCAGACACCTATATCTATTATCCACATTGGGTTAAAAGCAGTCTTGCCCTACATCATCCAACATCCAATAGCAACACTGCTACCCGCCCTAACCCATTATAGATCCTTTGGTCTACTCGCCATCGTTCCCCAACATTATCAGGGACCTGGTAGTCCAATGAGAGGACTATTGATCAACCCCATAAAACTTAACTTTTATTTTTTTAGGTAAAAAGTAGGAAAGCCAGACACTCCTTAACACAAGTCCGCCATCTTTGCCTCAAATGTTTCCCGTGCATGCTCCCTGAGAGGACTTCCTTTAATCGACCTCCCGGGGTATTGAAAAGTGGAATGTGTATCCTCACCACCGCGAGCTTTCACATTATTCTCTGAATACCATCTAGCTTCTATCCTAGAACTCATCCCCTCTCCTTTCCCCTCGCCCTCCTCACTGCACTGCTCCAGGATGCCAGCTCCTTTTGGTCTGATAGTTTGGTATCGCCGCCAAAACTGTTTGCAAATATTGGATTCTGTCATTGGGTTTGGCAGGGGCCGTAGGGAAATTATCCATCCATTTTGGCCGTTGATTGCAGCCTGTCGTTGGTTATGATGGCTCCTCCCCAGCTAATGGTGGTTTTACCGAGGCGGCTTTCTCTATCAATGCCTGCACATCCTCTGCCTTACCACTAACACCGTCACCCAAGCCGCTGATGACGGGCTAACAGCCTAAACGTGTTCCTCATCTGAAATTTATATTGGCCATGGCTCCGCCTGAAGAGTGGATTTCAAAATAGCACATGTCAACTTGCTGCTTATTCATGTTGCTTGGCAATATTCAGCATGGTGTTGTATGATGTCTGTCTATGTGCCTCGGGGACATATTATGTATTAGCATATATGCCATTGCCTCAGGAACACATGCCAAAGCAATGTGCCAAAATATTCAGACATGGAAAGATGAGAAATGAAGAAAAACACGGTCATACTGCTTGTCACACCAAACGGGCGGGCCGGGCATATTATAGCAAGGTCAAAATGAAACAATGCTTGGATCTAGACAATAAGATTCCATAGCACTTAATCTAAGATAGACCATTTTAAACTGTTATTTATTCTGGAGGTAGCAGAAATGTTTCTGGGAATCCTGTTTGCATCTGTCTGGACCATGCATATTTATGGTAATAAGATACATGATAAAAGCTGGTTGGGCAAGGGCATAACGATCATTGCAATTTGATATATTGATATTGTTGTACTTAAACACATTGAGTCGAGTGTTCTAACAATTTAATACGCCGAATGATTTAATGACATAGTGTATACCATAATATAGTATATACTATGCATTTATATTTAAATGATGCACGGCATCTTATTATTTGTGTTGTAGAGTTATAGTGTTACATATATTACATTCAGGTCTAACTCACGGGCTATTAATGTCGGTGCACACAGCACTTTTTGAGCAGACAGTATGAGACAAAACATCTCCAGATATGTCTGGAGATGCTTTCTCTCCTGGCCGTGTATTATTATCAGTAGACTACTTGTCTGCACACGTCTGCACTTGTCTGTGGATATCAAACATGGTTGATAACCTGTTTCTGTTATCTGCTCAGTCTGCTCTAATCTGCTCATGTATACTATGTCCATGCATACTCTGCTCCAGACTGCCTACAACATGTTGTGTGCAACTCAGCCAATAAGGGCAGACCTCAGCATCATGTGACGACCAGGTCAAAGGTACCCACTGACCTACTTACTTTAGTGATAGAAACTTCCACCAAGATTTTATTCAAGACTTCAGTAGATAGGTTTGGTACTAGTCGTAGAGGCCCATTTATCATGTCCTATACTGATAAGACTGGATAAAACAAAACTTTAGCAGATATTAGTCTGCTGATGTTTTGTCTTGTCTAGTATGCTGAAACAAGTGTCGTGTATAGTCGTAACTACCCTTTTACTGTGCATGCTATACGTGTTATATTAGCTGGTTGTCATTGTTGTGTAGCTTGATTTATACTCCTGCTTCGTATGCGCTGTCATTTTAGGTTCTAGTTGTATATCGTGAATAGGTTTATTGATTCAAGTACGCTGTTTATGATATATTGTAATTGAGTTGTAACAAAACATAGTCTTTCCCGTCATTTACTATGTGGGCTTTTTACTACTGGGGACCGAACACAACTAACGCAAGATAAGAAGGAAAGTCACAGGTGCAGCTCCACCTACCTCCGTCTCCGCTGCCATTGCTCCTACTTGTAGACATTAATACCTATGTCAAGAAACGAGGACAAGGAGTATTGTATTCAAAAGAGCTGATTTATCTGACGAGTGATGTTGGACAATTATCATGAACATAAATATCGCGCTCATATACACCATTACTGTGAATGTTCTCAAGTAAACCTAGTCTGTATTCCCATTGATTCATCTATCTCAAGTTTCATCAAGGGTTCATGTCGGCCCAATATTGCACTTTAATAAGATGTAAATGAAAAGTTGGCAATAAAAATATACAAAACTCAAACTCAAACTGAGACATGAGACCTTAACCCTTTAAGGATGACACAACACCTCAATGCTGATATCTTCTAGTTCAACTGGAAGGCAATGGCTGCAACCACTCTGGTCCTTTCACACGTACAATTCTAAGGTGCAACAAACCATCAGAAGATGTGTGAAAAGGGGACCCCGGGAGGAGGGGGCCGGGCCCCCATTATGTGTGGTAGTGCGGCCGTCTATCACCTTGACCCCACAAGGACCCTTCACCTTACCATAGATCGGACTCTGCCCTATCTAGAGACCACCCCTATGTTTCCCATTCTTCTTAGCAGCTATTGGACGCCCTATGGCCTCGTCTCCCACAGCAGCACCCACAACCTTGCCCCGGCCACCATACTGCCATGTATCACCGAGGCCCGACCATCAGGAGAAAATCCTGCCATACTACATGTATCAACCATGGTAGGATGCTGTGCTGGTCTGACGATTAGTTGCATTGCTACCGGTTCGAGTTGCTCCTATACTTGTTGTCACTATGCAGTGAATGGTATACGATGTAGCCGAGGCAATCATATCTGGGTTGTTCCAATTCTATGCGTTGTATCCATGACTGAACAGATGTGCACTCGTGTTATCAAAGCGAAATTTGGTACACTGATTATGTAACGAATATGATATAACATCATATGTGCATGTAGCTTACATTGACTCATTGGCTATCTATGGTGTGTGACTCTGAATCTCCAGTCGATATTGAGCGTAAATACAAAGGAAGTGATAGGATGCTATCCACTAAATAGAGCTTCTGGCTATAACCATGTATACCATGCTCATGCAAATCTGTCGCACACCCTCTTCTATATATACATACAAAAGTACCATGACAATGCACCATATACTATACCAAGAAAGGATTGCATGTGTAAAGATTGAGATGCGGCAGAGAATTCAAATTGGTCTTATTTTGTCACATGCAACCATCGACCTATGCCCCCCTCCCCCCGTATAGGCACGTTTGTCTATTCTTGGTTGACTATGTCTTTGGGAACAAATTCAACCGAACTATTGAAATAGTAAATTCCTCAAGTTATATTATTTGGACGTGGCAGTCTGAGGTCAATACGTCGGCTTAAATATCCCCCTGCTTCCGCAATCCCCTATATAGTCTACATTGAAACTGTTTCAAGTTACTTGTCCTGTTGTCACGAAAGAAGAAAAGAAAAGTTCTTGCCCGTGGGTCTTTGTGTTATAATTGCTATTTGTGGCGCTGGGGACTGGGGTCGAACAGATCTGTTCATTATTATGGCCAAAATGATTCAACAAGAGTGGTACAGATTTGTCATCATGTTCAGAGCTCGTATGGAACCAAAGATTGGTATGGCCATTAAATTCAGTTCTACCCATTTACGTTGAAATTAGTTTGCCCGCATGTCAGCACGGTTTCCATTAGATGTCACTCAAATGGGATAAATGCACTACAAATTACTCTAATGCTTTAATGTCGACTTTTTCCAATTACAATTGTCATGGCAGCTACAGCAAAAACCAACCGGAAGAACTGTAAATAGGACATGACAGCAGTCTCGTCAATGAACAGTAGGAGTATCTAAAACCCGGAATTAATGAGAAAGTCTTAGTGTTTGTAGTAGAAAGTAGGAAAAGGGAGGCCAATTTGACATGATGGAATGCTGTAGGAAATATGCCCAACAAATTAATTTGATACTGTTTGCTGATGTCTGGAGCTTGTTGTATAGCACTATTGACCATAGCACTTTGTTTGTTACTGTTTGATATTGTGTGAGTCCATAGCATTATGGAACATCATGGGACAACATGCAACGCTTTCTATACAATGTTACCTTGAACAAGCTCCAAAATCTGCACATGCTGTTCCACACTGAAATAGGCTCTCACTTGTTTTATGGGTGCCATCACATTTCAAAATACACGTCAACAGTTAGTGAAGCTTCAATGAGCTTCTGTGCAGACATGTCAATGATCATTAGCCTGACTGAGTTAATCATCAAATGCCGATACGTGTTCAAAGATTTGATAAAAAATGTTGACCTTGCAACAATATTCCCATAATTAATTTAGCATAGAAACTGTTGTCAGACCTTCTATCAATTGGCGTCAAATGTCAATGGCAACCACTAAGTAGGCGCACACCAATTTATGCTTCCGAATGCTTTATATTCAAAATATGGAAGCCTAGCACCAACATTGAATTTACTGAAAAAGAATTTTGTATTCTACATCAAAATGAATAGGCTTAATCAACATCTAGTGTTTCAATTTACGTCCATACATTTTATAACATAGTAACAGGTTTGTCATATATCTCAGAACTGTATAACTGGACGCAGACATCCTTTCTTAGTATGAGGAATTTGTAATGATCCCACATATATATAGCCGGCAGCCTTTTAGCGGCTTTAGAACCACTAAGTGGCAGGGACTAGTGTAGCTCCAGGGAAATCTACGTTCTGGCTTATGAACTTTGTAATATGTCTTCATACAGAGGGGTCTTTATATACCATGCATAGAAGTCTAGCTGTCCTACACATTGATGTACTTTACCGTTATAACTTGTTTCACTTCTCAAAATCTGTTTTATCATGCATGCTGCTAACTTGACCAGCCCAGTCTTTCCTGCTTAATCTTGACAACAATGTGACATTTTACTGACTCCAATAGATGCAGAATGACGTAACTTTAGGTTCGAGACAGCACACTCTGATTGACATCATACACACACCCCCTGTGAAAATCGAGGACAGCTGCCCCGCCTGATATTATTCCTAAACAAACAGATAAAGTATATTTCAACAACACAAGAAAGTATCCTCTGTCTCTATCAGAGACTCATACAATATGTCTGCCTGAACCTATTGAATATAGGAACTTCCTCGGGAAGAAGGGTAGAAAACAGTATTCAGAACGCACCTGTCTGTGTTGATTTTCACTATGTTCTTTCCTAAAATCACGATGCAGTTGCACACGCAGGATAACCAATAAACTTGGCATACATTGTATATCACTTTACAATAAACGGACAAAAACGTATGTATAGTGTAGCAGATTTATTGTGCTCTACCATGATCTGCAGATATACTATAGCTTTTATAAGAATCCAGACTGGTTATAATGAATTAGTTTTGTATGATGATGGATGGTAAAGTCTCCATTGTGGTGGGGTTTAAGGGATATTGAGCCTTCATCCTTAGGCATGGGTCTGAAGCAGCTGTCTGGTACACAGAGCCGGGTAGGTGGTGGTGGTGGTAGAGGGTGAGCTGACCGGATCTACGGATCCACCTCCTACTGGATCTCACCCATCCTGTTAGCTGATGGACGACATAGTGTCTGCTGAGCTGTGCACCCACGGCTATGATACCGTTTTCGTATACTTGTACATATTTCTCATTCCCCAGCCTTCACTGTTTTAACTAATAAGTCACCCCCCCTCCGCCTCCTCACCCACGCCTACCACCTCACATGGTTATACTATTTACTACACGCATCTTACTACTGGTACAGGCCCATCACACCTACCCCTCTCCCATCACACCCACCACCTGACAGGATATTACTACACCCATTTTACTGTTGGTACAGCCCCACCACACCTGAGCCTCTCCCCTCACACCATCCACCTCACAGGATGATACTACACCCATTTTACTGTTGGTGCAGTCCGACCATACTTACCCCTCTCCCCTCACACCCACCATCTCACATGACCATCCTATGGCCATTTTACTATTGGTACACAGCCCCACCACACCTACCCCTCCTCTTTCACACCTACCATCTGACAGGATATTACTACACCCATTTTACTGTTGGTACAGCCCCACCACACCTGAGCCTCTCCCCTCACACCTTCCACCTCACAGGATATTACTACACCCATCTTACTGTTGGCACAGTCCCACCACACGTACCCCTCTCCTCTCACACCCACCATCTCACAGGATATTGCAACACCACTTTAACTGCTGGTACAGTCCCACTACACCTACACCTCATCCCTCACACCTACCACCTAACAGGATATTGCAACACCCCTTTAACTGCTGGTACAGTCCCATCACACCTACCCCTCTCCCCTCACACCTACCACCTAGCAGGATATTGCAATACCCCTTTTAACTGCTGGTACAGTCCCACCACACCTACACCTTATCCCTCACACCTACCACCTAGCAGGATATTGCAATACCCCTTTTAACTGCTGGTACAGTCCCATCACACCTACACCTCATCCCTCACACCTACCACCTAGCAGGATATTGCAATACCCCTTTTAACTGCTGGTACACTCCCATCACACCTACACCTCATCCCTCACACCTACCACCCAATAAGATATTGCAACACCCCTTAAACTGCTGGTACAGTCCCATAACACTTACACCTCATCCCTCACACGTACCACCCAACAGGATATTACAACACCCCTTTAACTGCTGATATAGTCCCACCACACCTACACCTCATCCCTCACACATCCGACCATCCCGGCCTCAGATGGCAAGGGTTTGTGAATAGCAGATGATGCCTGCTGCCAGGTGACAGACGGGGATGGATTACCACGGGAAGACCTCAGTCACGGGATCCCTGTCACCTGTCACCCCCAGCTCGTTAGTGAGAGACCACTTCACAAGGGGAATATCATTATCAGAGCACCACTACTCATCTACTCTAACCCTCAACACCTCTATTGTTGTGAAGGGGCTCTATACGTGAGGACTAATGTAAAATGGAGTGTTGAATAAGAAACTATTATGCCATGGAGTACTGGTATGTTTTATGACCTTATTACTTTTAGTTCCTCGGTATCGCCCATCTACCGCAAATGAAGTCACTTCCCCTAGTGAGCAAGAAGATTAATTAGCAGGACTAAGTTTTGCTCCGGACTGCTGGGTCCATTTACAATGCCCTTTCGGCGGTTTACAAAATTAATGCATTTTTCTTTAGCTGAGATGGAAATTCCCTTACGAATACGAATTAGACCTTTCCAGCTATCCGTCGACATTCAGGAACAATAATTATGTTGTGTAGTCACTATGATGGTATGTTGTGAATTTCTCGTATCATATTTCCCCTATATATAAAACGGCATTAGTTGGGACCAGCGAACCACCCCATTGAATTAGGCTTGAGTGCTTGACAGGAACAGATAAACCAAAAGAGGCTAGATACAATTATGTATTTTTTTCAAAGCTAACTCGATTTTCACCCCGAATTAAATTAAATTAATATTAATAGGGTTTCAAGTATGTGTTTCCTTCTTCTCGTTTAGATAACTCCTTGAATAAACTGCTTTGAATAGAAAAATAGCATCTAAATGCATCTAAAACATAATCTCAAAGAAAATCCTTGACTACAAGTAGTAGGCCATTTGTCAAAGATCCGCCATTGTTTTCTTCTCATTAAAGGCAGAACAATAAGATATATACAATGGGTAAAGAGTGAAATGCTACGGTAATACATAGCTTATACACATTACATTACTTATTTGAAATATCATATTTAAATATAGCCAAATCATTCAGATATCTCATCCTAAACTTCTGAGTCGAGCCAGTCCGAGAGAATCTGTTGGGAGTGTTGTTGTGGCAGTAGTGAGAAGGTCAGGTCAGGTCACGTCACGTCACTAAGCAACATCACGTCACTAAGCAACATCACGTCACTAAGCAGTTCTGTTGTGTCCCGTCAGAGGGCACCACTCCCATGGTTTCCCGCCATGAGAATAGGCCATAGTTTGCCGTGAGAAAAGGCCACAGTTTGCCGTGAGAAAAGGCCACATTTTGCCGTGAGAAAAGGCCACAGTTTGCCGTGAGAAAAGGCCAAATAAATTATGTTTTCTAGCATATATTTTCCCCCAAAATCCAGTCGCCGAAGGCGCTGGTCTACATTAAATCATGTGTCACTTGTAGCACAACACAACACGTCCCTGTTCGGGAAACAGAGCACGTTTTCTCCCTTAGATTATTGTCTGTATGTATCTTGTCACATAGCAGTTCAGCGTAGAATGTTTTCCGGAGTCGAAAGGAAAGGAGAGTTCTTCTTTAAAAGCCCTGTATGTCACATGTCTACAGCCAAATGTCCCCAAGTGTGGGAAAAGATGGCGTAATGGGACAGTAGAGTGTGTAAATATGACAGCTGCACAGCATGTCAACTCTGCCTCATGTATGTCAGAAAGGCGCCCTGCGTGGGATATTGCAGCCAACCTGGCTGTAACAAGAAATGCTGCCAACGATGAAAGCACAGCCAGCAACAACTTAAAGAAACTGCCACTCTAATCTACCGGCTGTCCACATTTTGAGGAAGCAGATTTATCATTATACTCAATCTTAAGTATTGAAGGTGCCCCATAAAGTTCAACGTATACAATTAGAGTGCCTTCATTTATTCATTTTTTAAAACCATGGCATCCTAAGATTTTGCTGAAAGATTGATTGACGTGGCTTTAATGGGAGCAGACTCCTGTATGCTCATATTTTTCCTGAATGTTGTACTATTCAGCGACACCATCCATCAAATAATGCATTTAAGTAGAAGTCCCAACAAAATGATTATATCTATATAAGCTGTTCTTGTTGCCATGGAAACATACCGCTATCATTACTATTACAGCACGCCTATGTTTATTTAGAGGGGCGTTGTCCCAGTGGAAATCCCCAAAGGCAGGTTATAGCAGTTAATCCTCAGTAAAAATGTAATATGAACATGTATACGTTACAGTTATAGCGGTTAGTATATAAGCCCCCTGTTCTCAGATGATCCCAAATGAGTGTCGAGAGTGAAGTGATAATAAAATAAAAATCATTAAAAAAAACTTGGACCACATTCAACGGATGGTACATGCGTATGTGCATCACGACGGCAGCACATGCATCAGGCTTAGCTTCTTATTACTGCCGTATATTCTTACATAATAAGCGGCACCACCAATTGCTTATAAGCCGCACCTGGGGTCTGAAAAATGCTACTTTAGTACGGTACTATACCAGGAAAACCCTCGCATAAAACGCAGTATAAATGGGCATGTTTGGTATCAGATTAAAGCCAAGGTTGATATGGGTTCTGTGCGGCTTCAAAGTAAGAATGTGCGCTACACCACATTTGCCGAAATGATTCAGAATGTAGTCACACCACGCATACCCTATTACACACAGTCAACCGGCCCCTGTTGGTGAGGAGAGGTGCTAGTTAGCCAGCACGGGTTACATGACCGACATGCTAATCAACTAATTTGTCAGGATATCGATTTGACGATAAGGGTCAGAGCACTGCCCGTGTAATGTGATTTCTGGAGATCAATCAGCAGAAGGAGGATGACAAATTCCATTACCCCTTCTGATGGATGGTCTAGGCTGTGAGGAGGGGTTCTACCTCAAACGGTGGCCGTCAGATGTCAATGCCCATGTCGGCGTATACCCACAGTACAGACAGATATGTAACGAGGATCCAGCTTTGATCAGGGCTTCACAGACGTGTCTCTGTAGGAAGCAGAGTGAGCATTTAGGGGGTCCTGTAATGGACTTACGAACTGAACTAATATTCCCAGTGGCGTGGGCGTATACATATGAAGGGTAAAAGGCTGGCAGCTTTGGTTTTGCAACTTCAGTGATAATTATGGGACATCTCTTATGTCTGTTTTCTTTATGATTATAATATAAGCTTGCGTATATATATATTATATTATGCAAGCTGCACCAACACGTCTCTGATGTGCGTCTGTTATGTTATAATTGTTTTATCATCAATTATGATGATGCCACAGGCCTTCAGATACTAAGGAAATTCATCTGACATGGGATATATGCACTGTGAAAGTATGCAGACTCTTTTAAGTGACAATAAGGCAGGTCTTCTAGCGGGAGTTGTCAGATAAAAGACCGACTTGGCATTTTCCAGCCCAAAACCAGACGTTTGCCAGCTCCAGACTCGCACCAGCCCTAGAATTTCCAAAGGGTCAGCATGATGTTTGAATGCAGGTTCGGCAAATAGACTCATCAGGGCTACATTCATACAAAAGGCACATTTATAGCAGTAGGTGCCCGTTAAAGGGTTATCCAAGATGTCTAGATATATAGATGCAAGATGGCCGTCGTTGAGTAAACACCCACTGGGGATTTTGCTCCGACATTACGTAGAATACGACGGGAGATTCCACATCTATGACTATAATTTTTGAACAGTGTAACTATAAAGGTGTGTGGAGTCAGAGGAGAGTATCAGGAGGATTGTACCATGGAGGAAATCGAGGAAATCGAGGAAATAAGAGAGGTAGACGTCGCCGGTGCTCCGGAGGAGGTGGACAATGGTCCGCCACCACTAGAGGGTGACCAGGAGCCAGCGAACATGTCACTGTTTGGTAAAATAACTGCAATGGGACAAAGCATAATGTCTCCTATCAAGGATGTTACCACCATGGAACTTGAGGAGGAAAACAGGCCTAAATCAAAAAGGCTAGCAGTGTCAGACCTACAGGAGGAATTTCTTCTCAAAATGAATGCGGTGACGGGTAAGCTCAATGTGCTAATTGGTACTACCAATAAAATTGCGGGGGTCACCAATACAAATCAGCAACAGTTAGCCCACCTCTTGACACTGGTTGAGGATCAAGGGAAAAAAATTGATGCTAACTCCCAAAAAATTAGGGTACAGCAGAAAAAAATTGTAAAATTGGCTGACGAATTAGACACGCTCAAACTCAAAAGCAAACGGCAAGGGCTGGTCATTAAGAAGCTCCAATCTGAAAGGGAAAAAGACTTGGCGGAAAAAAAAGGCCTAACCTAATCATAAGAGGAGTAGATGAAACCAAATACCCAGACCCTAAAAGGGCAATAGCCACACTGTTCACTGATTTGGGGGTGGATATGGTAGTGGAAGAATGTGTTGCTATCTATAGGCTAGGGCGAAAGGTTCATGCGTGGCCGCGTCCCATCATTGTAGTGCTCAAACACCCTGCCAGTAAGGGGGCAATCTACAGTAAGGTTAAAGCTCTGAAAGACTTTGACCAATGGGAAGATGTTTCAATAGGAGACGATCTCACCCCTACAGAAGCAAACAAACAGCGTGACCTTAGGGTCATAGCCTCCTTCGCCAAGGCAAAAAAGCACAAAGTAGCCCTAAAAGGTAGGGGGGTGGTCATTAATGGTCAGGCCATTGACCGTGACAGTCTAGATGCCGCACCGCAAGGTCTCAAATTAGCCGACGCAAAAACACTCAAGCTGGAAGGAGGTGAAATTGCCTTTCAATCCAAATACGCTATACTGTCTAACATGCATGAGGCAGAGTTCAAATATATGGGAGAGTATTACGTAAGCGTTGAACAGGCGTTCCAGCATAGGTGTGCTCTATACAGTGGTAATAATGAGTTGGCGAACGACATACTAGCCACAGACTGCCCCTACGAAGCTAAATAGCTATCCAAACAAGCCAAAGGGAGTATCACGTGGGAGACAGACAAGGTCACCATACTGGAAGAGCTGCAGTTAGCCAGGTTTGAGCAAAACCCAACACATGCCAGATACCTAATTGGTACAGGAGAAGCTGAGCTATTAGAGGCGGTTAAAGACAATGAATTTGGCACAGGTTACAATCTGTCAGATGGGGAAAAAAACGCAGATGAACACACATTGCTCTACATTACTCTATAACAAATAGCCATTGGCATTATGTTTGAGGTACTCATACTAGCGGACAGTAGAGGTTTTACCATGAAAGGAAGAATACTAGCTGCTCTACGGGATGTGAATGTCAGAGACGTCTCCATTAAAATAGAGCCTAGATCTGGAGCCACCCTATTGGACCTGCACCGTGAGGCAGTAATCCTCCTGTCTGAAAGACGTTATGACCTAATGATTGTATTTGGAGGTGTAAATGATCTCTCAATCAAAGGTGATGATGGTAAGCTTACCCCAGTGTTCAGTGACGTTGAATCCCTAGTAAACACCTTAGTGGATAGACTGGAGTCCATGAAAAAACCCATTAATGTTGAAAAGGGTCAACGTCTTGTGTATAGTCAAATGATTGGGTTGGATTATAACAAGCACAATGAGACGCAAGGCACATACCAGGACTATCAAACAGCCGTGAATGAAGGCATGGTTGGAAGAGTCTGGAGACAAGTTTACTTTTTGAGTGTAAGTATGGTACGGAGAAGTATCCCCTGTATACTGGGACTGCTGCCGGTGGAGATTCTCCTCCCTATTATTAGCACCGTTTTATTCAGGGTTTGTTAGTACAACTGACACATGAAGGGAAATAAACATTACAGACATGTTGAGGGAACATCAGGGACCAATAAAGTGCTTACACCTGGGAGAGTCTTATCAGCAGTGTATGTATGACATTTTTGTGTTCTGTTAGATATATCTGATACAGCTGGCTATACCATTATCAGGGTATATTGGCATGCTCGTACTAATGATGGACACTGATTTCTATAACCAGCAAACAGCAAACCGACCCTGAAAATGGACCAGTTACGCCTATGTGCATGTATATAGAGTATGCTTCAACTATTATGATACATGGTCAATGTGCAATGCAGGTTGAATCTAATATACCAATAACTTCAGAAAGTTAGGAAATTTAATATTAAACTTAATGCGCCAAATAGAAGGTCCATAATAGCGTCTTAACCTCATGTTCTGTCGGTGATTCTGTGTGTGAAGGGGTGGATGTTGTAATTTGAAGGCAGATTCTCATTAATTCACACCTCTAGGGACTTTTCACCGAATTTCCGTGGGAAATTGAGTGCATGAAAGTTAGAAAAGAGAGTCCATTTAGCTGTCGCTCGGATAAATCTCATTTAAAGGACCAAGGGCCCCGCCAACCGCGTTTTTGCTTCAAAGGGTGTTAATTGGCTTGGAACAATGGCTTTTGCAGTTAGAAGCGCTGCAGTTTTCTGAAGGTGCGGAAAGTGGAGCGGGGGTAGGGGGGTAGGACTTCAGTTGGCGAGGTAGGTGAGGGCAGGTGGGCTGGATGGGTGGCTTGTTAGCCTTGATGAGGCCGGGGGCAGCGCAGCAGCAGCCGTTCTTCATCATCCACACAGTAGGGGGTCACCTTATTCATGGGCCCTCTATAACACAGGGCACGCGCCTCAGTAGTCTGGACGACCAATGCTTACTGCACTGGCCGCCTTCAGACAGTACCTGTGTTTGACAGGCTATACTTTATACACTTTAAATAGTCATGATATTATAATATGTAACCCAGACTTCCAGGATGGTCCCTTAACACGTTTATAGCGTTCATTGCCATAATTATCATAAACCTGTTGTCTTTAGAGGGAGTGACATATTCTCAATAGGGCCCATGATAGACTTTACTGGTAAACACTGTAGCTTCTGACTAAGAAGTCGGTTAATCCCCAAAAAATACCAGATATATGCCACAGCCCTTTAGGTATGACTCATAGTCATACAAATATCGCTGGGATACTTGCACCTGTTACTAGAAAATACACACATGTGGCACTGTGGCTAAGCTAAGAGGATTCTACAGATACATATCTTGGGGATAGAGAAAGGGATAAGAAGTAATAATAGGTATCTCCAAGTAATATTTCCTGCTTTCGTCTCAATTTCCCATTTGCGTCAGGCAAGCAGGCGTAGGTTTGATGACAGTCCTTGTTGTTTCACTATCTTTTGCAGTAAGGACATTCAACCTTTAATAATGTGAGAGCAGAAATTCTATAGTATGTCAAGCACAGCACAGAGTTTTAAGGACAGGTTAAATTTCACAGTCTGTGACTACAGGTTGAATTGAATAGGAGTAGGGCTTTTTTATAATAAGGTTGACTTTTCAAACACGACTTGAGCGGACTTAGACTATTTGCTATGGGAGCTACTTCCTCACTGATTTATTTAAGGCCAGTTGACAGACCCACTTCTTAATTAGCATAACAGATAGACCCAGGCAGATCATGTATGCGGCCCCTTCAGGTACTGATGTTCAGGGAAGCTACTGCTGAAGCCACTACTGAAGCCACTACTGAAGCCAATTGGGAAGCCATTGAACATGTTCGCTGAATGCCTCTATGAAGCCAATCTCTTGTTTCTGCTAATAACAAGATAAAGCCCCCAGGTGCCTCACAAAGGCATGAAACAGATTCTGTGTGATAATGACTATGCAAAAGGACAATGACGGTCACAATAAGATGCCTTGAAAGCAATAACCATGTGCAATAACTGGGTTGTAATCATTTTTCAGTGACGCAGAATAACTGAAGCTTATCTCATACTTTATTAAAAAATTGGGTATGGTAGAATTGTTTCTAAATTAGGATACATGAACCAAACGGTATGACTTATGTCTGAGTAGTCCACATGCCCACAATTCCAAATTTAGTTTAACTTAATGACGGTTGATTCTGTGGCCAAATCTGTTCACAGTAGGATAGGAGAAACAATGAGAACTGCACGTCTGGGTTATTAATAGACGTACATTGACTCTGTGTGGCGTCCCTGTGTGAATTTGGAGCACACAATAAAACAGATCCCTATTATAATATGAATTATTTCTTCGTACCAGTTTCTCTCTAAGACATGTATCTGCAGAATTCACAGATGCATCCTTTCAATATCATACACAGCTGGCACAGTAGTGTTTTGTGGTTCATGAGTTGTGGCAAAGAGCCAGTGGAAGACCTAGTGAGCAGTGTTTTAGGGATTTACTGACTTCTTTGTCATATACTTTACCAGGTGGCTGTAAACAGCAGTTTATCTGTGAGACTGTTGGGAATACAATAGTCAAGTTTCCTTTGTCATGATACCACATCTAACAATGACCATAATCAATCAATGAAACATTAAGTGAAGGGGTATCGTTCGGGTATTAGAGCGTCACTCTCCGCCCTGAGGCGATATGACGATGTTCATCTCCCCCTCTGCCACTTTGGGAGTATCCATGTTTAATGTACCATTTACCTGTCTATAATCAGTTTGCTACGTGTAAACAACAAGTCATCTTAAACATTTCAGGCTGTACAGATATAGAATCATTCTTCTGATACCTACGTACAATACCCTATATGCCATACAATAGACATGTGGCATATACATATAGTGGTGAGAGGTGTGGGGGGCGAAGTTATGGCACGGGCAGTGTGCAGGCAGGAGACTGGAGAAGGGTGAGCAGCTCGCACAGTGCCAGATCCTGTGCAGTGGCGCATGTAATAGGCTGGTGACGGATGATACGGCCACCCACCTCCACGTCCACCTCTGCATCATTCCAAAGCCGATGGATCAGTCTTCCTCGGCTATAGATTCAGTTTCCCTTTGGGCGGAGTGAAGGCAGTGGGGGATCAGAGATCAGAAGGAGTTAGCTCTCTATCGGACACCAATGTAAGTCTCCAGCCCGACTCTCCTCCCGGCAGACATTGATATCGGGAAGCCATATCAGGCAGGGCCAGGGGTGGAGGGGCAGGAGACTGGACCCTGTATCATTAGGATCTGTCAGGGGATTATCGGTCGGGGCTATCAGAAGAGGGCTGGACGTTTGATAGGATATCGGGGATCCATAGCCTATAGCGCTGACAACATAATTATATCGTGGATGAAAAAGTATCCTGCCTCGCTGATATGGCTATCTTGAATGAACACGGGGCAGTGTTATTTCACCTTTCAAAAACACTGCTTGGGCGATTCATTTATAACCGTGTTATTTTCTACGATGTCCAGCATCAAAGACATAGTTGTGGTATTTGATTAACTCCAGATAGTCAGAATTCAACAGGAAATTTGTAAGGTGGCTTGCGGGAAATGAGATAGGTGGGTTGATTGCTTTTTAACATTACTTTTTAATATCATATTTTTTTTATGTTAATGTCATTTTATATGCTTGTGCGTCTTTATCAGCCCCTGTTTCATGATCACTTTAGTTGTCTTTGTAACAACTTGTCCTGATCAATCAGTCACAAAATGTCGGGATACCTATGGGATCTGCATGAATACTTTTCTCATTGTATGCTAATGTTCAAGTCTAATTTCATGAACCAATCAAGTCCTCATCCATTTTAAAAGACGTCGTCAGGTCCTCCCTGTCAGAAGGAAGGTCAGAGCTATACTTGGTTGAGATGCGGGTGGCAGGTGCCTTTTCCTATGAATATTTAGGGGTGAAAACAATACTGCTGCAAGGGGCGTCTCCAGCAGTGCTCATGCTAGACAAATGAGTTATTACCATGAAAATGCGATTACCTCGCGGCCCGCAGCAGGGGGCTAAAGACGTTGGCAACTAGATTGCGCTATTGGCATTGCAATGCGAAAAAGGCGAATTGACTTTTCCTACACCGTTATGCCTCCCTAATCTCGTTGGGGGTGGTAATGAAGATGATGCACAGGGATTTACATATGAGCCAATTAGCAGAGAAGCACTAGCATGCAACGGCAGAGGACATCGGTGTGGCCGTGATACCATTCATTACCATAACTATTACCCGCAATACTCCCTGGGGAGGACACAGCAAACATTAGACCATCATATCATTCACTGAAATTACTCTCCAGTCAATGCGAATTAGGCTAAAAATACTGATGTATTGTGTTTGATGTCCCCCCGTTAAACGTAATTAAAATCTCCTCGGGCTGACTTATCAAGCAATCAGCCAAGTTTCTCAGGGTGGAAACAGTTGATTATACGTAATTATCTATAGGGAATCCCTTATACGGTAATTACCACTCTTATGAATTAGGTTTCTCGAGTTTTACCCCAGCTCCTATGAATGGAATCAACCGTAATTATTTTTGTCTGTCATTCAATTCTACGTATCCGGATACTATGGGTTTATTTTTAACATTACCAATCTAGGAATTAAATGGGTTTGTCATTTGCAATATATGATGAATAGCTAATTGTAATTTTTAAGTAACCTAACCGTGATTGGATATGGCCATTAAGGCGATAAGGGTATCAGAGTGCTCATTTCTTCGGTTTGAATTTGGTTTGGTAGTAATGAGCAACTATACCAAGGAATGAGGGTATTGTGCACTAGCAGTACTACTTGAAAGGTGTATGAGGGAGGTGGCCAACGGATCTCAGTGAGTGTGCCAGAAAGTGGCTTGGGTCGTAGGTCAGGACACCTTCCTCAACAGCCTAGGGTACCTGTTGGAAACACAGTCATAATGATCCCACAAGAAACATTTAAGCGGGTTAATAAAGGTCAATTTTCCAAGCTTAATTAAAGCTGGTCCTGTGAGATTGGTTCAAAGAAAAGATTGCACTCGATGTATTTATAAAGCTTCAGCAATTGTAGATACCTTCGAGCCCACCTGTCACCTCCAGTGAATCATCCCCGTCCTACCACTTTCGAGGTCCCTGAATGGTCCTCCTTTGCAACATTTACATGATTTGGCTTATGACTCGTAAATTAATATGGATGCAAGGTGGATATCCAAATAGAGGTGTTTGCATTTGGTCCAATGGTCCAACATGTTTAAAGTCTAAGCACATTACTAGGTTTGTGTTTTTGAAACCTTCTGTGTAGGAATTAAACACTTTTATTCTAAACACCTAACCAGTTATATTGAATATGTTTAGATGTTTAGTATTTAAACATTATGAAAAATTGGTGTTTAAGATGTAAACATGTAGTGTTTATATCATAGTATATCAAACACATACCAGATGGCAGCTCTGGGGTTGACTGTAGTTTCTACAACCACTCAAATGCTATTGTGTCTCTAAATGTGCTTAAATCTGAGTTAATAAACTTAAATTGCATGGGATACAAAAGGATAATGATACACACTGCAAGATTCAAGGGTTGAATGTTATATCACTATGATTACGATACAATAAAGATACATCTGCTACATAGACACCTCTTTAAAGAACTCTAAGAATGGATAAAGCATCATCTTCCCTGAAGGTCTGTTGTATTGAATCAAGGTTGTGTCTATGTTAAAGTAGAGGCCTATGTGAAATAGTGATGCACATATTGCCCTAAGGGGGGGGGGGGGCTGCTAGAGGTCTCTCCAAGACACTATTTGGAAATAAAATTATTCATTTATTAAAATACCTAACATGATAATAAATTCTAGGCACACCAATTTTATCCTGACAGATAAACACAATAATATGCAAAATTCTCAAATTCTAAACACTTCATTGTCCTAAACACATTGTTCTTTACACATAAATATCTAAGCACTGGGCTAAACATATTATAGGTCTAAACATGGTAAGGAACATATTGTGTGGACAGAAACGGGGCAGGAATATGTTTAGGATTGTGTTTAGGATCTAAACACCTTTTTGCAGTGTAATGGTGTCACTTTTGGCTAAATCTATAAAAAATACTTTATTGTAACAGCTTCTGGAGGAATATTCCATTCTGGAATGCAGCTACAAAGAGAGCAACTACTGATCTTTGAGGACAATTAACCAGGATTGGGCAGTCAAGAGGAGGATGCATATATGGGTGTTCCATCCACTTATAAATGTGCACCCACTTAAATGGTTATGGCCAATTTTCTTACCATCTGACGGTCAGGCGCCTCTGACCCTCATCTGACTATTGAGAGACGCGGGGAATGTCCATGCCATGCCATATCAAAGTGGCCTCTTCTTGGCCGTGAACGTCACCAGTCTGCATTTTGAACTGCCAGGAGACACAGTGTGATTCTCTTCTGCTGCTGACCCTGAATGTCATGATGAATCTATCTAATATCCTACTCATACTATAGCTCGATGTACTTCTAAACAACAGAGTCTATAGCCTGCGTTGCAATAGTATGACTTACTTATTGCATGATGGTTTGCTGGTCGTTTCTCATAATTTAAACAGGGGCGGACCACGGATTCAAAATATCATTAGAAAACACTTTTTCATAAAGGGGGGAGGAGTTCAGACACCCTGGATGCCCCCCCCCCCCTAAATCCGCCCCTCTTAGAACACATAATATTATACGCGATGCTATAGTAAATACTGTCCATTGCCATAATTATGTTACTGAATCCATTCGATGTATGAGGTATGACATTTCAAAAGGTACTTTGTATCATCTATACCGTTGCAGAGTGGCAGTGTGAATCTAACTATGCGTAGTATTAATTTTCTATAATAAAAACTCCCAAGGGTAATCATCCATGAATAAATAAAATGTCTTTGCCTTTAAGGCCTGAGGGTCCCACCTGCTGCCTCAATGAACCTCATTTCCGCCCTGCCCTTTTAGAGGTCCCTGCATGGTCCTGAATTCTCTGCAGCATGGAGATGATTTGGCTAATGATTTCGCGATTAATGTGGGGGCAAAAGTGGGTCTACAAATGGAGGTGTCGGTGCCTGGTCCCATGGAAAGTAATGGTGAGAGATTTTCAAACCATTATCTTCCTCAGGAGAGGCAGTGATTAAGGCCATATAAATGAAGATACAACTATTTTATGGGAATCAAATATGATATAGATGGTTTCTCATTAATGCCATTTTCACCTGATAGATTTTATAATGTTTAAGCTGCGTTTGAGGTTGAACTGAACCTCAGACCCGTTATACCATGCTCAGTGTAGCAGAGACTATAGTTAAGTGTTGGAGAAACAGTCTATCTGGAGGAACAGGTACAAAGGAGGGAAGTTAATAGAACTGGTCTTTCATGACAATTAACTAGAATAAATGCAGTCGACAGAGGGATGGGTGCTCCATCCACTTATGTGCACCTACTTATGGCCATGGCCAATTTTTTACCACCTTATTGCCAGGCGTGAGAGGTGATAGCTAAGTCTCCCCTCCATCTACACAGTGGGAACGGTAGGGGAGGGGCTTCTGTACCCAGACCTCTTAAGAAGCCCATGTCAGATCAAAGTGGTTGTTTCCCCTGTGAACATTACCGGGCTGCGTTTTGACCTGCCAATCAGCACGAACTGGGCTTCTCTTCTGCTGACTGCCAATTTTATCCCAAGGCTTTTCTGTGAGTAGGAGATGAGTAATGCTCCACCCCCTTAAGACGTCTGACCCACATACTCTCCAGTTGAATATAATAGTACATCATTTGTACAAAGTCTACGTATCCAACATTGGTTTCTATGTTACAAAATGATCGATTTACATTCATAAGCTTTTATGTTTAAAAAAACACGTCCCTTTTCAAAGGTGGTGTAAAAAAATAGCGTAAATTAGCCTTAATCAGCGTAAATTTCGTGACATTAGTGTAAATGTGAAGAATATTAGTGTAAATTATTAAGTACATGTATTCGCTAGTATTAGGGTAATTAGTTAAATATTGTATTATATCATATATAAAATCGTTAAACATTAGCGTAAGTTCGCTATCTTTACGCTATTGTGATCGTTGTTTTTCTGTAACAGCCCCCAGGTCAGCTTCTTGGTGATGTCTGTAGATCTGTAGAAATGATGAGAGCTACGGGGTATATTGAATGGGGCGGCATTCGTCTCTTGTACTCACACTTGTAGTTAAGTAGGACGGAGTGTAATGTATCTACTCGCCGTACAGTCATACTGTGCAAACATTGCTTCTGTTGTGACTGGTCTGTTTAGGCCAGGGTAGATTCGGCATGATCCGGACACATACCCTGGGACAGACCCTGATATTTCTAGTTATTCATGTACGATATAACTTCTGGTGGTTCCTTATTGGAAAGAATGACATCTACATTTTACCATCATTCACAAATAAAAAGATTATAATGCTTCCGTCTCAACGTATAGTTATGCTCGACTCAAGGTGAATCGACCCTATGTTGAATGCGGCAACTATTTCGCAGACTGAATGCCTGATGAGGATGGTGAGAATGTTTCCAGTATAAATGCTTAGCGTACCGAGCTTGGCTAGCCCTCTTCTCTCGGCCCCTAGGCTGTTAAATGCAGTTTGCCAACATGGTTATATTCCCATGGAGTAAGCATAAAACACATCTTGAACTGTCTAAGGCGGCACACGTCCATGTAAATGCCTGCAAGACACAGAAGAACTAGAGTACATGTACCTTTCCATTTTACAAAGAGAATCAAGTCTATAACGGTATACTATGTTTTAATTTTCTTGTACTCTTCACATGGTAAGCTTGGGTGATTGCTATACGCTAGTATAATAACCTTTGACTTTTTCTTATTGCCTTATACGATCTTTTGCGAATTCCGCCGTTATTATATAGAACCTAGTACATGTACACGTAACAGCTACATGACATTGTGTGCTTTAAAAACGTCACATTTACGCACGACTGACCTAGCTCACGCGAGTGCACGGACAAACGTTTACAGTGAGTCTTAACCCAGTCTTACATATGTCTTACACTGATCTTATATATGCAGTCTTACTCTAGTTCCTTACTCGGGGGGGGGGGGGGGGGGCAGACCCCCGTTTTTCCCCCTTCTTCAGTAACAGTGGAACCATTATTAAGACTTTAAGATCCGGTTATAAGATGTTTGTAAGACTGGGTTAAGACTCACTGTAAACGTTTGTCCGTGCACTCGCGGGAGCTAGGTGCGAACTGCCACATGTACAGTCTTTTAAGGAACGTCATATCTACAGTGTTTCGTGACGTGTAGGTGAAGGTGTCCCAGAGGAGATTAGACTAGGGTGTGAACGTTCTAGCCGCGTGTTAATGTGCACAGTGATTTTCTCACCCATCCCCTAAGTGTACATCTCCCTGGTGGTTGGGTGCCTGAATATTGGGTGGGTGTTTTCGTGCTTTCCCCCTCCAGGCGTGTCTATACAACCGGGAGTTTTGGTGGTAGAGTACTGTAAGGTAATACTGGCACGTAAGGCCAATAGATTTCTTCCACCTAGCTAGTTGCTGATCCGTGAGCATATTTGTACATGGATGAAGTAGGAGGGTAATTCACACATTTACCACTCGTTACTAACTAAATGAAAAGATGTAGTTAGTATGATAATAATTTGACAAAGGATTTCATTGGTTCATCTGACCGAAATACACCTCCCCCGGGGCACCGGCAAGTAATGCAACGCCGCAGGAGGATGTATAATGCAGACAGATGATGCAAATAGTTCATGGATATCTCTTTGCGAAAGTCAATGTTGGTATAAAGTTGATCATACACTTTAGCAAAAGTAAACACCATTTTATAGGTTGATGGCTCAAGGACTAAAACTTCAGAGGGAAATAGCATGTCTTACAAACCCACATGACAATACCAGGGTGCCGATAATACCCCCTCTCACCCCCCAATACCCGACGGTATTGTAGTGGAGATTGTGGGGGTGGTGTGAGCATGGCGATATTCCCTTCCCCACCAGGAGGGAACGCCAGCCTCCATGGTCGCATGTCGGCGCTACCTGCAGACTCCAGCAGGCAGGCATCTCCCCAGGTACAGGAGCCATCCCGTCACGTGACTTGGCGTAAAGGGAGCTGCTTGAGTCGGCCACCCGGAAGTGGCGAGTCGTGAGAGGCGCGCGCAGCGACCCCATCGGGGAATCAAGTCATCTGTGCAGTGCAAACTTCCGCACGGCTCTGCCTCCATTAGAGAAAACATTAAATCTTCGAGCCAGCGCGATTTAGGATCATCCCCCAGCCCCTGGGGATTGTGCTCAGATTGGACCGTTTCTTCCTTAAAGGTATCCTGGCCAGGAGACGCATCGTGTCCCTGTTGGTTTAGTAATGTGCAAAGGTTGTGTGCTCATTCGGAATATTGCTGAACTTTTTTGCATGACCACATCGTTTGGATGAGGGCAAAGGCAGTATAATTCCCATTTACAAGCACTGTAGTTGCAGCATATGCACTCAGAAAGCCACAGGTAATTGAATACTCTTTATAAATAGCCATTGACCAAAGTGGTTAGGAATCAAATAGCAAACTGACTGAAATGACAGACTTTATTGCAACTTTCTTTAACTGTCTGAGCTTCGTAATATTACAGCTATGGATTTAGATGAAGGAGAACCATCTTCTCTGTAAACGTATAAGGCCGATAACGTGTCTGTCTACATACAGAATATCAGAACTCATATCCTCAAACCTCCTCCAGACCAGGGGAGCTACATGACCTGTCAAAGGAGAAGCTTATCTATATGCAAGATTCATAGATGAAGGGGACCTTAACATTTCTATAACGGTTGCCAATCCTCCTGTGTATTATGATTTCTTAAAATGCCTCCCTCTTCCACCCTGTCCCCTCTGCCTATCCATTCTTTGTGTACTATAGGAAAGAGATGACGGTGTCTAGTATATCTAAAATAATAGCACCATGAAAGTTAACACTCAGCGTAATGAATCACACGATGATCTACGATTGGTTATCAAAACGTGTCATGTATTCCCATAGTGTACTTATATATCAGAAGATGAGATATCCCTTCTCTTGGTTGTGCAACGTTCCAATTAATTAGTGAGGCTGCCATAAGTGAAACTCTTATCATTGGTTTGATGTGTCCTTTCTTGTTCACTCCCTCGACAGTATTCTACCTGATAGTGATATGGAACAAAAGAGGAATTAAACAGAGATCGCTATATAATGCATTGGTAATCAGAGAAATAGAAATGAGAAGTGTTGCTTTTTAAATCTTCAACAAAAAAGGAACTATGATTAATAGAAACGATACAGGCCAATTAGCTGATACGACGAAAGACGCTCGGCGGACGTATGCTGACTTTTATTAGTCGCCCATGCACAACTCATGAGAGATGTACGACGGGCAAATCCAATATCTGGCAGTGGCAAGATCGTGGCCTAGATTGTGGACAAGGTGACACCAGGGAATGAGAATGACCTTGATGTGACCTCTATCTGAGGCTGGCGTCACTAACGTCAGGTTCGACGTCCTCAGTGGGAGCCCAATGTGTCTAGGGGTGGAAGGGCTAGGTCCGGGAATGGAGGTTATCAAACACTGAATGTAAATAAGCCATGATGATAAGCTAACACTAAAGCTTATCCCAGCTCCATGCGATAGGTTATAGTTATATCACCTTTAGTGTGTGGTTTACAGATGGTACGTGGACAGAAAATTGATAATGATACTATTCTACATGATCCAAAACTATAGTGTGTCGGGTGAATTGGGTTTTGCATCGCGAATAGCCTTATGTAGTGCCAAAAGGCCAAATCACACAAGGCGACTATATGGTACAGAATCTCTGTGAATCGGAATACGTTGGCTTTAGGGCCATAACCCATTACCCGATTTGGTGGCATTAACGGCCAATATATTCACAACATTATACTACAAAGTACTGCAGTGGGTCTGTTTGTTGAGGGTAAATCGGCCGATAATGCTTCCAAGTCGGCTAATGGGTTATGGCCCTTACAAGTGAGTAAAACATGTTGGATTTCGGGAGAGTCACTTCACAATGAGTGTGGTTACAGATCAATTACTATACTAGTGATACCCAGTAATATATGATTTGAAATGATGGATACAGGACTACATTTTGGATGATGGTAGACAATATTTATTATAGAGGCCTAGAAAACTATGTCTGTCTATTGTCAGAAATCTGGAGTGCCCCCCCCCCTTAATCCCCAGATGTTTGATATACATTGTCTGTAGATTGAATTCGCAAAGATCTTCCTAGTGAGCAGGGGAAAATTATCTAATTATCAAGATTTTAGTTTTTGCCCAATTCGCTACTAATTCCTTACAGTCATACCTCCCTCATTTAAGATAATACAATGTAGTTGCATCTGTTACAAATTGGAGGAAGACCCCCAATTCGCAGAAGGTTTCCAGCATAGAACGCCCAATGGGATTTGACCTAAAAAGATATTAACAGCAGAGGGGTTGAATTGGGAATGTGTGGGCTCATTGTACATCTATATGTTTGCTGGTCAGTCCATTGTCATCATCTTGTACACCATGTTCAATTTTCCCTTAAAAATATGCATCAGGAAATCGATATGTTATAAAACAGTCATAGTTGCCGATGACAGACTGGAATCGCCTTCCAATTGCCTGCGAGGCATTGCCCCTATGGCATTGTGCCAGGACCTGTTGCATTAGAAGTGTCTATAAAGATACATTGTATCGATACATCAGTAACACGTGAAGGACGTGTACATACCCAGCCCACAATGTCTCCAGGAGGCACCAGTCCCAGTGCCAGCTGCAGGAGAGACTGCTGCCAGAACCAGCTATTGCCAAACACGACCTCCATACTGCACAGCAAGGCCAGGCAATGTCTTATCACGGACTCAGCCCGCTACGTATGAAGACGCTTGTATGGTTGTTTTATATCAACCTATTTAATGTCCCAGTACTATATACTAGTATATATATATATATATATATATATATATATATATATATATATATATATATATATATATATATATATATATATATATATATATACCACAGTTGGCTGGGAGAACAAAATAAACTGTCTATCTGTATAACACATACAAAGCAATCATTTCCCAGTGATGGGTATAAATCCGATATCGATACACGTGAGTAGCTGTATAAGTGTTAAATGCCTTGGACAATAGTAATGATCCTCGGCTGGCGCCTTGGACAATTACCCTTCCATGGCTTATAACACTTATACGGCCACCTACCTGCACCATATCTACTACAGATATATCTGCTTTGTTTTATTTCTAATAGAGCGACTCATAGTTCATCTGCGACCCTATGTTTCTCTCCCCGTTGGCTCTCCACATTATTCCGCCTCCTCTCCATCAGCCCTCCCCCCTAACAAAGCCACCTCCACACCCACACCCACTCCAGCGCCACCACTGTGAGGAGGCAGTGGGACACCGGGACAGTGCTGGGGTCCTTGGGGGCAGGCATGCTGCTTTGCAGACGGCTATTAAGGGCCCGAAAGTCTTGGCTCCTTTCCGCAATTCAGCGCCGAGCGGGGCACATGATGGGACTGGGTACAGGGCGTCCCGTCGGCCGCCGCTCATTTGTTCCCCTCCAGGAGAGCGGCCGGCGGACCAGCTTTTACTCCAGTCAGCGTGAATGGACCCCTAATGGAAACCTCGCCCCCGTCTCACCGCCCTCCCCCTCAATTACAGCCTCCGCTATTGTCCAAACCAGGGCCACAAGAATCTCTTTAGACTGATTGGAAGTCCATTGGGTTTCCAAGAGGATGTGGGAGGCCAACGTCGCCTTCTCATATACTTGACTTAAATGGCGTTTTTCCTCTTGTGAATCGTGATGGCAAAATAACCCAATTAGATTGCAAACATGGGAGCTTGGCCTGGGTAGGGAGGTGCTCTGATAGTGAATGGGAAGTCTCAAGGACATATATATATATATAATTTTTTACACATACCTATTTGTGCTCGAAATACAGGGTCTGCGTTCACTCGTGAAATTCAAAATTCAATTGCGATAATAAAGTCGCTATATTATTGAACCATTAGAGTCGATTCTTATTCCATCATAGTAATCCTATAGTAACAAGACTATCCCAACTGCTAATTTCATATCGAAACCAACCCTTATATTGCGATTTTCACCATGCTTTTACTTGGTTCCAGGCCTCACATCAGAAAGGATACAGAAGGACGGATAGAGGGATGAGGAAAGAAAAGAATGAGACAGAGAATGGGAGGTGTAGACAGACAGGGATTCCGTTAGGTCTTACAGAATACATATATGAATGGTCATCGACCAATACACCATACAACACCCGAATAGACTCAGCCTGTCACCTGGGGGTCCGACAACTCGAACCGGCCAACTTACACCCCACTAACCCCCGTCGGCATGGCCTGGATCCGCTGGGAGCGACTCGCGCCCGTCCCGTTGGGTCTGCTTACAGCCCTACAGCTGGTGAGCAGCTCGGTGAGCATCTCCTCAGGCTGACTCATAAAGTGAGCAGTTCCTCGTTGTGGTGACCGGACGTGGAGTCCACAATGCCCGGCCCTGGCCCCCTTATAGCTGACACCGGCCGTGAATACAAATACACCGCCGCTGGCCACAACGTCGATTGCTGCCATCGTCGTCGGCCGACACCAGTACTGCTCTGCATGCTCGGCGGCCGGCCTATGGGAACAACACCGGCGGAAATCAAATGGCCTGCAGTGATGGTTGAGATGTGGGTGGGGCATTGTGTTACTGTGCCGCCATGTAGTTCTCACGATGGGGCTATCATCCTGAAGTGCAGTGCCCATCTTTCTACTGCTTTGTGCAATCATCATAGCTCCCTCATCGACTTCAAACCCTAGCTATGTTACATTGGGTTGATATTGGACTGAAACCAGGGACATGGCATGTATATATTATCGTTGAGTATGATATTGATGCCAATATGAATGTTGATAACGCACGCTATTCGATACATTCTCTGATTTCGGATCGAGTATAGATGTTCAAAATTGGAAACTATGGAAAAACGGGAAAAGACTTCTTATCCCTACTTTACACAACCACTGAATGCCTTGTTGACAAGGCTCGCTATGCTTATGTGTACCATGATTACCCAAGGGCTTTGACCAATCAGGGCTCAGGGATTTAGTCTATGACCTCACTTCCTCTGTGCACTCTCCTAGTAGAGTGTTGGTGCACTTCCTAAATTGGAAACTAGACTCAACATAGGTACATAATATTTCATACCAGGGAAGGGTGGCAGGGGGGTGGGCTCTTATTCCAATGTGTGCAGCCGGATATTTAACATGAAGTATTAGATATGGTACAAGTGACTTGCTGTATACGTGTTATAAGCCAAAGACAGGGTAATTGCCCAAGGCACCAGCTGCGGATAAAATTACCATTGTCCAAGGCTTATAGCAGTTATGCAGCTAGTCACACGTATCATATATGACTTACACCCACCGTAGGAGAGCATACTCAATGGACTGCATCTACATACAGCACAATCAGGCAATGTATTTTGTTCTCTCGGCCAACTGTGGTGTAATGTCCTTTACACATGCCCTTTATCACTGCTCCAATGGCTGCTGACAGAGTCAGTGTATCAGAGACAGTACTACAGAGCTGTACTTACTTTACTCATCATTTAGCTAATTGAACGACAAAGAGAAAACCATAAATATCACATGTATGGGTGGCCAACTCACATTCATAAGTACATATATATAGGCCATATAGTTAGAGTTGGACCTGCCCGATGGTGGTAAACGTCCCCGGGAGACTTGTCTGACGTCTATTCGGAGGTGGTTCCTCAGAAAGACGACTTGGATGCTCGCTGGTTGACCGCGCCTTTCACTATAGGGTGGTCCCTAGAGGCCGCGTGTGGCCCGGTATACCTAGATCTGCACTCTTTACTCCCACCTCCGTGCACCCCTACCACCACACCCCCTCCAACAGCCTCGGACATCCACCCCCTCCCAACATCAGACCCCCCCCCCCCAGACACACCACCCACACCTCGTCCTGATGACGAGGAGTAGCTGCATGGCCGCCATCTGAACTTTCCCTAATTGACCTATAACTTCCGGCACACTGGCGGCTTCCGGTGCTTGTCACGTGACCGGGAAACAAAGTCGTTAGTGGCCAGGTGTAAGCTCTTTACCTGCATATCCGCCCCACCATTAGCCCTGCCCCGGCCTGCATAAAAGCATGGCAGCTGTCCTGTTCATATCTCTAGCCTGCCTTTGAAAGGGATTTACTGCCCACCAGACCTCGATAATCCGGCCGTCAATAATCTAGCACCCTCAGTATCCGACTGATGATTCTGACAACCACAGTTCTAGACATGAGCATTTGCTTCGATAATCTGGCAGATTCTATGTCTGGCTGTGTATTACCTGCGACGGGACAGATCATCAAGTATACTGGTAAAGTTCTGTAGATAGCATTGCAATAGCTAACGAATTATCTATCACAGGCCCGACGAGTGCAGTCTGTGTATTGAATTGACGTCGTGTAACTCCCAACACACAATCAGCCAATCAGGGGCGATTGTGCTGCTTTTTTGCTGGGTGTACGATGTGGACATGTTTTAAACATCGCAGTTGCCTTGTGTCCAAGTTGATGATATTATGGAAATGGATGAAGAGACAGTCAATCCCCAGCATTATAAATAATCATATAGTCAGTAGTATATAGAAATAGGCGAAAAGACTATCCCAACCCTGTGATGCACATACTTTATGTAGACAGTAGTATAATGGAAATAGGTGTCACTCTAATGTGTTATACATGTTAATAACTTCCGTAGTAGTATAGGGAAATATTGTGTATTACATGTAGTAGTAGTATAATAGTAGTATAGGGGGATAGTTGTGTCATTGTCCTGTTTTATAATACCACATGTAGGAAAAAATAGTACATTGAAATGGGTGAAGAGACTTCACTCCCCTGTGTTATGATATAATTATTGTCAGTAGTATATGGAAATGGGTGAAGAGACTGTCACTTCCCTGTGGTATAACATAAGTATAGTCAGTAGTATATGGACATGGGTGAAGAGACTGTCACTCGGCTTTGCTATACAGTATGTAGACAGTAGTAGAACTAGTAGGTCACAGGCCCGCTTGGGAGTTAGTAGTATATGGAAATGGTTGATTGTGTCAGACAGAGCATGTCGGTTAGCTGTACCTGAACAGCTTAATCAAAATTCACAAATGCATTCTCAATATAAATATATGACTAAAAGCATTCCTATTGGTTAATACAGAAACACTAGAGATTAATTTTATGATAAGGATGTGAGGAGATAATAATTTCTTGTTCAAGCCAGGGCGTTTGAAGTGGATATAAGCTCTGGAACTACAAGTCAAAATTGCAAGCTACATACTCAGAAAAGTCAGCGTCATTGTCGCTAGAACCACTCTCACATGAAAGTCAGGCACTTTCATGTGAGAGTGGTTCTAGCGACAATGACGCTGGCTTTTCTGTGTATGTACTCTATAAGTATAGTCTACAGTATGACTTCAGTGCACATTAAATGAAATGCATATTACACATGCAGAGTACATTTAAAGTGTTGGCTGTATAGTACATTTTTCATAGATGCTATCAATGATGGTCCTAGGGTACATGTATAAGCCATCGGCCCACTGTTTTAAGCAAGATTGTATAATCGGGATGAAGCACTACTTTGTTGGATAAACATCACCCCAGCAGTTACTTGGGGCGATATCTCTCTACGCTTCCGCTCCCCCAGTCATTATCAACCAATTAGAAAGGGTACAAAAATGTTGATGTGGGAACGTGGAGGATAGAAAAAGGGGAATAAGAGACAATTACTAACGTGCTGGATAAAAGAACGCCACTCCTTCAGGCGATGGGTGGTGGACACCATGCAGCAAGCGCAGACTAAAAAGACAAACACACTGGAGGCTATTTGAGAGACGCGCAATCAAAAGAGGTTGTATGTTGGGACGGCGGGACGTCGGAGACAATTCCCAATGCTGATCTCATGGTGTCGTGGCCGCGGGCGACCTGATGGATTGCCAGGACCCACTATCTGATTGGCCGCGGGGCCAATGCCGACTGGTTTTTGTAGGGCTGACAGTGGGGTCGGGGGTGCAGTGGTCTTCTAACTTAGCCCTGTGCAGCAGAACGGGGTTAGGCGGCTATAAATACAGGGCACAGGGGTGAGTCCCTGGTGCAGCTGCAATCGGAGTCCCATGAGTTGTACCTACAGTAGGCAGGGCCCGACGTCTTGGAGATAGAGTCAAGCGGCCGTCAGACTCACTCCCACACGGGGACTGCTCGCCGACTATAGAGAGTGACTGAGCCGTCTCTGTACAGAAGGAGCAGCTCGGGGAGTAGCTCAGGAGTGGCTCTGAGTTGCTCCAGGCTGAGTGATTGCAGAAGTGGATGTGTTTGTATAGGGCTGTTTGTGATGGCTGTCTCCCAAAGTGTTCGTATCCCACAAACAACTCGCTAATATGGGAACACATTAACACAGTTATTACTACCCCCCCCCCCTCTCTCTCTCTCTCTCTCTCTCTCTCTCTCTCTCTCTCTCTTTCTCTGTCTCCCCCTCTATCTCCCTGGACCCCCGTTCTGCACAGTGATGTCATCAAAACAGTTATGAATGACCTCTAATTACGTGAAATAAACACAGCGCCCCACTCTAATTAGTCCAAATAGTTTTTTCTTCACTTATTGAGACCGGGTCATATTTCTCGTGTTCAACCCGAACCGAGGAACTCATGAAGAAATACTCAGTTTGAACCAATTCTCATGCAGTTCTGACGCTTTCCCTCCTATAGTGGGGAGTAGTTATACACATATCAGACTATTAATCACAGTATCAGGACGTCCCCTTAAGTTCTGAAAAAGGGTAGTATACGAGTTGGCAGGAAAAGGTCGATTTATTCTGTTCTTGAATAGTAAGTAGCTGGGTAAAACCCCTCAAATGTCAGTATTAATTGTTCCTATCGCACACTCAACTCTCCATCGTCTATTACCAGTATTCAATTTTTCAGCAGCACCATTGACTGTACCTCGGTCCCATCCCCACTACGTTAACAGGATCTATCAACGCACGTAACGTCACCAATAGGCTTACTTTTAAATCCATCTCACTCATTGAATTTGTTTTAAGGTGGCGAAGGCACGGTGGACTGCCTGTGAAAAGGCGCAAAACACCATCACGTCCCTACAGAGAGTGAATTTGCATAGCATGATGAATGGATTTAGAATCACGCCGGGGGTCTATACCTTCCTATGGCAGGGTAGCATCTTTTATAATATGCACCAGATATTGAAGATGATCAGACGTCGGGCATCAAGCGGAGGCAGTGTGTTGGGCTGACGTTGGATCATGCCTGATTAACGAAATTGTCATTAGGAGGGAAACAACATAGGCGGTTCCTGTATGCTATGCTATGGGGATTATTACGCCTAAGGGCGTTCCCTGCGAACTAGAGCCCTCATAATTATAGTGTACTGATGGGTGAACAGCAGTCAACATATGAACATCATCAATTTGATGGATACCAATATGGAAGGTACAGAGATCATGTATAAATAACATGGCACCACGGAGGAGTGCATGGGATCCTCACATGCTTTTGATACCCATAGATGATATTGATTTTATATTATTTATTGGGATAACCCACGAATGTGCTTAACTAAAGGGACAGGGTGATTAACATTGCACCAGAGGAGACGGGTCAAGTTAGTACAGCACCACTCTCCAAGCAGAGTCTCGTATACAGTAGCTCGACTCTGCTCAAACTTAGACTTCCTCTATGTGAGGAAAAGGGAAAGGGGCAGACCAAAGGTAGTTACTTTCCTTCCTCCTACCCATTTCACACAGTATCACTTCCATACACAAGACATAATTAGATTCCAACGCTTATGATAGTTGAAATGCCCAGACCATATGTCACTTCAGTTTCTTCTGTATGGTGGCATGCCCCATAAAAGGCGGATTGTTCGAGAACTGGGCCTGAGAACTTTCCAAGAACTAAGTTATTAGAAGATGAAGGCAGCCATATCAAGAAATAGCAAAGTGTTGCATAGAAAACATGATGATATCAGATGAGTATATTACTGGTTGACTAACTCGCTCAATGCCTCAGACCGCTCTTTACCGCAGTGTTTGTACAGCACATGGCTATATAGAAGATGAGGTCCCTCTCCGATGGGGAACAGGTTGACTGATTCAGCTAGGGACAGGTTGGGCCTGGGGGTCCCCTAAGTGTTGCCTGTCTAACTGCATCAAGACGACGGGTACCGTCCCAATCATTAGATATCCCCAAGCCGCAGCTGTACCTATCGGTTGGCACCAATGGGAGCTTGTAGGGAGGATGCACTCAACAGATTCTGTCCACTGCCAATGCCTGCATTCTATTTGGTCTACCCAGCCCCCAGTCACTTGTGCAGGCCTTAGTGGTGGACGAGAGCGACTCTTCAAGGGAGCCCGTTTGGGTTAGTGCATGGTGGCTAAATCTTATTCTAAGAAATCTAACCCACTTTGTTCGTTGTTGCTTTTAGCACCCACAAGACATTCAGAGAGTAGAGCTACAGTCCCTTCTTGGTGGTTCTCATCAGGCTTCTTACTACCTTTAGTACCCTAGGCTATAATAGTGATGTTCTAGTTGCACATACTAACTCTACCAGCAATCGACTATAGCGATGATTCTGGATTCTTTGTATGGGCGGCCATAAAAGTTCTGTCCACGGAATTTCTCGTGAGATTTAGGCAGTGACCATACATCCATACACCATAGCTTGCAAGGAACAAGCTAAGTTGCGAGAGTTGAGCCAAGATCTCACAAGATTATTGGTGCCAGTGTACGCACAGCAGTTGCGGGAACAAGTCCACACGAGTTAGGTCGCTATAGGATCTGTTATCCCTTTTAATCGTGTTTCTACGTGCCTATACATCTGTAGAAAGTAGTCCATTGCCCTACGCAGAAACGGCTTCTCCGACTTCAATCCTGAGGCAATAACAAGTGTCTGAAAATGTTGAATCTGGTAATGTTTGCCCAAAGCAGAGGTTACTTTGATTCTAGTTCCCCTCGCATTAATGTATAGTTCCCTGGGCTGAAATGACACAGGGGACATCCCTACCTTGCCAAGTCTTTAGAATATGCAGTTTATTACTCATTTCTACAAATCAGAAAACTTTGAAGCAGATAGTCTGTACAATCAGACATCTATTACTGCATTAATGCTTTGATTGGTCTAGACATAGCTATAATTAGCCAGTTGTTCATTTCAGCTGACCCCATTGTGCCACACAGGGCCTTCTTGGTTGGTCTAGACACACTCGATTGGGTGAGAGTCAGCATCCCCAGTAGAAAACTGGCACTTCTGCTTGTAATTCTCAGAAAGCCCCGATCCCATTTCAGAGTTACAGGCTTAAACTCATGTTCCATTGTGTCTATTTTCTATCTTCTCCAATTCAAATTATCAAAATTATGATAGGGAAAGCACTAGAATAACTCCACCACCACCCCTCACACCCCACTGCCTATTCTGCACCAGCACACCACCAGCCACACCCTTCCCATTATCGCACTCTTTCCACTGCAAGGCGACACGCCATATTGGATGGGCTAAGCCTTAAATGGGAACACGAGCCCCCTTGACATGTGGGCCTTTGTTGGACTTCAGACCCTGATTAGTTTGGCTCAGGACATCACCCCCTATTCAACTGACACCGGATAGGACCGGCTCAAGTTTTAACTCGCAGAACACTTCGCAAATAACCAGAAAAGCCTTAGCCTGGTTGGGGGACTAGGCACATGGGTGTAAGCATGATACCAGCCAGTGGGTGCCCAGAGCTGGGTACCAATGCAGCAGGTCCGGAATGTGAGTATTGACTATAGTCTTTGATTTGTAACCTGACTAGGGACATCAGGGGTCTCCAGGGAGGCCCTTTCAATCTATCAATGTCCGCCGCTGGTTCGCCTTATAAATTCAGACATCTTAGTATTCCGCCCCCTCTCGTGCCAATGCTGCACTCAGCACTCGACATAGAATCTAAGACCAAAAGGGTTGTCACACTACATACTGCTCACACTGCTCAGACCACAGGCTTACACAACTGCAGTATATACATCCAGCTCAGCCATAGTGTATCGCTGCAAGGGCAGAGGAAGCAAACCTTTATTTGTGGGACGGGAGGAAACAGCCCATCCACTTTTGATGCGCTTATATATAAATAATTATTATGCCTATGGATGCATCAATATGTATACTTTAAATACATATAATATTATAGGATGACAGTTGTGATGAGCCCTGCTGATTTCGTTTTAGGCCTATTATGAGCAGCATAACCTCTGACTACTCTCGTTCCCAAATTCTTCCAAATGAATACTCTAGTGACAACCACTATGACCTTGAACTTTGATTTTTTCTGGGTTTGGCCCCTGTCGTTTGCTTGGAACCAGTACACAGGAACCAGAATGTATGATGGTAAAACGGCCATCATACATTCTGGTTCCTGTTCACTGGTTCCAACATACCAGCAGGGGCTGCTCAAAGTAAAATCAAAGTTCAAGGTCAGAGTGGTTGTCACCAGAGCCTTCCTTCGGAAGGATTTGAGAACGAGAGTAAACCTCTGATCATGACTTGCTGGCCCTCTGTAGGAAAGGAATATAAGGTTTGGGAATTCTACAGGGTCTCAATATACCTTTTCGTGGAAGGAGGGGGACGGGGGAAGCGACCCATCCCGTGCCCCCTTCCGTGATTCTGTAATTAGTGGAATGCGATTGTGCCCCCCCCCCTATATTTACCCATGCCACTGAGCCATACTTATACACCCTTCATTTTCAGTAACTCTCATTTCTAGCACGACACGATATTTGGCTTACTTTATGTTGCAACTTGTATAGGATGGAAACCCCTAGGCCGATTTGGGTGCATTACATATAGGTGGCGATAAGTTCGCTCTGAGAGCAGGGCTGCGGGCGGTGCTGTACAAATGTCATTCAGGTCATACTCCAGTGGCTGAGGGGAGAGCAGTACGGAATAACGGATCGTATATACCAGGTATCCGTGACGGCCGGATGCTGGGTTTGTAGGTAGGTAAAGGGGGTGCCGGCCCTCAGCTTCCTGGCCTACGTGTCTTGCCTGCTACCTGTATGAACCTCCTAACAGACCACTCTACCAGTCCAGCCGTGTTTCCTTCCTGCTCCTCCAGTAACATGATGGTATGTACACCACGGGGATGCTCGGAGGCTACCGAGAATTGAGTTGAAGGGAGTGTTCATATTTTAACGGGTGGATTTGGGGGCTGGTCGTGGGGGGGGGGGGTGAGGGACAAAAATGCCAACCCCGCTTGGGGGGGGGGGGCAAAAAAATGTTCACCTGTTTTCAGCGTAAAAGTTTCGACCCCTCTAGGCTAGTAGGGGTTAATGCAGTATATTGTACAATGTAGTAGTAGGGGCTCACCTGTTAAATGTATGTGTAATCCTATAAATCCCTTCAGAGAAGAATGTCTCTGAATGAAATGTCCCTGTATATTATATATTTAAAGTCACTTCAGCTAGGTATTCCCAAGCCTTTTTGTGCTTCCAGTGGGGATGCCAGGAAGAGGTCTGATTTCTTCTCATCGGGGCTTATTCTGATATCCCCTGATGGCTTAAAGAGAGGGAGGCCTAATGCTCAGCAAAGTAGATATATGGCGCGCATGCACTGATAAAATGAAGGGATCCAAACTTGTCAAAAGGTTGTCTTATAAGAAGAGTTTAGGGTCTTTAAAGTGACGGTCATAAAATAAACGAGTTAAAGGTTGTCTATTTGATGAACTGTCCGGTTACCATCCCACAAGACAAGACTAGGGTCATCTAACTGACAATGTTAGCCCAGGCAGTGGCCCACTCCAAGTGACAAGTCTAAGGTCCTCAAATTGACAACCCAAAATAGTTAACCCTTTATTGGCTGCAAACTGCTTTAAATGTGCTTGAATCCCTTTGTCAGCATGATGCATGAATGTAGCCCTGGTGAGTCTATTCGCCAAGCCTGCATTCATGCACCTTTGGAAATGAATCAACAGTTGGGCGAGTATACTTGCCAAGGCTGAATTCATGTATTATGATCACATAGAGCATAGCACCTTAAAGCACTATGCACCCCTTAGAGGGTTAACCTGTGCACTATTACCTCTACTTCACTGCAGGTGGAGCTAACTGGGTTCTGCCTAGGTATAATTGTTGTCCATGTCTGTCTATATTTCTGAGGTTTATAAGAGCTAATTCATACAAACATAGAGGTATGTAGGTTAGGGGAATTCCTGCCATATCACCAAGTCTATATTGAGAGTATTTCTACCCTTTAGTTACAGACTGCTAACACATATGTGGATGTCATACCAATGGGAGTTTCCTTGCAGCTATTGTACCATAGAAATAACCACAAAAGAGGTGTCTGTGCCCTACACATATTTGTTTTGTCTCAATTATATCAAAACATTGATTCCTTTACCTTTTCTAGCATCCCCAATAGATAAATCTCAGGATTCTCCATAACATGAATGTGTATTCCCATAAATATGATTAAAATCAACATAGAAATTATGCAATTCATTCCCCAACTTTATACATAATGCATGTTATACTGATGCCACCTACAGGGAAAATCCTGAATCAGACCCTGGTTGACGAGTCTAGGGCTGGCATGAGTCAGGTTTTGGGCTGGCACATACCAAGTGTATCTTCTATCTGACAACTACAGCTAGAGGACCCACTCTCTTGTCACTTAGAAGAGTCTGCAGACGAGTTTACTTTTTGAGTGTGGGCACAACTCTGTGGAGTCAAGCCTTTCTTAGATCTGCGGCCCACTAGCTCTTGTGCATTTTTAATTTGACGTTGCTTACGGGACGACCACAGCCGACTCAAATAAATCCCAGTTAGTTATTCCAGAGCTCCCGGTGGACATTCGCCAGCTCAGCACACTTTCTATATCCGTGGGGAAAGCGATGGCTAATTTACATTCCTACAGGGACCCATTAAATATTTCCTATGTTCTTTACTACACTTCTCTCGTTGATTCATCTAATTCCCAAACCACAAACTTGTGTCGTCCCCGGAGGTTAGGTTTAGGATGGGAACATACATAATTATACGCCCACGACAACGATGCCCAGGGTTTGTACGAGGTATTAATGTAAGGAAAATCAACTTCATTTTGTGATATCTTAAGTAGGTAATCATATTATGTCAATGAACCTTTAAATGCTAACTTGGCAACTCCATCCCATCGTCCCTTCCTGATAGTGCAGGCAGAAAGAGTTCAGTTTAAACCCCTAATGCTTGCTACCCGTCCAGCAAGCGTTGTAGTGGAGCAGGGAGTGGTACTCTTGCCATGAATAGGGCGTGTAGGAGTCTAAGACCAGATCGAGGTGAAATTTTGATGGTCCATCCCTGTACAACAACTATCTGTGTCATAACCACTATCTGTGTCAAACACATATAGAGGTTCACCATCCAACCGCTATCTGTGTCAAAAAAACGCTATCTGTAGTACCCATCCAACAGCTATCTGTGGTAACCAACGCTATCTGTAGTAACTTCTGTATCATTCTGCATAGGGACATCCAACAGCTATCTGTGTCAAAAAACGCTATCTGTATCATACTAACGATGATACATTGTCTGTGTCATACTCTTTATCGTCATGAGGCATACACACATCCCTAGCAAGTAACTCGCAAGTGCTGCATTCAAGCATCATGCAGAACATACAGGTTTGATACAACCATGTCTGGTTTGCATGATGCACGAATGCAGCCTTGGCCCAGAATGATAAAGGTGTAAACACGCTCCAATTAAACATTGACCTTATTTAACCTTGCCTGCATTGCCTGCATACCCTTTCTTACCCAATGACATTGTTGAGACAGATAGCGGTTATACTACAGATAGCGGTTGGTGGAGCAACTGCTATCTGTGTCAAAGCTATAAAACATATCAAAGGGAATACTATGCCATGTTATACTGGCCCATCCTAATGTCCTGCCCTCCAATTATATATTGACCTGAGTTGACCTTTCTTGCATTGCCTGGATACCCTACCCTACCCAACGGTATGGTTGATACAGATAGCAGTTTTATTACAGATAGCGGTTGATACAGCAACCACTATCTGTGTCAAAGAGAAATCACCTTTTTCATGAAAATTGACATTTTCTCGATTGTCCACCCTTTTCCCACCAAATTGGCCATTGTCAAGAAGGTGTACTTTACAAAGATTCTTTTACATTTTCCTTGCAAATTTTCAGCGAGATGCACTTTTATGATTTTTTTTATGCTTTCCTCGCTAATTTGGCCATTTTTAGGAGCGTCTACTTTTTGGTGATTTAACTGATTTATTATCTTTCTTACCGAATTAGTCATTTGCAGGAAAATTGTTTTATCATTGCTCAATTTTCAAGTGAATTTGACCATTTCCCTGAAAATGGACTTTTTTTTTGCTATTTTCTATGTTTTTCTTGGCAAATTGGCCATTTTTAGAAAAGTTTATTTTTTCATGATTTTCAAAATAAAAAATCAATTCAAAACAACTTGTTACAGTCCTAAACCTTCTAGGCATCTGTTCCAAACTCCCTACAAACCTAAAAACCAAATGCGCTACAAAGTCACTACTAACCCAATTTTGACACACTTAGTGTTTAGGGAAACACCAGATATGCTTGACACAGATAACACCTTGTTGATACACATATTTTGACACATATAGCGTCTTTTTGACACAGATAGCGGTTGGATGGTGAACCTCTATATGTGTTTGACACAGATAGCGGTTATGACACAGATAGTTGTTGTACAATCCCCCCTCAAGGGCTCCAATATTTTTGGTCCCCACCCATCAAGGGATCCACATTTCTTTGGTCCCCCACCCCCTCGGAAAAGAATCCAACAAAGTACAAATCTGAGAACTGTATAGATAAACTCCCCATAATCGACATATACAAAACAAATATTGAATAAAAGTTAGAAATGCATTGTCGTCTGCACCCACAGTAGCCTATGAAGGGTCTTTGATTGGCCCCCTAATTGGCAGTTGAGTGGTACTAAGAATGTTGTACATTACCGAGCAAACATTTGAAGAGTCATTATAAAAGTGTCTAGACCAATCAATGATCCGTGCCCATGCACTATAACGACACATTATTTTACAAAGCATTATAACCTCATCCATAAAAGGCTAAATACGGTGTATGCATACTAGTTGTACATGTAACAATGGTAATATCCATGGCGGTGATGGTATGGCAGTGGTCCCATATTTAGGTGGGTTTTAGAAAAGGTATATTCTGTGCCAACTGTTTGGTGAGACTTCAAACGCCTCACTTCAAAACATCCCTTTACAAGCTGTTTTGATCATCAAGTGAGTGGCTCCAGAAGTTGTGTACTGGTAACCATGGGAACAAGAAAGGTTTGTATATTTACTGTACCATGGTGTAGTTATTTGCCGATCAAGCTTAAAGACGAAGGAGAAGGGTGATCAGAGAGCATTGGAAACAACATATCGATTGCGTAAACCCCTCCGCCTTGGCCATTTCAGGCAGTGGAACTAACTGTGTTCCTCCTGTGATTTGGGGAGGAGGGGGTGGTGGGTAAACAGCACTGTTGATTCACCCCCATGAGATGACATGACAAACAAGCACCGATCTGGGCATTGAGACGCCCCTCTAGCTGCTCCCCACAATACCAGCCCACGCCGCCTGCGGTTACGGCTGTCAATAAGGCCAGGCCAATAACTCCTCAGTTTCTTGGGAATGTCTATTTTTAGAAAGCGTTTTGTGTTCTTCTATTCGTGAAAGCGGCACTAATTGTGATGGGACTCCAAATGAAGCAGACTCCAGTGTTGAAGTACCAACTAACCAAGTGTGACTGGATCCTGCGGTAAACGCACTGTGACCAGGTCTAAAGGCATTAGCAAATAATCTAGTTATCACTTTTGATTTTTATTTTAATGTGATATGTAAGAATATTATAACTATACTATAATACTACGGAGCCCCTAAGACGACATGGCGGTAATATTTTTCTTTGTAACTCGTGCGCACGACTTATATCTCGACACCAAGAGTTATAATGTATATGACCATGACATGGTCATATACAATTTTAACTTAGATGAACATTGTTCTTAATTATCAGACAGTCAATCAGCAAATGCCTTAACCCTTTAAGGGCCGCTGTTCCTCAGGCAGCAATATAACCAAAACGAAATTAATATAAGTTATTTTTGAAGCAATCCAAAAATATTTCTACATAGATACTATGTTTCCCTGTCCGAAAATAAAAACAATTCCACATTTAAAACAACATATTTCACTCCTTAGCCTCTAGCCCAGGGCAGCACCTTTTATGCCAATTTTATATTCTCATGGCATAGGGCCGGTGGTTAAGGCCCAAATCACATTTTTCAAGGCCAGCAGTTAAAGGGTTAACCAAATCAATATTCAAGTTTTACACTGGGCAATGTGTTGGGAATAGACCTCAATATGCGCCAATCTCAGCGATACGATTTATAACCGTCACCCAAATTACAGTCGACAGGGGAAGGATACAGGTTCCTCTGTTGATAAGTAATTCATTGGTGTCGTCTCCTGGATCGCAGGCCTTGAGTCAGTGGGTAAATTATTTGTTCTTGGCGAGTCCCCCCTGTGGCTGACTGGACTTATCGACTAATGGCCTGCGTCCCCAGCCTTGGCCTGCATCTGAGTCCCTCCTGGTGGGTGGTGGGAGGGGGAGGGGGAGGCTAGTCTGATAGATAGCTGGTCGGACACCCTAGGCAACTCGTCCGCAAGCATAATCACCCGCCAGTACTCCTCAAAGAACATGCCGACTTTTTACCCTAGTCACCGCGAAGGTGGGACTAACCGAGAATGGCTGGTATCACACAAATACAACAGCATAGAAATTAGACACAAGGAAAATGGGCGGGTGTTATGCCCTTATCCTCAAAAAAAGTGCCCTTATCCTACAAAACCAATGTATTTTGTAGGATAAGGGCAATCAGTCAGGCCCTTATCCTACAAAATTGCCCTTATCCTACAAAAATGTCCCTGATTTTTTCATTCATTTGTCACCAGGTCTAGCCCAGATGCATATAGCCTACAGGCATGCTGTAGGATTAAGTTTATTTGATTTCCTTGTGTAATCCAAAATGGCTGCCGGTATGGCCCCCAAAGTCTAAGGTTTATTAGATTTCCTTGTGAAATATATGAAAATAAGGGTTGTCTGGGTGTAGTGCATTTATTAGGCCTGACTGATAGCCCTTATCTTACAAATCCTCCCTTATATAAGTTTTGTAGGATAAGGGCAATTTTGTTGGATAAGGGCTTAACGAGGGGGCCTATTATTGTGAGGAGGGCAGTCTATGTTAACTCTAACTTTGGCAGTAGCCTCAGAGGAAAAGTAAAATGAGCTTTACACTAAGTGTCAGCCATCACAAAAGGTGCACTGTACTAGGATTCAACAACTTGTGGGATTATGTGGGATTATATCGTTGGCGCTCCTGACGTTGTATCCCCGAGGAGCTGGTTGCACTGTGTGTATATGTGTGGAGGATGGGGCACTATCAGATATCTGCGCTGGCAATGGTGGGATGCTATAATCGTGACGTGAAGGGTAGGAGACTGCTCAGGCTGCTGCCCGGGTGGTGGTGCTGATAGTAGATGGCAGCGTCTCCCCTCATGACGTTACGTCGTGTCCGATGACGTCAGGGTACATTCTAGTCATGACCTGCCTGTTCAGAGGATAACCCAGACCTCTAACAACGACGAATTACTGATGATATGGTTAATGCTGTAAATGCTCCAAAAGCCTTTTATGTTTCCTGTTATATACCAGTACATTAATTAACTATGGGGAGAACCACACAATTTTAATAAATATATATACCCCATACCACTATCATTGTATGTCACACTCTGACCCCCCCCCCCGCCCCCGGCGTTACATGAGTTAGAAGATTGGAATCAGCATAGATAGCACACCCCGGTTTTCAAAAAGGATCTACACCTATAGATAAATCTGATAAACAAAGTAAATTAGTGAAACTTTATTGTAGTATTTGAAAGCTGTATCAAAGTAGTGTTATCACGATTCCACCATGGGGCACTATTACATAAATGTAGGCTTGTGCCTCTGAGTATGGGGGAGGGGGTGTTACCCATTGATCTTACTGTTAACATCCCTGTAATTAACTTTAATATTCTTTGGATTTTGGGGAGAATTTAACACTGGTGGTAATTTAATCGACACAGGGAATTAATTAACTAAAAGAGCTTTGGGGAGCTTTTGACTTTTCCTCTAAAGTAATTAACTAATGGGCAATAGTTGATTACGGTAAAACTTATATGCACTTTCAATGCGATGCAATAACCAGTGATGTAATCTCATCAGACTGTCAGACAGTGAAAACATTGGAGGCACAAGAGAAAATGAAACTGACTACGAGGAGACAATAGATGTACAAGCAGACTGTCTTGGCTTTGGAAAATTGTTTTATTTCTGGAAATTGGGTGATTATTTGCTGATATTGATTGATTGATTGAATTGTATTTGTAACCTGGCACAAACAGCATCTTAAGGCTCGGATTCACTACTAGTCTCCAACCGTCCCCAGGTAGATTGAGAGGTACGTGAACTGCCCAAAATTGCATCTCTATAGATAGATTTGAAGGTACATAAGCTGTCAGTGCTACAGTACCCTATACACATTTGGAAATCAGTCCAAACGCTAATGAACATGTATCATATATGATGAATATGTATACATGCGAATGACAATGCCGACACCAATTATATACCTGTCGTTTATGGCATCCATGATACACTAAGAATGAGGGGGATTCTGGACATCTATCAGGCTGAGGATATTAATAGATTTAGAGATCGGGTAACTGGCAGAATGTGTTTGCATACATACGAGATAATATGGCATCATCGTATGTATCATCTGCTCTGACAATGCAGTCAATTGTGGAAACACGGTTGGCAAATCCCATTGAATCAAGGTGTTTAGAAGTCCCCCAACACGATACCTTCAAGTGTTTAGAACAGAAATTTAAACAGGAGTCCCACACTAATTTTAGTAATTTGTATAATGATTAAAAAGTATTTATATTGTTCTCGCTATGGTTATCATTTGTCATAACCATTATACATGTAACTATGTAAGATACATCACACAAGGCATGCTCAGAAATGATCCTTGATTTAATTTTTACCTTAAATTACTGTACAGAAGCGCTTTTATCTCAAATGAATACTGGGATATTTGAGCTGTGAGATCCCCTTTTATCTTGGTAGCATCCATTACCTCACATGTCTGCGTAGAAGAACCACTCGTGAGAACCGTATACCCTTGTTTCACCTTCAAGTAAGAACACAATCCCCATCATCAATTAGCGAGATATACTCCCTGTCTGTACATTTGGATACCTGACGCATGGCATTGTCTGGGTGTTGCACACATTTCTCATTAATTGTGCTGTTCCCTGTGCCTTTTGTTGTTTATGGCCACCGTCCACTGGGCTCTAATCGGCCAAAGTTATATAGGAAATTCATGAGCTTAGTCGGCCGAAGTTCCCCAGTGGACGGTGGCCAATAGCAAAAACAAATTCTAAAGTATTAACCACTCGACACCGCGTAAAGTATGTCCTATGGGACCTAGCAATTCAGTGGATACTTTTACTGTAATATTTTGCCTTCAATGAACATGATATGCAATTTCCTTCTGGATACCTATCATTCAATGACACACTGTATTCATGAACCAATTGAAGGGTGGAAGGTATGGAATAGGAGATTTGACAGGCGGTATTAACCGGGGCAGCAATAGGTTAGATTCATCACTTTCGAACGTTCGTTTTGAGTGACAATGCGACACATTTTCATGTTAGGATATCTCTATAATAGATGTCTGTAAATTTATCTCTGCTCTCTTAAAGGGAGACCTTCTTCTTCATGGACACGTTTTCTATGGGAAATATGTAATCAGATCCTGGCATTTTAAAATATCTAATTTCGCCTAAAGTTGTACATCTGATTGAAATATTCACCTGCATGGAGTCGGACACTTTCTTTTTGCACTGCTATAATAAGGAAATGTGGAAGAAATTATAGTTCGCTGATGTTCTTGTTGATGTGGAGCTTGACGTTCATCCAATTAAGTCTGGGGTTGTACATATAGAATAGGGGTACTGATCATCGTCTATGGTGGATCATAGTATTAAGGTGTGTTTCCGTCTCAGGATGAATCTACCCTAAACCGGAGAATATGCCCAGGGCAGCTGGCCCCTGGATAACTGGTCCCTTATGACTGGTCCCATGACAACTGGATTTCCTGCTCATTAGATGGCTGCTGATTCATATTTTCATTGATGCATGCTGATTATTTTGTCAACAGATGCCTTTCCACGCCAGCCATCCTGTCACAACAGCAGACATAGGAAAACAGGACCCCCATATATATAATACACTGTAAATTGTTGGTTGCAGTTAGTAGGTATACAATATTTATATAATCGCCTGTAGTTTTACCATTTTACAGTGTACAATTCATGTTGAGTAAGTCAATACAATCGATAAGAATCTCTGTCTGCAGCGGTATCGGAAACAATATGCATAAGCAATCTCGGCCTCAAACACTATAGCCTTTATGCGCATTTAAGCGATTCATGAGATATGCAAATGAGATATCTGTATTCTGAACAGCTCTTGTCATATGCAACGCAGACCTACAGCACGAGGAATACGAGGATCCATCATCTATAACAAGGGCATGTACAGTCGGCGTTTGACAAAAAGTGAGATGGAGGATGGTTTACTGGCGGGTAATACATGTATCCAGAAAGCTGAAGTTCATCTAAATGTATCGTGAAAGGTTAAATTCATCTACGAAACATGTAATCTTGCAAGTCCAAAGCCATTCTCTTATAGCGTCAGGCATTTCCACGAGAGTCAGACATATGCAGTGAATCGAGCATATTCTCAAACTGTAAAACCTTCACCAATGGGAAAAATCTGGGATCCTGTTTTCAAATGAGTCTATGGTTTTGTAGGTCATTAACTGACATAGTTCTAACTGCCACGTCTCGATGATAATGTTTAAAAAGCTGTTTATCTTACGATATTACAGCATCTAACAGTACAGATACTTGTTGTATGATTGTTTCTACTAATAGAATCTCCCCTTTTTTACAAGTCCAATGTAGTGTCATATCTCCCCATTCTGGCTTGGATAATATTGAAATTGCGTACCGTTTTTATAGTAATATTGCTGTGTATCATCCTTTTTCATGTATTCACTTTCAAGTTGGGAGGGGGTAAATAGCTTATCACTTGGTGACAGAGTGTGTTGGTGCATAGTGGTCTCCTGTGACGTGCTATCTATGGTATAGCTTGGTGGTATAGGTCTGGTACTGGCAGTTATCTGTCCACAACAGACCGTAGCTCATCACAATAGACAAACTGATTAACACCACAACTATCCCACGTTATAGTAGTAGCTGAAAGCCACTGAGATTGACTGTCTTTAACATTCACAATCATATTCTTCATAGATTGTTGAGGTACATGTATATAGCATGTTTACCTTATATTACTACAATCAATAATGCACATTTGGGCATCTTAGATACCGACAACCCTGCATCGGTTTCTGTATGTATTTTATTTTGTTTATACGAATATGTCATATGTACCTCTCATAACCAGTAATATATTGTCTAAGGAATTTGATTGTGTCCGTACGATATTTTTATCAACATATCGTACCGGTGATTTGGTAGAGTCTGCCAAACGCATGACATTTGAGGTTATTAATTTTAATCATGACTAGACAGATGAAATAGGAAGCCTGCCTTCAGAGATTGCAATTACAACATCGCCAGCTGTACACATGCATAATTTTCCGAAGACAAGTAGTGTTGGTTAATTGGTGGTTTGAAGTATTGCAATGTGTAAATATGAATACATTTCTTGGATATTGGATGAGCCGAATTAGCATGTACTGCTGCACAGGCATATATATATACTAAAATAGGCGTACGGAAATAGAAAAACATAATGGTTTCTGTCTTAGAATGAATTACAGAACTCGTGTGAAGTTAAAAATGCCTAGCAGTGAAATCTTCTCGTGGTTTGAATCGACACAGCATTGGACTTTATGTATAACTGCGCTTAAAGGATCTGTTGTCTTATATACGGTGAGTGATTCAGTCCATATATGTCGCTCAATCCCAGAACCTCTTGAGCAATTTGCACAAACCTTACGTCTCCAAGTCCAAGGCAGAAACTCTATGGCGCCTCCATTGTCAATTCCCCATATATGTCTATGTCATATGTGCCAGTCGCTTTGAGTCTGGTCGCATTCTGCTATAGTCCATGACAAAAAGGTGCAACTCAATACAGGGTAGCTCCCCGACATCCCTTTGATGGCCATAAGATAAAAAGAAGGCGATTGCCATATAGCGGAAACCACAGGTATATATATGAGGTGCCGTGAGAGATATAGTGTTGAGGACGAGCACAAAGCTGTGGTTAATGATATGCAGGCTGCACCAACGGATGACAGGGTGGACCTATCGTTAATACGTGCCTTTATTGTATAATACGGTACTCTCACATTACCCCTCAAGACCAACACTAGAGGATCTAGACACAGACGATATACATGAGCATTACTATAAGCACGTTTATTGGGGAGAAGGAGACAAATGGCCTTCTTCTTTTTTTCCCATCTAATGGTGTCTGTATCTGTCCAGCCAATCGATGCTGGCAAGGGAGGAGAGGGGAGAGGGTGTACGTTGTGGCCGGATGAAGTGCCGGTGAAGTGCCTGCTAGCAGCTAGGGTGTATAGATCCTGACAGATCGACCCAAAAGGACACCAAAAGACGACCACTGCTTCCAACAGGGACAAAGGAGGCATTCCGGGGCAGTGCCTGAGGGACAAACCAGCCCGGTTCGTCCGCCAAATCACCGCTAAAGGTTCCCCGAGACCTGCAACTCTAATACCTGCTGACAACGTTATCAATGACACTTCTTAATTTCTGTGACAAGGTGTTGATGAGATGGGTTAGCTCCCCGGCGGGGATTGGTTGACAATGTTGCCTCAATCCCCTCCTCCGCCCATAGTGTGAGCCGGCCGATCCCCACCAGTAGTCCTATAGTGGGGAGTGATGGGGAGGGGGTGTAGCCAGGATCCTCCTCCCCATCCACCCAACACCCCCTCCTGCGTAAATCGGCCAGGTGTCTTAAGGAGAAACGAGGACCTGAATAGTGAGAGCCTCCAGGGAAACCCTTGGGCCGCTTAGGTATGGGGCTTACTGCTGCACAGCTACACCATCCAAAGGTGCTTTCGGCCACCTCTATTGTATACACTTCCCCGAGGGTGGCCGCTTGACATTTTCCTAATTGTGAAAGTAAGGCTCTGTGCATTAGATTTAAGCTGTGAAGTGTAGAGGTTACTTCAGCTTCACTAATGGCGCCTTGGAAGTGGCATGGACACCCATATAGCTAACTCGGGGACTGTGTGAGGGCCCCTAGTAGTGACGCCTTGTGTTGCTGAGTAGCCTAACCTTATCCAGAACCAGAGCAGCATGTGTCTTTGTAGTTGTACCCAACCCTATGGAGGAAACTCAGTTAAATGAAGCTAGTATGCCCTCTAATGAAAGGCGCATTAGTGTACATGGTGCTCTTCAAACAAGCTTCCAAAGACAATTATCTTAACATGTCATTACCAATTCCAGCTGCACCTCCTACACAGGCTGAAGTATCCCTTTCCCCTGCTGCACCTCCAACACAGGCTGAGGTATCCCTCTCACCCCTCTCCCCTGCTGTACCTCCTACACAGGCTGAGGTATCACTCTCACCCCTCTCCCCTGCTGTACCTCCTACACTGGCCGAGGTGTCCCTCTCACCCCTCTCCTCTGCCACACCCCGTACACAGGCAGAGGTGTCCCTCTCCCCACTTTCCCCTGCTGCACCTCTTACACAGGCTGAGGTATCCCTCTCACCCCTCTCCTCTGCCACATCCAGTACACAGGCAGAGGTGTCACTCTCCCCACTTTCCCCTGCTGCACCTCCTACACAGGCTGAGGTGTAGCTCTCCCTACTCTCCCCTGCTGCACCTTTGACACAGGCTGAGGTATCCCTCTCACCCCTCTCCTCTGCCACATCCAGTACACAGGCAGAGGTGTCACTCTCCCCACTTCCCCCTGCTGCACCTCCTACACAGGCTGAGGTGTAGCTCTCCCTACTCTCCCCTGCTGCACCTCTGACACAGGCTGAGGTATCCCTATCACCCCTCTCCTCTGCTGTACCTCCTACACTGGCCGAGGTGTCCCTCTCACCCCTCTCCTCTGCCACACCCCGTACACAGGCAGAGGTGTCCCTCTCCCCACTTTCCCCTGCTGCACCTCTTACACAGGCTGGGGTGTAGCTCTCCCTACTCTCCCCTGCTGCACCTCTTACACAGGCTGAGATATCCCTCTCACCCCTCTCCTCTGCCACATCCAGTACACAGGCAGAGGTGTCACTCTCCCCACTTTCCCCTGCTTCACCTCTTACACAGGCTGAGGCATCCCTCTCACCCCCTCTCCTGCTGCACCTCCTGCACTGAAAATCCAGAGGAAGGTTCCTAGTCATTATGACGACCTAGGTTGTCATAATGACTAATGGAAAGTGCTCTGGAGAATGGTGTATGAATATAGTCTCTGATTAGTTCACTTCCTAATGAGAGGCATCCCTTTCACATATCTGGTTTACTCTTGATTAAACTAAGTAGCTTTACTTGTTATAAATAAGTTGTGTATGGGTGAGAATGATAGCCTTGAGGGTATATAGAGACTACTCTGCTCCCTGTCACCAGTTTATATCTCATGATAGAAAATTTACTTCAATCAATTTACCCTGGGTGGCAGCACCCAGATATACCCTAGGTTGTCCCAATGACTACACAATGGTGTTGAGACTTGTCATTACTGATGACAAGGTCTTCACATTTACAATACCTAAAACAACAACCTTAAGGTAGTCATTCCTAAGGTTGTCATTATGACAACTTTGGTCTATATGGATCAGATATGACTACCTTAGTCGTCACAATGATGACCTAAGGTCGTCACCTTGACGACCTAAAGTTGTCAATTTTGGTGTTGTCAAAATGACGACCATGAGGTTTCCAGTGTGGCCTCCTACAGAGGCTGAGAAATTCCTCTCTGCTGCTGCACCTCTTACACAAGCCAAAGTATCTCTCTCTCCTTTCAAGCGCCACCTAGGACACGGGATGCCTTGTTTTTTTTCCAGGTTGCCCATGCTGGTCAATGCGATCTGCGTGTCATAGCCCCTGACGCAGCCACTCATATCAATTCCAGACACATCAGTAGGGTTCGGTCACTCTGCACTACCGCCTTTGAACAAAATAGGATATTGTTTGGTGGTCGGGGTGCCCTGTTTCCTCCAGCCGCCGCGGCTGCTCGACACAATTATATTACAGGCTGGATAATAGGAATTTTGGGGCTAAGCGGGCTGGGTGGGACCACAAATTGACCGGTAGTATTGACCGTGTTGGTGTGTGGCCTCTCCTGGGTGAGTTACAGTTGGGAGGAGTTGAGCAGCTGGCTGGCTGGTTGGCTGACTGGCTGGCCATGGCAACCCTCAACGAAAGCGGCAGAAAATGACTTGGTGAGGTATCGATCAGCCAGGTCTATGTCCACAGGGCTCCATGTTCAACACCAGAGTGGAGAAATTAAATCATAACATAGCTTGTCAGTGTAGATGGTGATGTTTGGTGGGGGGGGGGGTCTATGATAGAGTGGTAAACTACCATATCACCTGGTACAAATGCAGCGTAATCGTTCATTGGTCCTGTACATGTATGTTCAGCAATCATTAGTATTCTGGATCATATTTTAGGATATTGGACAGGGTTCCTCTACGATAACTTCATGGGCGTTTTTCTCTGTCTTCTGTCGGTCCACCTCCATTTATCTATTATAATGATGATTGATCTAGCCGTGTAAAAGAACACACATGGTGTATCAGTATATGCCCGCTGCATTTAAAGTACACGATGTATCTTGATAAAATATATCCCATGCAGTACGGATAACTATACCTGTGTAAAAAGGAAGATTTGGTAAAAGCCTAGAATACATGTAATATAAAAAAAAGTACTCACATTCTGATCTGGTGGGTTTCTGGTAGGTCCAACCTTGGCAGGACTTTTCATCCATGTTATTACAGCAAACAAAGAAGTGTCTCTCCTCATGGTGGGTGGCCCTCTGTTTGATGTTGTAACTATACACCTGACAGTAGCCAGGCTCGTAGCTCTGACTGGTCAGTCCCACCTCTATGGCCACCTCCAGTAGCCATAGTAACAGCCACACCTGATCCCCAAGCTGCCACCTCATCCTCAGGCCGCTATGCTATGGGCAGTTCAGGAAGGTCCATGACCCTAGAATGGGGAAAAGGTTAAAACATATGAGACATGAAAGCTGGGCAAAATCTAGTGTCAAATGTGCCCCCAAGGTATGATAAATTCTGGTCAAGGGTCTATAACATTGACAAACTTGTTATTTGTGCGTTGTTAAGCACATATACACGTCAGCTTGTACATTGTATAAGCCGATGCGTACAACAGGGTAGTTTCGCGTAATATTTAGGGAGGATGTTGACAATCTTGGTTCTAAACACCACTGCTAGGTTATTGTTTGGCATGGCTTGTCATATATATTTTCCTCAATATCAAGTGCAACACCCCTCCCTATTCCCTGAAACGATTTTGTTCAAACTTATACTTAACAGGGCATTGTTTGACTATGCAATCTTTTACATCACTTTGCCTGATTAGTAACAACATTTTGTGATCGTTTTATTTCGAGGATAATATTATTGTTTTCTCTCACGCTCATGAAAGTCCTGAATAACGACTGGACAGCATTTGCAGGTTTCAGGAGAGAGACACGGATCTTGAGAGCTTTGAGTGCAATGCCATTACATACAGGTATTATATCGTTTGACATTATATCCCAGAATCAGGGGATTAAGCAAAGATGGATTGGATATATGATATCAAATGGCAAGGGTTCAAACTGCAGTATGAGTGGAGTGACGACCGTAATGTGATGCTTTATAGCGGAGGTGGAGGTCTAACATGATGATTGTATATCACTCAAAAGGTCCCAGTGTCAGATAAGGGCCCCACTGATTCAATTATATGTCTTTATACATCTAGGTCTGACACGCAAAGCATCGTGGCTATATTTGTTGAGATTATTTTTTATTATTTTATTTGACTTCAAAAAATACAATCATCATCATCATCATCATCATCATCATCATCACCATCACCATCACCATCACCATCATCATCATAATTGTTATTGCATATCCCATGTTATATAGTTTGATTAAGTACTGTGTATACTGAGTGAATAAACCAAGTAAACCCTCTAAAAATGCAATGATGTAAGTATATAGACGGCAAGGCAGTGTGTCAAGATTCGGAGATGATATGGATACAGAAATAGCCGATATGCATAATTGGTATGTATGGGGGAATACGGTGGAAATGCATATACATCTGGGTCAAATACACACAGGAGAAAGGCACTGCCAGACTCTCAGGTGAGGGTAGTTTTAGCGACAATGACTCTCACTTTTCTGAGGGTGTACGTTGTTTGGTATGAAATATATTATATATTCTATCACTCGTGGATACCATCTCTTCATATAGAAGGAAACTAATGTTTTTGTGGCAGATTGGTTTTGAAGTCTTTCTTACTTAATTAGTTCGAGAGTTATTTTACCCTTGTATAGTGAACACTTCCTGTGGCCAAGCTTTATTGACGTTGGAAGATCTAGTTCAAATGTGTCAGCAGACCTGGTCCTGGCTCGGGCATTAGATGATTTTAACTTGACCCCCACATCGTTTTACCACCACACACATATAAATAAAGGAGCATCAGGAGTTGGACAGTTAAAAAGTTGACGTTTGTTTCTCAGTGTTGACTCCATCAACGTCCATCCGTCCGTCCGTAAAACTGGACAAAGTTTTGTTTAGGATGAAGAATGTCATCACAGGGAAGGGAAAGATCCGTTTCTGAGGGGAAAATCTAGATATTTACCTCCGTGCAGAAATCAAGGGACAGATAGACATAGACCATTTACTAGGAATAATTTATAACTGCCAACTCTCTCTGCGACAAAGGATTACGTGATTTTCGAAGCGTATACAACCTATTTGTCTGTGTTACAAATAACATTCAGATTGAGATTAACTACATTTACCAACCCTCAACGAAATGTTTACTGTTGACTGAAGGGCTGCCTCCACCAACGTCCGTCCATCAGTCCGTCCATAAAAAACGTCCAAAAAGGCAGGCATCTGGAGGTTTTTGATGGACGGACGAACAAACCCAACTTTAACCAAGGTCCGTCCGTCCATTCCGCCGTCACAAACTGAACGGATTGATGAATGGAATGGATGGACGGATCACTTTTCATTCCCGTCCGTCCATCAATTTCCGTCCATCCATTTTTCTACAGAAAACAGATATTTTCTGATCATGTTGGCCCCTCTGTGATGGACGGAATGGACGGACGGATCTTGGTGGAAGTGGGTTTTGTCCATCCGTCCATCAAAAACATCCAGATGCCTGCCTTTTTGGACGGTTTTTATGGACGGACGGATGGACGGACGTTGGTGGAGGCACCCCTTAAGAGATCATCTAAGTGTTTATCTAGGATAGGAATTGCTCTCAGCGAGCTGTAAGACTTCTGAAGGCAAAGCCATGACTGAATAGTAACAAAGACGTTGCCTATTCCTTCAGGCGGCAAACAAAACGTCTAGAGCAAATACCTGATGTTGAACAAAGCCCACGTTTTCCCCATGGCGTCAAATGACATTTATTTAAACACGAATACGATAGGAGCATTGTCGTACATTTGATGTCGCAGTGTTCTTCTGCTGTAAGTCTCTTTTTGTTACTACAGATGCCGGCGGGTTTCATTGCCCTTACAGAGATGTAAAAAGGGTGAGGGCTGTGAACTCTGGCTCCTTTTTATATCGATGCAACTCAGACCAGCGCCATAGCCTCAAGTACTGATGCCATATGGCGTAAAGAAACATTCTCTCATGCTCACCGTCACATAAAACCCATGATCCCACGTCACACGATAGAGCGTTTTACTGTGCATAATTACTATTTCCTATTTACAATATTTACACATGTGGGACATAGCACAAAGAGGTATGTAGGTATAGAATAGGCAAAACTACTGTTGGTGGAGTTCAGATTACACAAGGACTCTCATGTTTTGGCAAAACTGCCTGGGTTGCATGTGCGCCGATAGCAATTGAAAAGAAGGGCACCCGACAGATTTCACCCTTTTCTAAAAATACATTAACAGTAATATTGATACTAGTAGTCACATGTTACATTGGGGGTAGTGCAGTCAGCCTCTACTGCTAACCGCACTCGGCTGTCTACTACAAATTAGAGTGCACTTTCTGCTGCTGATAATATGACCTTCTAAAGGCAGCTCTTACCAAGGCATTAAGCAGCCGAGACAATCACTAGCACATTGCCTCTGGCTTCATGCCATTATGGCCCACAATATCCCATAATCACTGCTTATTCTGATTGTACTCTAGACTACATAGTGTAATGAGTGTCTATTATTACATTGCACCATACATTTCTACATACATGCAATCAGCCAGCAATAGTCGAGCTGAATGCTTTACAATCAGCCATTACTCATGTCGTGGAGGAGCCATATAAGCCATTAATGCATGCCTGGGGGTGTTAAAAGTTGCATATATGGCAACGCGACTTCCGCTTGCAAAGTATCCATTATTACCCCTTAGATATCGATGTAATCTATTGCGAATTCTACTGGGTAGTTATATTATGAGGAGGCTGCGTTGTGTTCGTGCGTTGTCAACATCTCCTATGTCGGAGGACCGATATGACACATGTAGAGAGCTGTTGTACACAATGGAGTCGAGAGAAATGGTTGGGGGGGGGGGGCAGTATATGGAGACTGGACATATATATACTCTATAGCAAGCTCAAATCCCACTGCGCAATAAGGTAGTAAGAAGATAATGATTAGGTGTTCGTGTTATGTTATTGATACTGGCTGTTGATGAACATACTGCGGTCTATTGGTGCTTGTGTGTAAGCTGACAGGTAGAGTTGTGTAGTTATATTGGGAGGCAATGATGAGATCATGGTCATTTTGGGTGGCAGTGAGGAAAGTGACGAATTTGGGGGGTTGGGGGTTCTACCCTATCACCCACCCACCCCCTGTGAGTCCCTCCGGAGCCCACGTTTCTATATTAACATATATCGTCTCCTAAATAATCAACACTTGTCCCATTTCTTTAACAGTGTCTCCCGTAGGCTCGCCATCCCGGGTATGTGTTTTAGGACCCGTCTCAGGTGTACATTGATCGATACCACCAGCGAGAGCCGACACTGTTTGATGATATAAAGTGACTGGTATTCGGCGGATCAGCATTAGGCAAGTACCCATCACAGCACCGTTACCTGACAGATCTCTGTCTGAACAAAACATTGGTACTTGGGAGTAAAGCTCTCCGTCCCTAGATTAGTTAATTACATCAAAGTTGGGCTTCAATTCAGTTCTTCGGTTACGTTAGGGATTTGAATTCAATTTTGACACTACGAAGGAAAGTAAAACAGTTGTTGAATAAGAGTAATAAACCTGTATATCTATTTAGTCTGCCACTTCTTCCTGGGCCAAAGTCCCAATTCACATTACTACTTACTACACTACTGAATGCAGCATTTAGTAGTACCGTAGGAGGGCCTACTGTATGCAACTAGGAACTACTATATAATGATCTCCTCTCCTCACTATCACTATCAGGAAACGGAGACATTTAAAGAAGAGTCCTTATCTTATCAGGAATACTGGTATGTGAACAGTTTTGAAGCCCCCTAGAGAACACAACCACAAGGAAAGACATAGCCAGCCTGTACATGCCAAAACGCTGTAAAATGTAATCCTGAAAAATTCATACGATATCGGCTGCGGCACGGTGTAGCCCTAGTAGAGTCAATATTTGGCTCATGATTGACGCCGCTATTGATTAGCCGACTGCTTCCTATTTCTTTTTACGTCCCCCGAGGTACGTCAAAGAGCCCACGCCGCATGGCACAAATGCCTACCATAACGTGTCCATTGATTAGTATGGAGTTCACATAGATTAGAGTACAGCAGATACGTTCCATTTATCAAGTGTCTTTTTAAGATACATTTTATGTTTCAGTGGGTGGTAATCTACAGGTCTTTTTCCTTCTCTGAACATGGTTGTACTAGTAGACACCAGCAATGTGAACGTCATGGATAAGCCCCCTTTCTATCCTAGCCACAGGCTTCAGCTCTAAGTCGATAACTCTCACCAACGGAAGCGCTGCGTTGAGCCTCAATTCCATGGCAATGTGTAGCTGGTGTTGATATGTAAATGAAGGGATAACATTGTTGTGCCTGTCCCATGGCCAGGTGGCCCAGGGTCAGTGCTACCCCTGGCCATGGGTGTCCCATGGGTTAAGCTGGGCCAGAGCCAGTATACTCATCCTCACTATAGCCAACCCTCTGGACACAGGTAATCTGAAGTTAGGAACACCCCTGGAGACTGATCCCCTCCTGCCCTAGGCAATTGGGTGTCTTTATACTGTGGCAAACCCATAGAGATGCTTGCTTGCTGCTACACCGGCTATTACCCCCACCTGGCAAGCCTCAGTTATAGGGCTCCATGTCCAGTGCCAAGCCGCCTATTGACTGGCAAACAAAGGGCAAGGCATGGCTGCCAGCCCCCTTACCAATACCCCCCCCCCTCCCTCGGTCTACTGATAGACTTCACCAATTCAGCAGTAATATCATCAATATTTCGATATCTAGACTACTGGATTAGTAAAACAAAGTCTCCGGTGATATTACCTGACCTGATATTACTGTAAATGTATATGGAGGTAGCTGCGCAGTATTGCAAATTGAATTGATTGAAGTAGAAGGCACTATGATTCTGTCTTAGAAACTCCTGCAACTCTGATTGCCGTTACCGGTAATTGTAATTACCAGAATCCACACCCGTCGACACTCTCTTCAGTAGAGGTAACCTTGAGCATATTCATATGTGTGACTCTATGGCCCTAATATCCAGGGATCTTACAGACCACCACATATTCTTCCCACACACCTTTTAGTGTACAATTTCCCTAATTACCAGCATTACCAAAAGGATGAGTACCATGCCAGGAAGGATGTGTATAGGGCGACTAGTGAACACTATACAGATCCATACTCTCCTTGCTGAGCCTTAAGGGGTTTAAGGCTGTGGCGACAGTAACTGATCAATCCCATGAGGATCTTATCAAGATCATGTGACTTATTTCATCATGCTCCAGGGATGGCTAATCCCCCACAGGCAGATTAGTGCTTATGTATGGAGGTGACGTGTGTGCAACATAGACGGGGTGGGTGGCCAACAGTCGGACAGGAGGACGACCCGTCTGGTTGCATTTCTTTATACATGTTGGCATTAATTCTTCTTCCATCAACTTCACTGCCACTCAGAGTAATATCTCTAGAGCTCAAATCCAACGTTGCAATTTATGCTGGAAAGTTTCTGCAATTATGGATTCTGTTGTGATATAGGGACCTCCCTCTGAATTGCAACAGGTCTAAGTGCTACAGGGAGCTATAACTGCTAGGGATCTGTTGCGATTTGGCCCTCTATTAACATCTACATTTTTAGATATTTTTCCTTGTTTAATTGACAAGTTTTTGCAATTTGCCATTATCCCTTGCAATTTTAGCATACTGACCTGAAATCATCGATATATTGCAATATCTGCTCCCTCCAATGTCTATAATTGCCCATGTTGCAGTGATGCAGTGCCATATAAATTGTACAGTGGGATCTGAATGGAGTTGATGGAAGGCTCCCAAATCTAGAGCCATAGAAAGCATAATGGGGTTTGAGATTAAATCAAATTTGAAGACCTCTTCCCAGCCAGCAATGGTCCCTGGGGCCCATTTGTGTTTTACTTGGGCCATCTGGGTTTGCCCATATCTGGGTTTTCCTCATTTTTGTCCAGGGCTACCAGTAAGATTCCAGATGGGCGAAGCCCACCAACAACATTTTTCTAAAATATGTTGTAAATACTTTGAAACATACTCATCTTTGGTTGTTTAAAAAAAAAAAAAATTTGAAGTACCATTTTCATGGTTCTGTGTCAAAGTGGGCTTTGCCTGGGCTTAATCTAGTTAAAGTGGGCTAACATCTCCTCGGGATTTCTATGGGAGTAAACCTGGGCTGCTAGATGGGCCCCAGCTGGGCTTAACCCATATAACAAACTTTAAATATAAACATTTAGCTACATTTGAAATACTTTAATTTGTATCCATTAGCAGTGATTCTTTGAAATTAACATTTTAAGTAAAGTTGCTATGCTGTTATGTCAAGATGGGTTTCACTTGGGATGGATTCAGGCAAAGTGGGTTAAAGGGTCAATGGGCTATACATGGGCTTTGAACGTACTGGGAGGTGGGTCCCATTTGGGTTGGCCCACCACTTAACTTTCTGGGCTCAGGCCATCAACTTAACTTTCATGGCTACTTTTCAAAACATATTCCCTCTCATGGATGGGATGCATCTGGGCTGGACCTGGGCCAAGTGGGCAAGTCATGTTCTTGAACAAACCACTAGATTTCCTCGTCGAAAGTGATGCCACATTAATGTTCAGCAGAGCTTTTTACATTTGGATACAAAAGTTTATGGATTCTCAATAATTCCAGAATGGCTGGGAAAATAACATATATCATAATAGATTCTGGGATGCTATGTTTTATAACCCCATTCTGCATACAAATATGGAAACAAGCAGCACCCTGATACAAACACCTGTTCCCTGAATGTCATAAAAATACATAATCCTGCCACTGACTAAGTTCTCACACACAGGCTACTCGCATGCGGGCTGCATCACATACGTTAAGAAATGTGTCCAGCCCAAGAGTAAGTCAGCTAAATGATGTGCATTTCTCTACCATCTGAATGGTGGAGAAAGAGATCCCTACCTATATGGAGGAAACAACTTAGTTGGGAGATGGGCGATAAAATCGGGATATCAAATAATGGCAAAAAACTACAGTAGAGTTTCACAGTCCTATATCCCCCCGCCCCCAAAAAAAAAGAGAAAAAAATAAATAAAAAATTCAAGTAAGCCCAAATGGGTCCTGTCCTATGCCCCTACGGCTACACTCAATTAAAATCTGGGCAAGCCCATCTTGGTCCCAGCAATTAGCCCAGGACAAAAATGTGGTGGGCCCCATATGGACAAAGGGACGTGGATCCCACCTAACGGCCCACCTTTAGACACGTATGGGCCCCAGTAAGCAATGCTGACTGGGTTGATATGCCTTTCTCACTGTATATGTTCTCTTCGTTCATTTATCGAACTGTCCACTCTAACCCTGGAAAGAGCCTATGTATGTATCTCCTTTCTAAACCAGAAGTCAGTAACCATTATACATGTAGTCATAAGTATGAGGTGAAACTGATGTAGAATATGAATGATTATTAACATGATACATACATCCCAGAGTAACACTAACATAATTGATATATCCGATATTCCAATAGAGTGCAACTGATAATATTACTTAAGCCGACTGGTATAGCACTATATCGTATATTATATGTAACACTGCACTGTACATTTTTGTCATATCTAAAGCTTGTTCAGTTAATTTCATCTTACGCTATGTGACCTCTGGGGGTGCACATGTGACCTCTGAGCATTTCTAAACGTTATATCAAGTATTCTCCTTGTCACGTACAAACTGTTTTCAAAGTATAGCCATCAGCATTGATATTAGAGCACTTCTTTTAGTTAAGTAGTCTTGGGATGCACAAGCCATACCCTGTTATAAACACCGAAATAAATCGGAAGACTAGATACAATGTATCATACAGCAGGATACTAGTATGCACTACGTACCACATGACTGATTGTGTCTGGTACGACACCCTTTTTAGCTTCATTATTCGAGTAGGCAGCTATGTGGCCCCGAGGAAAACGAACCAATTTGGGACAATGAATAAACCAGTGCGGAGAACGTCCGGTTGGTTGTTGAAACGACCCGAGGTGTAGGTTAGTGTGGGAGCCATCAACCGAGCAGGGGGGGTCTAAGGGACTAGTCATATTTTGATACCATGCAGTGGAGAAAAAAAATTCATAGTTAAGTTTATAATTATGATACTTGAATACATGTACTTGGTTTATAAGCACCAAGCGCCTGTGGTAGAATGGTACTTAAGAAATAAATATTTATTTTCATACTTTAAGATGGTACTGTCTTAGCGCCGCTGTATCATTCAAATTCATAAGCGTCTGGGTACTTAAGACAGACAAATACAGTAATGGAATGCCAGAAATAGACATTCCCCTCTTCTTTGAAAGTGATCACTTCCTAACCTGCGCATGCGTTGTAATTCCCTGACCGGAAGTCCAGCTAGGATACTAACGATGCCGGGTCTAAAATACCAATTCAGAACCAGCTTCAGCGTTTACGACTCACGCCTGGGTGTGTGCGCACGCAAGCTACACTCCACTTTGTCAGCAGTAATCCCTTAAGGTTGTAGAATTAGATTATAGTATAGGTAGCATGCCATGCGTGCGTCCGCTTCTGCCTATTGCCGCCGGCCTCCAATGTTGATCGCTGTTTTAGGAGGAGCAAATCGATTGGTTTAGGCGCCAACCATGCAATCAATAAGAAATAGCAAGGAAACGGGAGACTGCTGAAATAAGCAGGAGAAAATATGGTATGATTGAGAGATCACTGCCAGAGGCTTGATCATGACTCTAAGCACAACTTGGACTACAGCGCTACTTATATTAATCGCCAATGCAACTAATAGATTTGGAACCTGCTGAAGCCGAGTCGCTCTTAACACCTCAGCTAGTGAACTCCACTGATGGTGATAGTAAACACGATGATTTGAATCGATGATACCAACAGACGTGGAACCCATAGTGACTTGCCGTCGGACTGAATAAGTCCTGATGGCCGGCTACATCCAGGACATGAAGAGGGTGGGAGAAAGGCCAAGGACTTTGTCAGCCTCCTTTCCATTCATGGAGGGACATTTCTATGCATCGACCCATTGACCAGTACGATCGTAAACCTGCCCTGATTGCAGCAGCATTGCCACTAACTGTCCTTCAATGTAACCTAACAGTCCTTTTATGTCGACATAAAATAGCCCCGCGACCCCTTTAACATGAATGGGTGCAGGTAGACGCTTACGGGCGGGTCTCACTCTATACCTGGCATGTCAAAGGAATAGTGGAGGGTGCTGGTTTCGTGTTGAAATTACTGGACGAAAAGAAGAAGGCTAACCATGTGGAATAAGGTCAGTGACACAAGCTGGAGGATCACTAGGCCCTCCAGCACGCCTCCGCGGCCCCCGGCGTGGCCGCCCGGCGACCAGGCATCACCGCGCGGGAGGGCCTCCAACACGCCGCCCCTCTGGGCACTGAGGAAGCCACTGGAGAAGCCACACGAGAAGCCACTCTGCGAGTAGCATTAGGCCCTCCATGAGCTGAGGCATGCTCCCAGCGCCAGGCCTGGCTATGGGCGGGGGGGGGGGGGTGCTGGGGATGGTGCTGGTTGGGGAGGATGATATGGGTGGGTGGGTGGGAGTGAGGTGGAGGAGGAGAGGCGTAGGAGACTTTTACCATTGACCCACCAGCACCAACTTCCAAACGTGGAATCTGATATTCTGTGTAAGCTGACTTGGCACAAACTAGTTGGTAAAGAAGAGACAGCAGCCACCAACTTAAACATTCCCTGCTGCAGGTTAATCTGAAGCCAACCTACTTTTAATAGAACTTGATTTGATATTCTCAGGCCTCAGTTTGCATCTCTGATATTACACCACCCTCCTCCACTGCTTTCCAGGATTAAATCTGTAACAGTGACTCCTTCTTTCCTGGTTCTCACATCATATATGGTCCATGAATAATGGATGAATTAAAGGTTTTAAAAGCAAGTACCAGTTTGAATATACTGTAGTAAGTACATTTTTAATCTAAATACGATACTGCACATAGGGAATAGGCCTATATGGGAAGTAGTTTTATGTGTCGTATAATGTGTACAATATGCATAGCAACTCTCAATTCCCACACAATAGGCGGCACAAGTGTATCTTTCCTTAATAAATCCCCTGGGTCTTGTCTGTAATGGCAGTTGTAATATAGTCTAGCAATGGAAATCAGAACCACAGAGCTACAAAAAAAGTGAGACTCTAGATTCCGCAGCATTAAGATCTGAGAGCCCGATAATGGCCTCGGTAGCCTCTTGTGATTCTTCTCTGCTCCTTGGGCTTTCTGTAGAGCAACGTGCTTGAACATAGTCTGTGTTGGGAGCGAGTTGGGTGGCGCAGGAAAACATCTCCAGTCATTGAGAGTCCCCTAGGGGCACCATACAAAGGATTACACTCTGCATAAATCATGTTGGTACGACGAGCCTCCTTTATATACTCCCTTGTTTGTGCACTTTGAAAATGTAGGTGAGATTAAAAGGAGGACCATTATTCCCTCCGCCTCTGCTCCCTCTTGGCTCTAATGCACTGAGCTCCTCACTTCCGAGCACCTCTAATGACACTTAACGAGCGGCAGTGCTGAGGAATCACTGCAATCCGGGACGGAAGGTCTCAATTTGGGGGCTAATTATAAAGTCGATGATGACTCAGGTATATTGAACACATCCAAGAAGAGTAGCAATTAAGCTGGGCGTGTACGTATATATAGCCCCCGCGGCAGGGGAATCAGTGCGGAAGGTTCGTATGGAGGGGATTTAGAAAGCTTTACTAGGACGAGGGGAAGGGATTTGCTTACATGTCCCATGAAACATTTATTTTGATTTAGATGCTATAGACAGAGTCAACCTTTAAACCCTCTGAGAGCCAGGTCATTCGCTACAACATGTATCAGGATCCATTGATGACTGTGGAGTTTCACATAGAAATCCCAGGGTGTTCATTTTCGCATTGACAGTCTAAAGTTATGTTGTGTTAGGCTTAACTATAAGTCTTTAGTGAGTCCGCCCTGAACTTAAACGCATATCTTGTGGACTGTAGTTCTATATAAAATGCCTGTGTGTTTTTAATCAAACAGATTTTGGCTCCGACGACCCCTGTGAAGTGGGCACCTTCATGATAAAGTATGAGGGAGTAGAATAACCTCATTGCGTGACTTCTATCATATCAATGGGCATGCCAGAATAGTAAAATACAACAAACCCTGAGGGATCTGGCGGTTGGTTGCAGGTGTGTAGACAGCCAGTGCCCAGAATCGTGGGCCCAGCCTTCACACAAATTTATCGTCTGCCATATGATCCCACTTCAGTGAGCCACATCTAAGATATCAAATGCAGTGTTTTGTCTGGCCCTGGCAAATAAAAGTCATCCTTCAGTTTAGTAGGGGACTTGCCCCTGTCGCAGTTTGCTCCTTCACATTTGATGTCAATCCCATAGGTGCTGTATTGGGAAAGCATCATTTTGATTCCCTGTCCAGAATCGGTCACAGCCGTAGTGAACAACTAACATTATAACAGTTGTCCTTATTCATGAATTCAAAAATCTTTACCTCGGAAAATTGCCTAAAAATGTCATGTCCGAGATTAGGGTACAAGTAGGGTGTAAGTATTGTAAGTGGGTTGTATGCCTACCTGCATGGGGATTCCTTATGTCAACTGTCCATGATAAGGTAGTGGTTAGCATGATAGATTCATGATGCAGAGAACCTAAGCTCAAATCCCTGCCAAGTCATATCTTGCATGGTGAACATACCTTGCATTTACATTCTTATATATTAGATTTTTGATAGGTAGAAGTGAGTAAGAACCTTGAAATTATGTTAAAGAAATATCAATAGTGTTTGGTCAAATTGTCTTCAAAGGCTCTATAATTATGTATAAATAAGAAAAGGTATTGGTTGTTAATTATATGGGGACAAGATGTGGCTTGGGAGGGGTTTTTGCCTAGGTCCTGTCACCCTCGAGGCCATTGTTCTAACCACTACCCTATTGTGGACAGGTCATAAGAGGAATGTTCATGTACAACCCACTCACATCACATGCACCCTGTTTGTACCATAATCTCGAACTTTCCTGTGACCTGAGCTGGTAACTGGATTTTAGAGGGTACACACTGTTACCAATAAGCATGGCGCTGTACACAGGTCATCTTGCTAATGCGGAATAGCTGCCCTATATACCAGTGGGCTTAGTGGTTGATCAACGACTTTTTAACATTGATTCAACAGTGAACTGAATTTGTGCCCACACCAATACTCTCTCTCTTTCTCTCCCACACCTTGGGGGCTGCTTTTAATTGGGGTCTCTTATCCCGTCTGCACTCCTTGTTTGGGAACTGTTTTGGAAATGGCCTGGGGATGGGCACTCCCTGAGAGTTCCCCCAGGTCTCAATTCCCTATCCCTGGCACCTTATGGCCCGTCGATCTATCCCCCCAAACACTGATCTAAACATACAAATGCGCTGTTCAACAATCTGTTCACCAAATGCCCAAACAGTATATAAAATGACGTTTGACCCAAGCACCTTTATGCAGGAACAGTATGGAAAGATCAAAGTACATTCCATATCTGGGGCAAAACTCTGTAATTTCAGATAATAAGAAACTATTAACCAGCTTTTAATAGATTTTGTATATTTGGAAAGAGTAGATTTTAGCCAATTTGTAGGCAAAGTACACAGTGCACCCCAAGTTTACTGACACAAAAACTATCTGAAGTGAACAAAAAGCGACTCCAATCTGTCAGGGAGATGTTCTCACATGAGCCAGATGAAACATATAGGAGAAAGAGTAGACCCTCTGCCCTAGAGATGGACAACAAAGAAGGTGGGGGGGGGGGGGGGGCTATACGGAATATTTTCCTCCCCTTATATCCTTACCAAGCAATAAATCAATGAGTGTACTTTAGTGTTGCAATTAAATTTATTTCCTCCATCTTCATTTCAGTGCATGAAGATTAATGGCGCTAGAAGGATCTTTCTCTAGGAGGTAACTCCTACAGTCAGCATCGAATACCACTGCTAATCCTCTATTATCGCCCACCCATAGCTGATGGAAGACACCGCTCTAATCTCTTCACAATTGAATCCCTTAAATTAAACCTTTTCCCATCAGAGAGGGATTAGTTCAAGTGACTTTGATGTCTGTTTTAATCCAAGTGGAGATTGATACACGCGGATGACATTAGCATGCGCTGCTCAGAGTGACTCTCAGACTGGTAATTAGTTGTCAACACACACAGTCGGACTGGGATGGTGAGGCTCACAGTTGGAACATTGAAACTAGCTACTGGGTTTTTTAAAGGCTGGTCCAGCAATTATTAGAAATACAACTAGTAACGCACTGTCATGTTTGTGTAAACGTGCATCACTTATTATGTGTAGGCCCTGGTGTTTAATATGGACTCACTCACGCAGTATCACACTGAATCACACAAAGTTTTATAGCTGGTGGGTAAAAATAGGCTTCAAATATCGTCAAACAATATCGCAATTGCTGGGTGAGTGGTTAATTGGCTGTGTTAGCGAAGTAAAGAAATCTTAACAGTCTGAAATGTGGTAGGTTAATTGACGCAGCTTTCGCTCCACTGAGAAGAGTATGGAAGAAAGTCTTACCAACATAATTATTTAGCTCATCAGAAATCTGGGGCAAAGCATCTGGGTTCCATATGCATGTAGGCCTATCCCTGGTCAAAATCGCAGTGAATCCAAAGTGAGCAGTCCACATGGGCTCTATCGGCATGTCAGGACAACGCCAACCGGGCATCCCCAAAATAGCAGCATCTATTAGATTCTATAAAAATTAGTGAAGTATAAGATCCCACTCGGCTTTCCCATAATAATTGGCACCCCTAAGGTGTTTCTCTAAAGAAACGGGGGAGGAGAGCATTCTTGGGGAGAGGTTTTGCAGAACGAGAATCTACCCCAGCTGGCAGTCCACCTGGGACCCAGACGGGCCCATAATTGCAACTGCAAGCCATGAAGTCAGAACAACGGCTGTTTCAGAGCACTCCCCGACCCATCCTCATAAGAGGGGATTTATTAAGTGGTGTATAGTATGCTTTCATGCTGGTTGGTTGCACTCTGCGTTGATCTTTCAGTGTGTACCCGCGTAGAAGCAGGGTGTGGAAGAGTGCGTGAGGCCGGAGCTATAAACTCGTTATAGTCCTCTTATATCCGGCGGTCCACACTCGCTGGAATGAACACTACTTGGAACATGCCATCAACTGGCTGTGTAATGTCATCACAATACCTCAACAGCCTATGCCATCGTGTCTGCCTAGCCTATTTGTCCTTCCCTGCATGGTCTCATGGACTACAACAGGAGACAATATTGCCTTCAACAGACAAACAGCCGTGTATAAGGAATGCAATGTAATCTTGTTTTGGGTATGTCATATGGGTTATTTCATGTTTGCATATAAGCAATGACTGCTGTGGTACTTTTATGCAGAGGATAAAATGGGTAGGGGTATATATGTTTTGGCTTTCTGCGAACTAAATTCATAATTTGGTAATAACGAGTTCAAGGATCTGCAAAAGTTGTAGGTATGCATGTTTCCTTTAGCATATTGCATTTGCGGGCCTGTAAGATTTAATCTGATACCAAATATGCCTACATCTGTCCATTGTTATAATGTTTGCCAGTAGAATGTGCACGGTGATGAGAAACAAGTTGGCCTTATACCATGGTTGATAATACATCTTTCTCCTTGACATGCGTCGTACACGTTAATTAATCAAGAATACGTCGTACTCTACAGGAAGGTGATGAACAGCTATTCAAGGGACACAAACCTCTAACAACATGCAGCTATCATGACGCTATCACCAGACAATTAATCCATGGGTCGACAGGCGTATACAAGCAGTAACTGCCTTTGTGGGGCCCCTACACAGAAAAAAAACGAAGTTGGTATTTCTAATGTACCTTGGGGGAAATGGCTAGTTTTTCTTGGTTAGTGCTTTTGGCTAATGCTTAGCCAGAAATTGGCTAACGTGTTGGGCAGAATATCTAACCCCTAGACCACAGCAAGGCAAGGTCAATTTTGCTGGTACCCCTCAGAGGAACCAGCAACTTCCTGGCAAGCATGGCAGACAGGACAGAAATGAGGTAGGTACTGAATTTATATCCAATCTAATCTGTGATATGGTTTGACATCCACTATTGTCTTTCATGTACAATGGATGTATGGGTGTCTGTGATTCATATTATACTACAATTTATATCCATAATACTTTATTTAGCTTTATTTTGTAGTAAAATGATGACAATTACAAAGTACTCTATTATCACCCACCCCTTCTGTATGGTGGCCCAGGAGGCTCACCTAAAAAAATTAATTCAAAAGAATTTTTTTTCAGTTTTTTTTTTTTTTTGGGGGGGGCTGAATTTCATGTTTTTGAAAAGAAATCACCCACCCCTTGAGTATGGTGGCCCAGAAGGCTCACATGAAAAAAGTTTTTTTCAAAAAAAAAATTTTCCAGTTTATGTTTTGGTGAATTTCATGTTTGATAAAAAAAAATCACACACCCCTTCTGTATGGTGGCCCAGGAGGCTCACCTAAAAAAAAATCCAATTTTTTTAAAGAAATTTGTTTCAACGTTCTTCTTTTGGTGAATTTCATGTTTTCAGAAAAAGATCACCACCTCTGAGTATGGTGGTCCAGGAGGCTCACATGAAAAAGAAAATTCAAAGATCTTTTCAATTTTTTTTTTCAATTTTTCAGGGTTTTCTTTGAGGGGGGGGCTGAATTTCATGTTTTTGAAAAGAAATCACCCAACCTTTGAGTATGGTGGCACAGGAGGCTCACATGAAAATAATTTCTTGAATTTTTTGTTGTTGATTTTCATGCTTTTGAAATAAAACATCACCCACCCCTTGAGTATGGTGGCCCAGAAGGCTCACATAAAAAAAGTGATTTTTTCAAGATTTTTTTTCCAGTTTTCTTTTGGTGAATTTCATGTTTTAAATGAAATCACACACCCCTTGTACATGGTGGCCCAGGAGGCTCACATAAAAAATGTAAACATTTTTTCAAGAATTTCTTTTTCACAATTATTTTTGTTTGAATTTCACGTTTTCGAAAATAAACCAAAGAAAACTTACTTTTACTGTCAAGCTGATGGATGCCAACTTGTGGCAGGTACCCTTTAGCATGGGGATGGAATATATATGGCAATTAATAGCATCCTGGGTGGAAATTTACAGCAGATTAGCAGCCCACATGAAAGCAGGCCCTGGAAAAATGACAGCCTTGTCAATTGGTCCTCAGGGAAAGTGTCTCATTGGCCCCTGTCAAACCTTGTGACAGGTATCTTCTCGGCAGCATTGATATTCAATGCATTTGTATAGGCCTACCAAAGTTATAGGACCCTGACATCCTTTGAAATTGACCCCTACCAGAAGTGGTCCTCTTGCAAAATATCAGCCACTTATCAAAAATGCAAAAAAATGTCAAAAATCATGAAAAATGTTTATTTTCGGGAAAATGGCCAATTTGGAGGGAAAAAGGTTAACATCTCAAACACATTGTGTCTTTTCATTAAAATGGCCAATTTGGTTGGAAAAAGAAATCAAAATCTTTGGCCCGAAAAAAAACAACAGGTTGATAGATAAATGAATGGTAAAAAAGGATGGAAAATGATCGTTTTTTATTTACAAATACCAATTAACTGCAATTTTCTCATTCTACTTTCTGTTTCAATCAGATCCAGGCTGACTTGTGAATGCTGCAGGGACAAGCGGTGTACATCAAATGGACTCTTGAAGGCTGTCAAACATACATAGCTATAGGCCTACTGATGGAGCTACAGGCCTACTCACACAGGTACAGGCATACTGATGCAGCTACAGGCCTATTCACTTGGCTGTACAGGCCTACCTACTTAGCTACAGGCCTACTGGTGCAGCTACAGGCCCATCAACACAGCTGTAGGCCTACCTACATAGTTACAGGCCAATCGATGCACCTATGGGTTAACAAACACTGCTACAGGCCTACCAATGGAGTTACAGGCCTATTAACACAGTTGTAGGTCTATCTACACAGCTACATGCCTACTGATACAGCTACAGGCCTATTCATACAGCTGTGGGTCAACATACACAGCTACAGGCCTATGCACACAGCTGTGGGCCTACCTACACAGCCACAGGCCTACTCTCACAGCTACAGTGCCGGTCACATAGCAATCGGACAGCTCATATAACTATAAGGCTGTCCCTGCAGCTATGGGGTTGCAGATGCAAAAGGGCTCTCCTTGAGGCCACAAAGTTGCCTCTTTAGTTGCTCTTTTGTATAAACTTGCTAAAGTATGTTAAAGATAAATTATGAAAAGATGATGATGCTCCTTCAACATTTAGTGTTGAACACTTTAGATGTTGAACAATTTCTATGTTTGATTTATGATGTGTCATTTATTTGTGTTGGTTAACTAATTAAAAGCCACATGTATCGGATTGATGTAAAAAAGTAATGTATTGACCCTAGCTACTGACCCATATCACCCTATATCTGTAAAACACTGTATATACATTTTTAGTTAACTGTTTGAAGCCTCTTTTGTCTTTTGTGTTACTACAGTGTATTAATGTGGACAAGTTTCAGAAATAGTTATATTCATTTAAAGATGCAAAAATAATTTTGTTGATGGAATTGGATAATAAAGTGTTTCAGATGTACTTAATCCTTTGCCACCAACTTGTTTGTACATAGTATGGCAGGCTAATCGTGGTAAGTTACTGTTAGGTGATATTAAATTATCACTAATTTAATTGAATTAATTGTATCTAATGATTCAATGAATTTGATCTATAGATTTGAGCTTAGTAAATTCCTGTGTATAAATATTGTACTTGTGGATTAGAACCCAGCTACAGGTTGTAGGTGGGGCCTGAAGGTTAGCATCTTACAGATGTGGGCCAAAATACCAAATAATATAGTTAAGGAAAAAGTCTAAGGAAAGCTAGCGATAATCAGGCAAGCCAAGGCAACTTAGAAACTTTCCTAATGGTTAGGCATAAACTGCTAAGAAAGGTTGGGGGGTTTGGGCACGGCAAAATCCCCAACATGGGTTAGCAAGTTAGGCGTTTCGGCTAACTCTTGGCTAAGTTTTGTTAGCTCATTTTTTTGTGTGTACACCGACAACACCGAGATCCTCCACAAAGGGTGACAAGCGGAGGGGCACGGGAACACTATGTCTGACCTTTTACAAATAAATAGGGAGCAGTTGGTGGGTGTCTGAGCTGGCTCTCTGAATGGCCGCATTTGCCTCAGATCACTCACTGGCCGTCCCCACCCCGATTCCCACCAGAATAGAGAGGCGGGGGAGATGAATGATGAAAGGGGGAAAGAGCTGCTACGTCGGACGCGGAGCACACTCAGCGTGCACATCCATCTTTTGAGGGGCGGCGAGCAGCTCTAAGCACCAGGGAGCGGCCGCTGAGTGGATGTTGGTGGGTAATTAGAGCAGCTCACATGGACCTGCAGCCTCATATTGTCAGCTATATAGGATGGAAGAGGAGCAGCTCTGATGATATCCCAGCGCCTGTTGCACTCACTCTCCTGGGGGGGGGGGGGGGGGTTTATTGTAGGTAATGGAGTATGGTAATTAAATGCACCTTGCACCTGCTTTGAAATGGTACGGCATTTCCTATAGAGTATTACCTGGTGACGGTATTGTATGATTATAAGAAGGCCTCTCGTAATCAAAAAATTGCGGTATTAAGATGTATTGCTCTCAATTAATGGTTATATATTGCTGCGGTTTATGGTGTCAGCAGTATTTAGTATGATGCAATAACACTTAAAGTTGATATAGTATAACGGGAACCAATAGGCGAATTTGAATAGAATTGGCAACAGGTGTCTTGTAGTATACACTATGACAATAAGGCCTAATAACTTTATTTGTGTGAAAACGATATTCTTCACTGTCACGTTAAATAGTAACTAAATTGTCCTCATCTAAAACCCAACCCGACACAAAATAACTCGGGAGTAAAGTTCCCGTGGAGTCCTTCTGAAAGAAACAAATCGAATGTGCATTCGTGACTCATTTTTATCAAATCCAGTTCTGGCCTGAAATTGCCGTTGCCTTTTCAAGGCGGCCAGCATTCAGTTATCATTAATCAATTTCTTTCATCAGACCCGGTCCTTTCCCCAGTTTTTAAGCTCGACCCAGTGTCGCCCAGGGAAAAATACGACTGCATCCGAAGAAAGGGGGAAGACATCAAAGTGAATTGTTTACGAGATGAAAGGATCAACTTATTGGCCTAGGCTGGGTGGAATGAGGACCTTGACTACAAAGAGACGGAACGGCAGACGGTGGCTGCCACTTTGATCCCACGGCACACCTAACTGGATGGGATCCATTATAACGTTGCAGCTATCTCTGATACCTATATAAAAGGGGGGAGGGGGGTAGAATACACCCGCAGAAAAAAAATCGCCAGTGTATTTATATGGGGGTATACATATTTTTCAGCACTGAGCGCAGATCGACGTGTATACACAGCTAAGCCTCTGATAAAAACACCCGAGACAGTTACATTGTATAGATCAGTGCACAGAGTACACATCTACAGGTGTGTAAAGACATTATCCGTATGTGTAAAGAGGTATATATGTACAGGAGAGAAGGCTCTTGTATGTGAAGAAGCAGCTATTGATAGTGCTTCATAAAAGTCACTAGCCTTTAGGCTATCCCTTCTTATTAATCTTAAAATCAAAGATTAAAAGGATATTGAGGTACATTATAAGAGGCGGAGGGGTACAGTTACGTAGAATACATGTATAAAGATGTTATGCTTAATAGCCAGTTGGATGTCACGGCACAACCTGTAGGCATATCAGTTACAACTACATTCCTAAAAAAACAGTATACTTACCTTGATAATAAATACAATATTTATATTAAATCAAAAGACCTGGGCAGTGTTGTTCACAAGACCTGCTTTCATATGGAAAGTTTAATATCAAAGTATAATGTTGTATGAAACGTTCGCCTTTTCATAAATCTATTTTACTATGTGTTGTTCCACATAGTGACATAGGCATAGTTGAGTTTAAACATTTTTATTTGGCACATAAGTACATAATACACATTGTGATTTTCAACAAATGGCCAAGGGATCCACCGACCCAGATGAGAGATAACAGTAACGGAGAAAATAGTCACATAAATTGCAGGTGAGAAGTTAATCTAGTAAATGTACCCTAGCTCTCTTCATAACTGCAATATTAGGGCCCCAGACGGGTAAAATCGACAAGGCGACAAGACCCTGTTTTAGCCTATATGGACAAGGGACAAGTGAGGGCAGGGAGTTGGCGACAAGGGACAAGACTACTTCTTAAAATCGACAAGGGACAAGACCCATTTCTTAGGATCGACAAGGGACATTGGCCTTTCTTATATTCGACAAGGGACACAGACACCCCCTGTCTGGGGCCCTAATATTACTCTAATGAGCTTTATTAACACGAGTTTTACCCAGATAAGTAATTAAATAATACATACATGGGTAATTTCAAAGTTTAGGCACTTTACAACCGAACACAGAAAAAACATGGACATACATTATGGACAGTAAAGTAGACGGGGAGTAGGGACATAGGCCCTACATGAAAAGCTCAGACACTCTTCAATTCTGGTTTTAATTAATACCATAGTTATACGATGAAGGCATGGAACAGTCTCCACAAATATAACCTTTTCAAACAAAGTTATATAATTGGCATTTCTGGGGCACTCCTTCTCACTATTCCCTGCTCATAATTAACTTACCGAGGTTGCAGATTCTATATAGATTTAGACCTAGTGACGAAAATGCCTTTGGGAATAACCATCAAGTGCATTAAGACTTTCTACGACTACAACCATAATCAACTTAGTACATTTTATAATTAGCAGCCTACCCACGCAGTTCCCTGACACGTACACAGCTAGATCAGTATACTGCAGGGACCTCGGTACACGCCCGATTCCTGCATGATATACGATCTGCCTGTCACGCTAGCACAGCTCCTCTTACCCTAAGACCTGCTGCCACCCACTGTGGCCTACCCTGGAGGTAGACACAGGAGCAGTCAGGGCGCAGCTGGTGGTCGTGGTGAAACGCACATGAGCGGAAAGGGCCTTTTGCTCTACTCCCCTTGCTCACATGAAGACCATGTCTTCCTCCGGCAACCAAGGAGCCTAATAAACTCGGATTACTTTAGAGGTGGGTTGGTCGGGTGGGAGGAGCTTCGCATTGGTTTGCTTGCCCATTAGTGACATGAAACAGATGTGGATATCACAGAGGGCGTTAACGCAGGCATCGGTAGACTGGGGAGGAGCTGGCAATGGGCTAAGCAGCTCACATGGAACACAGAGCTGCTCATGTCTGCTCACGGGTAGTTCTGGCCTGGTGCGAGCAGCTCATATATGATAGCTAATCCGGTTTGCCCGACAAGTCTGTCATGTGGCCATACACGGGGGTATTGCTGATTTGGGGTCGGGCTGCATTATGTCTTGCCGCGCCCTGAGTAGCTCTTTTGAGCAACTCAATCACGTCCCATCCGCAGAAAATAGATGGAGGTACCAATGACTGGTAACCCCGCGCCATCAATATGCCAAGGAGTTCTCCAGCCCATAGTGTTGTATATTAAGACTTCATATATCACCCTTCTGACAACATGATGAGTTAATGGAGGATTTAGGCCAAGGTTCTGTAGTCGTGACCTGGGCTTATTATCCACTGGTCCAAAAGCTTGATTAGCTTGATTAATTGGACCTACCTACCGATAACCCTCTATAGTTACTGGACATCGATTCTCTGTCTCTTTGTAGCTCTATAGTGATCGATGCCCAGTTTTATACTTCAGACCAGTGGCTCATTTTGGCTGTTTTTGGCCTCACAGATTGCTTCTAACTCAAAATCCTGACTAGGTGCCATTATATTCTCTATGCCAATGTTTAATATGAGGGTAGAAAACAGTGGAACCTCAGTTAGAAAAAATCCTACTGAACAGTTTTTGAGAAAAACTGGGTTTTGTGGCTCTTTTTTGGTGTTTTTAGTACATTTCCTACATAAACCGTGAACGCCAGCATTTCTCACTTTTCAGGTATTTATAATTAGAATTTGACTTTTTTTAATTCGCAGTAGGATTTCTGAGTATCGGGCCATTCTAGAAAAGCTGTTATTTGGAAAAAATATATACTATTTCTTGATGATTTTCGTTGCACAAATTTAGGGTTGTATTATAAAAACTGCATTGTCATCCAATCAAAGTGTTATGCACTGTTGATGGTCACCCCCTCCCACCCTCTTCACCCTGCACCAGGCCCATACATTACGGCCCATTGAGCAAGCAGTCCTGCACTGTAAAGAAATTCCCTTGAATTTACAGAGCATCTCAGTTAAATTTGACAATGCATCACCGTTTTTTGGTTTATAGTGAATCACTGTAAATCTCCTCTATTTTACAGTGAAATACCATAATCCATTGCAGTGAAACTCCGTTATTTCTTTTACGGTGAACCTCTGTTTTCTGGGTGGTTCTATCTTTTCCTACCAGGTGGCAGCTTAGTTCCTAAGGATAGTTTTCTGAGGGTTCTAGGTTCTAAAGCAGTATAAATATGCCAATATGCTAACATTTTTCAATATCTTAATTTATTATAAGGTAGATATACAGATGTAATTTAAATTTGATTAAATATTCACGATCAATAAAAGATTCAATTGTGTGGGGCACCAAGCAGCAATTGTAATACCATAGACACCCATTTTGTGGCAATAAGAAAAATATATATGCTCAGCACTGTAGTTGGTGTTCTATAACAATTCTAGAGTAATGTTTGATCATAAATTGTGATTATAAAGTGCTGTGTATGTGCTTAATAATAATAATCATTAGTCCCAGCATAAGATGTCTTATGGAACAAAAATGGATATGGTTGATGATTATAATGAACTGTACACTGATATGAACACTAAATAAAACAGGGAAATTCCATAAAAATTATGGGAACTTCTAAAAACGGAATTCCCTAGAAAAAAGGTGACTTCCAAAAACGGAATTCCCTAAAAAAAACGTGGGTTTCCCGGCTCCTTTTGATGCCAGTGCTTCTCCGGTTTTTTTACGGAATATTTTTTACAGTGTGGCGTAGGTACGAGGGGTCTGTCTACAGGTAGGGATCCATGTATTGGTCTATATTGGACACGTAGAGGGCGTGTTGACTGTTGTTGTGCCTCAGGTTATAATTATAGGCTCATTGAGCCGTATCCCACCCGCCCATGTAGCCAGTGAAGTGCTGTGACGATCCTATACATATCAGTCCGCTCAGGTTATAATTATAGGCTCATTGAGCCGTGTCCCACCCGCCCATGTAGCCAGTGAAGTGCTGTGACGATCCTATACATATCAGTCCGCTCAGGTTATAATTATAGGCTCATTGAGCCGTGTCCCACCCGCCCATGTAGCCAGTGAAGTGCTGTGACGATCCTATACATATCAGTCCGCTCAGGTTATAATTATAGGCTCATTGAGCCGTGTCCCACCCGCCCATGTAGCCAGTGACGTGCTGTGACGATCCTATACATATCAGTCCGCTCAGGTTATAATTATAGGCTCATTGAGCCGTGTCCCACCGCGCCCAGGTATGCGCTAGAAGGATCCTGTTACATGGATGTCGATGTCCAGTTTTAGATATATATCCATATAGTGCATTGGAGTGCTATAGTGTTGGACTGCTGTATATTAATGTGGTGATTACTTACCCTACTCCACACACACACTACATCCCAGGTAGCAAGGGTATATTGGGCCAATGTCGACAATGATCGACTCCATCGCAATCGTTATACCAACCATGGCCCATTGTAGGTAATGTACACATTGGTTCAACATACAAATAACAATGATGGCCCACCATTGGCAATTCCTATAATGGGCCATTGCTGGGTTGACCGCTGGCCCAGAGCTGGCCCATGCTTGATATTGCTGATATTGACCCAGTGTTGGCCCAGTGTTGGAACATTTCAGGGCCATCATATTATTTTTGATGTTGGACCAACATAAATTCTAACTGCGCTTGTCCAATATTGGCTGTGATCTACACCAGGGGGATTCAATGTTGCCTGAAGAATATCTTACAGGATGGCTCCAACTTTGCCATCATATTGGGTTATAAATGTGATCCCCAGTGTGCTCTACATGGTTAAAGGTCAGAGGAAGTTTATGGATGAAATTTGATATCTAAAAGTGCCATTTACTGCATGACATCAGTGGGAATTTGTCAAAAGGAACTTGAAGACACCTCATGTGTGGGTAATGGAGTTAGATAAGTCCTAAATCATAGTAATACAGTTTGTATGGTGTCTAACCAATTTGGGATAGAGATCAAGATGGATTAAAAAGACAGAAATGGCTTTTTCTAAACTGATGATACTTGACAGTCATGTCTTAAATGTGTTTGTACATTCAAATATACACATAAAAATAGTATTGTTCAATATTAGTGATTGTTGCAGTTGTCTTATATTGAGAATTATATGTTGGAGCCACATATGTATTTCAAGGTTGCCCCGATGTTTAATTTGTAACTTTGGAATAATGTAAAAACATTTTAATGTTGGCCCACCATTGGGCCAATATGATATCAATATCCCTTTTTCCGAGGATGGGCCATTACAGGGCCAGCGGTCAAACCAGCGGTGGGCCAATATCAAAATGCCAATATTGGCCCATTTTTAAGTGATATATTATCCCAATGATGGCCCAATGTACCTATGTTACCTGGGATGTGTAATTGCAAAAAAGCCATACGGTCCCATGCTGACGTGACTTTAGTTGTTCTTTTTTTATTTTTCGATCCATCAGTCACAGCATGCACAAACGGTATATAGCCGTGATCTATTCGGTAAAACAGTTATCATAATATGATTTAAATAGTTTTAAATTCGTTCTCCAGAGTAGTCTGTGTTTAGCTGCACAATACAGACCGACGAATTATATACAAATGAGCAAAGCAGAGGCGTGTGTTCCAATGCAACGTAATATATTATATACTATCTGCAGTTTAGCCTCCACAGTGTAGCTTAGCCCCGGAGCTTAGCATTATATACATCGCCTGTACAATGTAGTTTAGTCTCTATGAGTGATTCTCTACCACAGACTTTGCCTGTACATTGTAGTTTAGAATAGACTTTGCCTGTTATTTAGAATAGACTTTGTCACTAATCGCCTTATACCTGAAGGAAGCCACACTCCCCTAATCATGAAGCCGCTTCTGTGCTGCTTTCCTCAACAGGGAAATTGCTATCATACACTATAGTTGTCACAGGGATCACCATCTACAGCCTATCCATGTTAAGGACTACACCATGAGCTTGTAAATCATGAGCATATCTAAACTGATATAATATAAGTATAGAGTTTATAATTTTCTTTATGGTAGATTCAATGTTCAGATAGTTATGTTCTGCAAGTTAAGTTCGCCACACCTTACGTATGCTCAGGGAGGCTATATACCTCCCTGGTATGCTATGTCAGTATGGTCATAATGTTTCGATGGGTGGTACCTCTGTGATTTTTGACCATCAATATCATTATATTTCATGATATTACTCATTTGATTATCTTTAAAAGAATTGGTTAGAGCCTAGCCGTGGTGTGAAAGGCTGCATAATAAGTAGGAAAATGGGGAGGGAGCCGTCATTCTGGTTGGGTGACTTTTTGTGCACCCTTGACGCCCGATACTCACTTAGATATTGACTCGCGGCTAATTCGATCAACCTTCAAATGTCTCCATTTTCAAAATTCCATGAAGAACCTTAAATGAGATTAGGGAAAAACAAGAACAGACATTATGGCGGGTTGATCCCTGACTGTCACAGTCTGTGGAACGTTGGTCCTCTAACAGGAATGAGGAGAGATACACAGGGGATGTGGAGGGATGATGAAACAGAAGATGTGGACTGGTAGGACACACAACTGGGGATGAGGGAAGCATGATGAGACAGAAGATGTGGACTGGTAGGACACACAACTGGGGATGAGGAAGGAATGACGAGACAAAAGATGTGGACTGGTAGGACACACAACTGGGGATGAGGAAGGAATGATGAGGCAGAAGATGTGGACTGGTAGGACACACAGCTGGGAATGAGGAAGGAATGATGAGACGGAAGATGTGGACTGGTAGGACACACAGCTGGGAATAAAAAAAGGAACGATGAAACAAATTCCCAGTACATATGAATCAAACGTAGCAATATGTAGGTCCCAAGATTTAAATAAAAAAGGTTAAATGAAAGTATTGTAGGAATGGCGCGTAGAAGCACACTTTGTCTAGGTAAAAGTAGTGAAAGCTGGGAGAATTATGATATTATGAATATAGCAGCTGGGAGGAGAGAGGGAGCAAAGTAGGAAGCACGGAACCTACTGGGGGAAACTCCTTTTTTTTTGTAGCAGAGCAGCTGATGCCATTAGTTGGGGATCGCTATCTACCCGCTCACCCGGACTGCCCAAAGCCTTCCACTCCACTCCCCACCATCCCTCACCCATGACTTAGCGGTTGGCGGCGATTCCCCACACAGATAATAAGACCACCAATGGCTGCCAGCAATGGCTTCCCACGACCCGCAGAAGAAGCCTAATACACCCCTAACAAGAAGCACGTGGCCGGCGTCGGCGGGTAATGCCCCATTGTGGGCAGCCTCCAGCCGGCAGCAGCACACATAAGCGTGTTTACATAGCAGGCACGTGGTGCGGGCACGCCTGGAGGAGGGCTTGTATTGTCGGTAATATATTCCCCCTGTGCTGCCAATCTGTGTTGTTGGTAATATATTCTCCCTGTGCTGCCTATCTCCCAGGCCTTTCCTGTTGGAGACTCCTCTCCGTATGTATTCCGCCTGTTGAAGGTACAACACGACAGCATTGCCATGTATGCCCGGGGATGTATGCCTGAGCACACACTTTTGTTTGCAGATGCATTTGAGCCGAATATGAAAGGCATACAAGCTGGATCTCATTTCCATTCAGCAATTTGACGTGTATATTTGATCTTCAAAATGAACCTTGATGCTTGTGATTAATTCTGCTCATATATCATGCATATTTCCCGCAGTACACTACTAGTACTCAGGTAAAATATTTAGATATTGTATGGTTTGAAAAATAATAACACAGTCATGAGTGGGATATCATTCTTGGGTAAGCATGTTAGTCATTATTCAAATGACAACAGATTGAATTATGATAAATCATATAGAACATTGCAACATATAGTACTGTCTGAATACGTGTTGAGAACTGGATGGATTGCATTAGTGCACTAGCTCAGGATGCTTCAGAGAATGTGAAAGGGTTACTTCGTAATCAGTTTGAATGCAAACAAAAAGAACATTATTTGCAATTTCAGAGCAGAATGAGATGAATTTATCGTCTATTGATCACCCAAATGGAGCAAGCAGATAACGCCCCAACAGCCCCGCCTCTGGCCATGGGCATCACTTCTTAACCGCGATCAACAGGGGAGGGGCAAGAAAAATAGTCCAAGAATTACTTGGATTCAATCATTTCGAAATCACTCGTGCCCCTCCGGAACAATGCAACACTGTGGCCCCAAGACGAGCGTGAAATTGAGGCAAATTGAATTGGGAACTTTAAAAGGGAGAAAAACTTCTGAAATATTCTTAATTTGCATGTAGTATTAGTGAGCATCACTTATATTAAGGGAAGGATGTTCCCCTGGCATTATGACGTTGGAGTGACGTCAGTGACATCTCGTCATGCAGTATCCTCCCACGGGCTACATTCATGGGGACGGGTAAAATAGAACTCCACACTGTTCCAGTTCAGCCAAATTAAATCTAGTGTACTACATCCCTAATTCTTCTGGCATCCCCCACTAAGTGCAATAATCTTCGTAACCTACATAACTATGGCCACAATTAACATTAACCCATAAGTCAATCCTCAACCACTCTACTTTAATAATCTAATGAGTTCTGGCAGCGATAGATGGGAATGGATTCGGTGCGCTAGGACGAAACGTCAGCTATGAATGATGGAGTAGAATGTGTGTATGTTGAGAGGGGAGTGGAACAGATGAGCTAAAAGCATCAAGTTGATCTGGCATTACATGTATACGTCATCCCTATATCAGGGTGCAGTGTGGAAGATGGTGTTCCCCATCTGGAGGCTTCCGGCCACGCCTAACCCAGCTGTGAGAGCAACTCCCCAAACCAGCATCCGTCAGCCTTTATAGGGACACCACATGCAATGGGGCCTCACGACTATACCACCGGGCCTGCATCCTGCATGGCTGGTATCTATATAGTCTTATAAGCCTTGAGAGAGTCCCTGCTGGAGGGTTTGGCCTTATTGGTGCCACAGAGGCCAGCTGGTGGTACCACCCCGGCCAGGGTTCAATCACTCCCTTATTGTGGCCGATATGAAAGGTAAACATTGGTGTTTGAACGCTCCAGCTGACCCTGCTGCATAGAGGCAACAGTCCCAAGGCACCGAAGCCCATAACTGCCCCCACACTGGCAGGAGGTCCACTATACCCTTTTGGGTTCTCTGCCTGAGTTATTGGGAACGGCAAGGCAGCCTTAGGGCAGCAGATATCGTCATATTCCAAGATGTATCGAGCTTCGGTCTGCTCTGCGGCTGTGGATAAAGCTACAAGTCGTGCAGACACAGTCCCACCACAGTCACAGTCGGCGTTGTGCATAAGGGCCGAGTCATTTATTTTCCGCCGGGAGAAGGAGGAGGAATACTATTGGATATAGGGGGTGTGGAGTCACGTTTTGTCCACAGGCCACAAAGTGTCCACAGGTCAAGGAAAGACACAAGTTGGTGCTGTTAAAATGAATTGTGTTTTCACTTGGAGTATAATTTCTTTGCTCCATGGATGTGTTCACCATACAGGCAACTTTAGGACCCGCATAGACAGGAAATATCAGTTACAATCTATTATGGTATAATTGTAGGCTACATCTTATTCTATTATGTACTATGTATCACCAGGCTGGGAGATTCAGTCATCTAATGATATCTCTATTACCGGTAATGAACTTATTGATAATAAACCTTGCAAATTTCTTTTCTGAAGAAATAAATTTTCTACAAAGAGTTTGATAATGGGTGTGGACACTTTGTAGCATGTGGACAAAACCTGACTCCACAGGGGGTTCATAATTTAAAAAGAGGCCCACGCCCCGCACCCACCCATAGTAAAAATAGTTATTTGGTACTACCTACAGAAGGCACTACCTACAGAAGGCATCCTGAATAAAGGGCACGACCATCTCATATTTAGCATACTACATGTACTTACTCGGATCACTTGCACATTTGCTAGTCCAGGTAGCATGGATAATAGTGATCACAACTCTCACAAATGTTGTTTAACTTACCCAACATAGCAGTAGGTCTACCTAAATAACCACATGTAGCAATCCACCTGTACACAAAGGTCATTCCATACTTCCTATCAGTGTGTTGAAACTATGTGGTTTCCTCACACTGACAATTCACTCAATGCATTGTGGGTAGCTAACCGATAATGGTTAATGATATGCATAGATCCTTGTGACAATCCCCTACCCCAAATTTCACCAAGCAAATCCAACCTATCCTCAATACCATGCAGGTACATGCTTACAGGTTGTAAATAGCCATTCCACTGCACCTCACCCATGCCTCCCCCCCCCCCCCCCACAAACACACTTTTGACCAACCCCAAAAAAGATCAAACCGCCCTTAGTTCCCCCTACTTTGACACTGCTTGCCACGCCCCTGTCAATTATGGCATATATAAATAATCAGATATGTATTTTATGAGGCAAATACAATCATATGTATAATGCACAACTTGCATGGTGAAAGCTTCAGATTACTGTATCCCATGGGCAAATAAAGTCTAAAATAATGACCCTGGTGTGTGGTTATCGTGGTAAGGTTACCTGGCCATGTGTAGCCGTTGTTTGTCCACACTGTGACGTAGTAGCACTGTATAATTATATAACCTTACCATATCGACCCACTACCTTTACTCAGTTTTAAGTTGATGACCATCTATGGACAAACTACTATTATAATACGCCTGAGCTATACGTATTTATGTATACTACGTGGGAACTGTTTCGCATGGCATTAAGATGCAGCAAACCTAAGAGGGCGAGACAGGAATAGATAACTTTTGATACTATTTTAAGCATGCGCTATATATATACTTAGCCCTATTAGCTCAGCAGGTGGCCTCCTAGAGCAGGACGCTGAATCTAGATGTGGAGAGATCGAATTCCTCTTGAGATATCATTGATCGAACTGCCAAAATTCTACGAATGAAGTACATTGAAGCATGTGTAGTAAGCTTCTACAAATATAGTGTGTTTCACTGTAGAAGCACTAGGACACAAAAATACGTATACTTGCATGCACTGTACATCTACAACACCTTATACAGTGTGGGCGTGGCCTTTATAGATGTGGTGTTTTTTTCCAGTGTTATAACTGTATAATCTAGATGCCTACACTGTGAACAGTTAGTTTATATGATCAGTGCCATCTCCCCTATGTGTATGGTAATGCTATAGCAGTTTTGGGGTTCCAGTACTAGGCTCACCTACGAGTCAATGGGCATAGTGTTTCCATCTACATTCACCACTGTTCACTGAGAAAATAATCTTCTCCCCAGACTATTTCAACTGACAAAGAATCGAACGGGTCGTCACACAAAGGTAGCCAGTTTGTAGACAACCCCCCAAACCATAACTGAATTTGGGGTTGGAAGATCACTTCTAGGGTTGTGCTATACTTGGTTAGACCATTAAATAATGTAAGGCAACATATTGTACATGTCCATGGATAGACAATTGTACAATGCCAACAATTGAGATGTTGGTATACAATGTTGGACCAATGATCTTTTTTCTTTGACGGTGGCACCCAACGTCAGTCCAAAGTTTGACAACGTTCGGTAAACGCTGGCTCAATGTTATAATATTGCTAGCTGCAGCTAGCTGGATTTGCCGCCCTTTGGTGACAGGGACTCGTCCTGCCATACAGCCATCTCTGTGATACCAGTAATGTAGTTACTGCTCATCTCCAAAAAGGCAGAACATTAACGGCTTAATGGTATGGGTGACTGGTGTAGTACACTGAAAATCCATAGGTTAAAAGGGTTAGTCAGTACAGACTAACCTAGGTTGGTCATATGAGTGTTAGTCACAATGGCAAAGTTATATTAAAAAATGACCAAGGGGTCAGTCAGTTGTGGCTAACCTAGGTTCATCATTGGTGTGTTGTATTTGTATACCGCTAGAGGGTGCCACCTGTGATGACCACTCAGTGGCTCCCCCTGGAAATAAAAAGACTAAGGTGGGTTGGTCAGTAGTGACCAACCTGACAATAATAACTAATCTATGTTGGGCGTATAGGGATCCAAAAAATGACTAACTAGGTTAGGCACTAGTGACTAAGAGGTTGGGCGTATAGGGATCCTAGGAATATCAGTGTAGGTGGCGGCTAGGGCTGTGGCCATAGCATGTTCCCACAGCAAGCCAGTGCCGCCGCGCACAGCCCATCAGCATCCCAACGCTCATTGAAGGCATAGTTTTTTATTGGTACTGCTTTGAGATCGGTCTATATATAATATATACGTAGGCTGCATAAGGGTATGGTAAAACACACAAAAACACAAGCGGAGAGCGACCCACCGGCATGCACGCCCCCACATAAACACTAAAAATGAGCGACGTTGTGAGAAGCATAAAAACTCAAGGAGTCAGTATTTGATGTAAAAAGGGCACACAAGAAACCTATCTGAAAATACATAAACTCACTTTCTGCAGGATGTAGATCATAACGCGGTGTAGTTATTTAAGGGATAAAGCAAACTTTAGGTGCTGGGAAATGGGTGTACGTTTATCAACAAGTTGCTTAAGGAGAATTAAATACAAGGGAGGCCTGCATCTATATACGTATTAAAGAGGGTAAGCAGCCATTATCCATAACCTGGGACCCAATATATAGGAACATTGAAGTCGTTTATCTGTGCGTCAACATCCAGAGCTGTGTTGGCCTATACTTCTCCATACAATATACGTCAATTTAAGGTTGCACATGCAGCTATTTCAGCACAATTTACGTCCTTGTTTGCTATTTGATACATGCAAGTGAGCTTGAAATTGGTTTTATTTGCATATATAGTATTCCTCATACATTGAATGCGTCTTGTTTATAGCATAGTGAGATATCTATTTCTATGTTCATGAATTAGAGCAGCAAAATGACATATATATTATGCTAATAACAGTCTTATGTTTGACCTGTTAGAAAAGGGTATTCCGCAGTAAAAGAGGATAACTCACTCGTCATTATTGATGGATGTTGCCCGAGTTGACATTTTACATCTGATATTCCAGGGTGGAATTGAGTCGCAATAGCAACTTGAACTGGATCTAAGACCACAACTCGACCTGGTTGGTTTGTCCCTCAAAACGAATAAGCGTTTTTACGATCCCCGAGATACAGATTGTCTCAAACCATATGTGATATGTACCCATCATTGAGGAAAATGTACAAAATTACACATGCAATCAAGCAGTGAGGAGATGGATAATAAAGAGAAAATTAGGTGGGTGTGGTTATGCTTTTACAATAATGAATGGAAGTAAAAAGACAATGACGAGATGGTGCGGAATACGACAGAAACCTGACACATAAACAGTGTGATTGTGATACGAGGGAATTAAGGGAAGGGAAACTATGGTAAAGACAACTAGGGAGGCAGAAAATAAAGACAATGATGAAAACAAGGAGGCTGGCGACAATAAGCTCATGCACTGAGCGATGGATCATGGCGTTATATATAGGTCCATATAGGTTGTGCGCGTGGTAAATGACACTGTGCAGTGGGAAAGGTGTTATGTGGGAACAGATGAAATGGGAGAAATTCCCTGCAATGACAATTTGAGCCACCTATAGGATATACGCAGCCAAATACACCTCCACCATTCATTTGTTGGACGTAACACATTCGTAGAATGACACAGTGAATGGATACCCTGAGCCCATTAAGTATAATGCAAAACGTGTGAAAACTAGATGAAGAGACTAGTGTCCAACAATCTCCTTAAAGAATGCAATAACCATTATTAAGTATTACTGCATTGCCTCAGAACAGATTCAAGTGAACATTACATGTTGTTATCTTGTTCATTAAATGGTGTTCAGACAAGAGGAGAAAGAAAACACGGAGGAGGCGGGTATTAACAAATCAGAGGAACTCCCTTTGACATTCAATTGTCCATTATTGTACTTGAGGAATGAAAACACGTCGCTTTCATGATTTAAGACAGGAAAACATAATTGTAACTGGAAAGAAATTGGAAAATTGATGGATAACTGAAGAGGGAGACTGCGGATCAGGAAGCAAGGAAGTGGAACAGTCGCCCCGGGCACGTGCAAGTCGCCCGTTTTGCCGCGTCTCTGTAAAGATGTCGTCTGCTACAAACCGACGCACCACGTACTATGGGGGCCGATCCTAGGTACATGTACTGATAGTCATTCCAGAAATAGTAATAGTAATAGTAATAGATAGACGTAGGCTGCCTCTCCAGCATTGAGTGGCAGTGACCCCACGGACCCTAAGGGCCCTCTTGTGGCAGCTTGCAGTGGGGACCGGGAGGAGGGCTGTGAAAGGGGTGGGGGCTGCCACTCTCCACGTGCTGACGTGTGGCACCACCCTACTACACTGGAGTGGCACCTGAGGGAAAGGCCATCCTTCTCTTGAATCACTCCCAGCCAATGACATGCCACCTAACTCCTATATACAATACTAGCTATGCCCACCTCTGCTGCACTACGCATGTATTTTACTTCACAATTGACACTAGGGGGAAGCCTTACCTGACAAGTCGATAGGAGAAGGTAGAGGCAACACAGTTCCAGCAGCCCAGTATACTCCACCGTGAGCGTGCCACTGACTGGCATGGATAGGGACGTGCTGCTTTTATGCAGCAACCGGAAGGTGGCACCACTGATGGGGCGCGTCCCAGCGTCCCACCCTGACACTGGGGACGCTACGCGGACGCTACCTTCTCTCATTCTAATGATTATTCTAGTCCAAATATGGTATGTACCACGTGGTGCCATGCTGTGGCAGCACAGCAGGTATTCAGTAGTTATTGTGTAAACAACAACAATACCCTCGTAAATGTAAGTCCAATAATTGAACATGTTTTTCTGAACCTCTTGTGTCGATTGATTTCTGGAATGGCTACCAGTACATGTACCTTGGATAATCGCTATATGGCGTCCCGTTGTAGCCACGGCATACTACTGGTGACATGTTATGTACTGCTGACAATTCTGCGCTGGTAAGTAGTATACGGAAATGAACCCCTGCTCCCTCTAAGCCGATCTTCATAGTGATAATACATGAACGTTATTGGTTATACTATATTGCCTACTGACTACCTGGCTATGGTATATCCTCATATTATATATAGATACAGATTCTTTGTTTCTTTTGACCGGATATTTGCCCCTTATAATAGGGCCGCATCTATACATAATATACTGCCCTTTGCAGTCATGATGCCTACGCGTTCAGCCGTTGGGGTGTGTCAACCTGTAATAGGGTCCAGCACGATACTTGTATGCAGCTTTGGCTAGTTACTCACGAGGGCTATATTTATACATCATAACGACGCATGGCATAGCGCATTGCAGCACAATACGAGCCCTAAATGATTAAAGTATGGCAATATATATTTGATCTACGCGTTTCCTTTCTGGTCTTCGAAAAAGCGTTTTCTGTGGATAAGGCTAGCCTGCATGAAACTGAACGTGCCCATGTCACAAAGTCTTTTTTAAACCATTTACCTGTAGGCAATTTTGTTCTTTTCATTTTGGAGTATTTTCATTAGGCATTGGATTTAGTTTTGAAGAAAATTCCAAAACATGGACAAAATCCCGTCTCCGGGAGGTATGGGAGATAAATTACATGGGGCAGGCTCCCTCCAGAGCTCAAGGCCCCAGCCTCTATTAATACAATGCATTAAAGTATGTTCTCAGTGGATCTGTACCAATCATAGGAGTGACCCTTTTAGGCTTCAGAATTCCCGCGGAATCCCATGCATGTCGTGTTCCCATTGCATAAATCTAACGATGACGTAACATTAGGGGTAGGGTGGCGTCATACATACTATTCTCTTAACTTGTTGATAAAATGGTAAGGTTGGGTAGAGGAGGGGTGTTTGTGGCTTACATAAAGCCCTTCTCGCCCAAACTCCAGGTTTCTTCTTTTTTTTTTGGGGGGGGGGGGTATACAACATGACAATAATACAATTATTGTATTCTTGTTAGAATTACAAAATACAACTTGAATGCATTTGATACTATTTGTATTCACATGTTTATTTCCGGTTATAGATTTGCACAAAAGAGAAATGCCTTCCCCGTATATATACACCATTATGTCTGAGAACTATGGTGTGTTCTGCATGTCAACCTGTCAAGCTATTTGATAAATGAAGAACTACATAATATACAAATGTAGAGTTGAAAAAAGCACATTTAGCCTCCTTTGATTATGCTATTTACAAATCAAAATACAGAGATGATAAGCCAACATCTAATGTTTACTAGCGTGCTAAAAGACTTAGTTGAAATGAAACGATTTACGTGATACATTCTGTATGCGTCCAATAAAAATATGATTTTTCGACCAACATCCGCACATATTGATGCTCCATGATTTTTATTAAGCTGAACGAAGCATTTTTTTCCCAGGTAAATGTATATACCCTGATAACATTTAGGAAAGATACCAACATAAAGTCAAATAACAGAAATGTTATGCAGTGTTCGAGCACCAGTCCCATATATTATGCTTTTGGGATTTAGAAAAAGCAAAATACAACACAATTGAAACTTATTCAGGAATCGCTGGGCTTACACTAAATTACGCTTGATTATATTAAGTATTAGAGATCCATTTCCACCGATGCATGAAGCTTACTATCACAGACTAAGCCACACTGTCCACAACATACAAAGGTGGGTTCAAGCTCATGTTTCATATGACAGCCGCATGGGAATGAAGTTATACATTGTATTGTAATCTCACAGCTTCCTTTACAGCACCTGCTATACCACACAGTCACCAATCACAAAAGGGAGTCAGGACGTCATGATAACGCCAAGGTCGAGTCAAGTGTTACACTTCATGCCACTGCGAATAAGGCCAAAGGGGGAGAGGTGGCGCTCTAGATTCAACAAATTATGGAACGACAGCACAGTCGCTGCCCATCAGTTTAAGAACAAACCATTCCAGGGATTTGTACATGAACTGACTAGCACACGACCATACAGTCCACTCTATGGTCAACAAAGAAAATGCATCAAGACATTATGACATTCTAAAGGACTCAATTTCTATTTCAGAATGTCAGGCGATATCCTTTAGTGAAATTCTGTTATATATTTTGTGACCATCATCTACTGGGAAGAAATGCAATTTCCAGGAGAAATGATAGCCAGAAGAAGAAAATGTTAGGTGAATATTGTTTGCGGAGTGTAACGTCATACGTACAGGCTGCGGCATATTGTTCATATCTATAGTGCAGGCAAACAGACTCATAGATTTTGGTATTAATTTAAGGTAGAATTCATTTTACACAAGCATAATGCAGGGGAGGAGATGTAGAAAGGAATGTTAATATGACGGGTGTAGCAGACGTATCACGCGTAGCAGACGACAAATGGACAGGAAAACACACACAACTGAACTCATCATCAGGAGAGGTGCGGGGACGTAGGGGAACAATAACAAACATTCTGCATCACATTTCTAAAATGGACAGCAATTTCTTTGTTGATATAATACAAGGTTTAAGATCGACCGATTGAAATGCAGTATAATAGACGTAAACACCAATAGGATACAATGATGATAACAACAATGAGAATATATTTTAGGTGCATTCCCCAAAGCACTAACAAAACTCTGACAACTAAAAATCAGAAAAAAAAGACACTAGCAACCAAGAAGATAGGGATGTAAAAATCGATTTGATATACAAAAACAAGTACAACATCCAAATACAGATACTGTAGGCATAAATATAATCATATATAACAAACACACGCTACTCCTGACGTTATCAAATATATATATAATAAGACATTAACGTCACAATACACTGACGGAGGTGACGTCATCGTTTTCCTATCCTAAAGACACACCAATTCTGCATAGTTTTACCCGCCACATGATTCACACGGTGCTTGCACTATAATGTCTAAGTCTGATAGGGCAGCCAGGTGCTAACAATTAAGTATCTCATTATGCTGACGTCACATGAGGTCAGATAGTTCTACTCTCTATATACTACTTACTAGGCTCCCAGTGAGGTCACCACATGTATACCCAATGTTCAAGTTAGGCAGTAACGATAGGTTAAGCACTCCCCTCATTGGGATGCCTTATTCTTCTGTTCATAATACGGTCTGTTTAGATCAAAGAGCCCTTTAATACCCAAGTCAAAGCCTAGTATCTTATATATTATTTTGGTCGATATCATAGGTAAGCTGTTCTCTTATATATTGATATAATAATGCCTTGCAACATATTCAGGTTGTAGTAGGCCTATGCTTTTTCTTAAGTAATTCCTCATGAGTAAGGAACTTATGACTTGTACATGCCATGCATTCCCTTATGATTTGTTTGTATACAACTCATACACATAATCATCCCAAGTGTATGGGAAAGAATACGGTACCACTCAAGCCTTAACAACGAGCCATACATCCATCTTTAGGCTACAAAATGTCATGCCATACCTAGTTAAATTTCATGCCGTATTTGATCATCACCTTTTACACGCAGCAGTTTGGAGATAAATAATTGCCCGGGATAGGGATGCGGTGCGCACCCATTAATATATAGAAACATCCGTATCTAAAGACTTGTATCATGATCAAAATAAGCGTATAGCTCGGCGAGCTTTCAACAAATGTATGAGGACATTTTGGAGGGTCAGACTGACAAAATGTTTGAATCAAAAATTCTGCAACAATTCCAACTCCTGCTTCTCTGTACACCCGAAACCAAGATGAAGCCAGTAACAGCAAGACGTGAAAGATGGTGATCAGGTGATACGATTCCTGTACTAGCTATAATGAACGAATGAAATGCCCATTTCCATATAGATACATATATAAGAGTATATACAATGATACCTTAGGCCGTAATGCATGTGTCTAGCTTCCCATGCTTATGCTACACGATGAAGTGGCTTTGTTTCACTTAGATTATGGCGGAATTCAAACACCCTGCATGATAATAATAGCAGTTGGAATTTTGGAATACCAAGTGTAATGTTTCCTAATAACTGCTAGGGTAAATTGATAAGCAATAGGCCTCCTGCTTGTTATGGCATGGCAAGCTGATACTCCTGTACTTCTACAGCAGGCCACTGGGGGCAGCACTGAGCCCCCAGATAGATGGTGTTCACGTCGGAGCGGCGTCTGTTCAGGTTGCTTTAGCCATGGCTTCTTGTATTCGGCCATGGATCCACTGAAATAGAACACACCACACTGTAATCCTACTCCCGCCAGATAATTAGGAAAAGTAGAAATAGTTATGTTTGTCCTCCATTTATATTATCCTACTTAAAGCAGTGTCAGGTTCAGTTGGGATGAGTATACATTTTTTTCTAACGGCACTAGTAAGTATGGAAACAATTTGAATTCTAAACTTGTGGCTCTAACTGATGTGATGATATCTGTATGTATAATATGCTATACTAGTTATTTCATACCAGAGGGCAACAAAACCACAAAAATCAACTTACCTCTCCTACAGTCTTGTCTGGCATGGGTACAAGTTTTCCAACTGTTCCTGTACTAAAGAAGGATTTCTTCTGCTTTTCCTGCAAATAAATGCCATTGGATAGCTGCATTTTTATAATCTTCATACATATATTATACACAATGCCAATGGTTCTCCGATAAGGTAAAATATACACGAAACCTACCGCTTCCAAGACAAATTTAAGTCCCCCATAATATTCAGTCTTAGTTGCCCTTCTAGTACTTAGAATGTGTTTAACACAATATTTGCTTTTACTGATTGACAGAAGGATTAAGCCCTATAAAGCTTGCATTTTTAAACCTGCATACATTTATGAAATATGGAGAATAAAAGAAGAGATTATCTGATGTGATAGAAAGGTCAGAAATGTTTCAATAAGGCGCCCAAGGTTTAGAGTAAGGAAGAGTAGGAAAGGACCTGGATTGACAAATTTAAAAAGATCGAAACGGCATGTATTTTAAGTAATGAAGTGGTTGAAAGTTTAAAGGTCATCCGTTCCAGTGTAGACCTTGCAGGATAGCCCATCAACTAGCATGTTTCCTGTTCTGTAAACACTAATTATTGAGACGCATGATGAGGAGAAACAATGATAAAACTCAAAAGGACCAAGCCAGACCAGACAGCACTTGATACTAGACCTTTTCTCCACGCATAACCACGCGTTTTTGATATATCCGGAACCCCCTTCGCTGACATGGCAGATTCATATTAAAATGTTATTGCCAAGATCAAATATTGCCATTGAACAGGAAGGATAAATAAGGCGCATACAGTGTTATGATCTAGTGGGTTACAAAAACGGAGTAATACTTCAATGAATCCTTGATTCTGGAATGTTCAAACGAAATATTTAATGGATAAAGCTATGTCATGCCATTCTTCATATACCCCACTGCTGTACACAAATGCATACATCAGTACGTTGTGAAATGTATACAAATGCTTAAAAAATTATTGTTAATCGATATCTACCATTATCACTGGACGCCAGTCACATTCTTTTTATACAAAAATCAGGAATTCCTGCAAAAGCATGTACAGTGGCATTGCTGGGACCTACTCGTCTGAGATACATACATATATATGTATATCAATTGCTCGGCCATGATATCAGGTATAAGTCTAGTGAATTATCAAACAGCATTAGCCCCAAGGCAGGAAGTCCTCACCTTAAGCAGGATCTGCAGTCCCTTAGAGGTGAGTGCAGGTGCTTCCTTCAACTCAGCCCACGCGTAAGCCCAGTCACAGTCCCAGTGTCCGAAGATTTCACCCTTGCTAGCAAAGATCACTCGTCTGAAAAAATAAGATATGTATGGCCTATCAGTTCTCTCTATACAGTAAACGATATTCTTTTTGGTAAAACATTGATACTATTAGAGATTGGAGGACGTATTAAGCAGCGTAATGCCCCGTCAGAGATCACACTCCATGGGTTGTAAAATGTAGGAAATCTTACAATTTGGTTTAGCTTTTAGTAGACATTGTAAACATTATTACTCTCAATGACTTATTAACTCTCATCATTAAAGTATGGCACTACTTACTTGTCAGTGACAACGAGGACATTTTTGCCGTCCTTAGTGAGGATGACATGGCCAAAGTAGGTGTCCGAGTCGGCGTACTTGCCCTTCTCCGTGTCGTGGAGGATCATGTTGCCCTCCGCCTCCTGATGTTTGTACGGCCGCACGATACCGTCACTGTGTAGGAAGCGGGGCGGGCGGAGTCGTCGTACCTCGTCACTCATCTCTGTCACCCTACAAGCAGCGCGTGTTATATCTTAGAGCACAGCTCATGTTTTATACATGTATATATGTTATAGCATTCAATGTTCTCATGTGAGCTATAGCATGGAACTTAGAGGACAGGCCCCAGGGGCGTGGCAACTGGAGGGGACGGCCAAAAAAGGTCAAGTAAAAAGGGGTCAAAATACCCCACAGTCCCCCCTATTTTGAAACTGCTTGCCAACCCCCGTGTGAGTCACAGGTGATATACCATCTGCCTTTGTCAGTGAATACGTATAAATATAGGTACATAATTATAATATGATTTTTAGGGGTTTAGATCTACCTTGATTACTTCACCGTAGAACAGATAATCGTGTGTAATCGAATACATAATATATATACCTGTTTATAGGTGTTGGGCATGCATGTAACTTACCGCTTGACACCCTCAAAGGTTGTACTGGCAAAGTCTATAACTCCACTGGCAGGACGTGTGAATGCACCAACGAGGCCCTTACCCATACCTAGGGAATACAGATGACATATATAAATTGACCTAAATATCTGGCCAGAGTTTAAAATACCATACACACAGTTACTAAAATAACAGATCACTAGTTTATTAATATTATTAAACTGTATCAGTATTTCATACTACAATGCACTTTATACATGACTGTATGTATTTGATAACATGGAGGATATTTATGGGTTCCTGACCTTTGAAGAAGCCTTCCACGCCGTCTTGTTTAGCTCCTTCAATTGGTCGTAATACAATGCCCGACACACCATCAACCACGCCCTGTGGACCAAGTAAAACATTATCTATACACATAGGTAAAGAGAAGGAACCCACATGAAATCGTAGATAATTGGGGAAAAGACCCGACATGTTTCTTTTTCGTATATCATATGTGATTCAATAGGAAAGTTGCACAACCCGTTGATTCTAATTATATGTACTTGATGGCAATTTTGTACTGAACATCTCTATAAATATGTAGGTATATATAGCCGGACATATCCAGTCAAAGGGTGCCCACCATAACAAGGCCTTTCCCGCCGCGGGCTAGGCCCTCCTTCAGATCGGCGGGTTTCTTGGACATCTGTTCGCGCCGTTTACGCTGGTATTCGTCGTCCATGGTGAGCGTGGCGATGCCCTTCCCTAAGGCGCCGGTAATCCGGGACACTGCCCCCGCAGCGCCCCCTACCGCATGTCCAAACAGGCTCCTTACACCCAGAGCCAGACCCTCAGCAAACTCCTCTGGCCCCTGAATAGCTCCCTGTTGGGTTAGGAATGGTAAAGCAAGTTAATTAAAAGTACACAAGGTTATCAAGGATGAAAGTTACCAATCTCAAAAAAATCTGGAAATTTTTCAAATGGAGGCCCCTGAAAAGATGTCCTCTATAGCTGATTACAGGTCTTTGTGAGATAGAATAACTTGAAAACCAATAAATATATGACGATTTTCATCCCTGGGTTATAAACGACAGGTTATCAATGTTAAACGCCTCACTGGCACTCAGTATAGTTGGCAAAAGAGGTGGATAATTACCTGATAGGGCTCATAGAACAGGTCCTCTATGCCATCAGCCAGGCCGCGGATAAGTCCGAACGGATTACCCAGTACGTCGAGACCTAGTACCAGGACGTACATCTGTTTGATGGCTTGTTGTGAGTAGTGACGTGTGATCTCACCCGTCAACTGACCCTGATTGTAGAAGTTGTAGTTTCGCTCGAAGTATCCTAACCTGTAAGGTCATTATGTAGGTTAAGCACAGTACAATTATCTATTTGTTTGTGAATCGTTACATTCGCCAGAGGAGTGGCTGGTCTCCAAAAGGGAACATTCACAAATGATGTCGTGCAGCTTGAGACCTCTCGCAGCAATCCTGTCAGAGAGGATATCCCCCAACCCCCATAGCAATCATGTCATTTGTAGGCCCATTTGTAATGTTACAGAACAGCCAGATCACTGTTTTATATCATAGCTACAAAGTGGAACATCAATTTGAAACCGAACCGATGTCAATAATATGCATTCTCTGACTATATCAGACAACACTACATACTAATACAGTGTAATGGTAAAGGAGGCTTAACAGTTTTCCTTTTCATATCTTATAAGCCTCAGCGTGAAACTTACAGGCTGAACACTCTGGGGTGCACACTTACTTAAAGACCACGTCCTGAATGTCGCTGAGCACTACACCTACACTTTGTAGGAAGAGGTTGAGCACGTTAGAAGTGAGCTGAGCTGGCTTCTTCTCCTTGTCGTCCTTCTCAGACCCCGCGTACATGGAGAAGGACAGGTGAATCTAGGATGCAAGGAGACAGGCATGATGATGCAGCAGTGCTGTAACATTGGTTCTCAATGGTTCGGGTTGACGCACCAAAAGACTGGTTCCAACGGTCAGCAGAAACCAACGACTGTTCGCATATAAGGATTTCCTTTGCAGTGGTTTTTAGAGACGCTTTTTCATTTTGAATGGGATTTAGTATATGATATCGCATCAAAAATAGATGGTAAAGAGAGTCATTTCTTTCTTACACTAATCTAAAGGGTACTCCAATATTGGATAAGCCGCCCAAACCAAGAGATGATATGACACGGGAATACCTTTAGTTGTATACATTTTTGGGGGTATATCAGACCTTGGTACTGTTATCTCTAACGTAACAGTGGCCAGCACTATTCCAGTTGTCTTTCAACAAGCGGATAGCCTACTGGGGTTACCGTCCTCCAAATTTAACAAGACCTAAATATATTCACAACTTCATTGGGCATTTACCTACTGATATAGCTAGTCTACAATGGTCGTCATCTAACCTTGAGGGGTGAGAAGTGGAGAATGTCGTAGTAGTTCTTTTGCTCGCTGGAGGAGGACTGGCTGACATCCTCCAGTAGCTGAGTGTCGATAAGCTTACAGTCAGCCTTAAAGTATTCCTGCTCCTGTTCGGCTGTGGCCGGTTCTGAGGCGAACATGGAGATGACACCGTTCAGGAAGCCCTGGTCCACTTTCACCGACATCTCCTGTACCAGTACTTTACAGTACCTGCATTAAAATGGGGTTTGATGTATTTATTTGATTAGCCACATGTATCTTTATACATAAGGCATGGTGAAATAGGCCTCAAAGAGAACGGAACATCTCTTATATACACATGGCCATTAAAATTTTATATAATATACATGACAAAAATATGTAATTTGATCATGGAATCAAATGCAGATAAATGATCTGGAACATTATCATTATGTTGTACATATTTGTATAATACTCGGTAGTTGAGATTAAATTAATCTAATTTAGGAAGTCAGGAGTTCATTTGCCTTCAATTTTTTTTTTAAGTCTTAAAGGGGGAGGGGCTTATAATGAAGAACATGGGAGGCATAAACTTACTTAAACTGTAGAACAGAATTGAAGTCTCTCTTGCGGATCATAACGCTGACTTCTGTGAATGGCTTGGGCACTGGAGTGTATAAAATACATAAATTCAGGACAAATCTATAATACAATCTTTATCTAATCTTTACTTCAGAAGCTGATGAAAAAAATTAGCTGAAGATACTTTTTAGTTAAATATAAACATTCTTAACGAGACAACAATTTTACATGACGACACTGGGTGTTGTTAGCGTGTACGACTGGGGTAGATTCACCAGGAATTGCACACATACCCTGAGACAGATAGTGAAATTTGAGGTTTTTCATGTGAAATACGACTTCTGGTGGGTTTTTTTGCAGAGAATAACACATAATTTTACCATTATTCACAAAATCAAGAGTCCATCTCAAGGTATGTGTCAGACTCCAGGTGAATCTACCCTATTTCTACAAACAGGGTCTTGCGTTAGCGTATACGACTATTTCTACAAAGAGGGTCGTGCGTTAACTCACCACTCTCTGCGGCCACTGACTTGGGCGGGGGTACCGGGGCGACCACAGTGGGGAAGATGGCCTCTGGGAGCTGGTTGTCCAGCTGTAGGTGGTGTATCTTAGCATGGAACTGCAGCTGGTGGGGGGACGTGCGGTACTGCACCCAGAAACCCGTCTGGAACACCCGCTGCAGAACGCCCTTATTCGGCTTGTACATGGTCATCTTGTCGCCGCCAAAGTCCACCTGTACAGGGTGAGGGAAATTTTACCGACAGCTTAAAATTTTGACTACGTTTCATATTGATTATAAAATAGGCTTACGGTAAAACTTTGCATATTATAAGCTGCACCCACATCATGGACCTGTACAATTCCATGCCCACATATAACCGACATCCCTAATTTGGGAAAATTCTATAAGCCACATATCGGGACTAATTTTGACCACGAGATCTTACAGTTACTCAAATTACCAAAGGTGTAAATATCAGGGATGAAAGAGACCAATCTAAACAAAATTGAAATGTTCAAATAAAGGCCCGAGGGGAATCAGGGAAGAACTTGATGACTTTCAGAATAAGTAGTACTGTCTTTATGCCCTCATTAGAAAATGTGTGCGCTTGGTGATTGTTTGTCTCCCATGTTTCTCAATGACATATGTTACTTACATCCATTTTTTCTATTTGTTGCCTTGACTTGGGTTTGCGGCCCACAGCCAGTTCGTTTTGGTACTGTTGGAATGCAGCTTCTATGGCTGCACTCTGCTTGTTCTTCAGGGCCTTGAATCGTTTCTTCTTGCCAATCTCCCACACGATACCCGAGCTAATTGAAAATGATGAATAAAATATTGTTTACTCAACTTTAGCATTACATTCTATAGTAACATATATACTCATTTGAGCGAACACAATGTCAACTATGCTGTATAGTCATCGGCTGTTTGGTTTAATATGGTATCATTAAATACATATAACCAGTAGTAAATATTTGGACATTTATTCTTTCATCAATGAATGAAGATATCATCTCACCTAGCAATCGCCATATAGGCTATTTCGCGTCCTTGTAAATTGTTGACGAGGGAGAGGCCCATTCCTTGTAGTGACAGGTTTATCTCCTGGTCAACTTGCTCCAGCTCCCCAGCCTAGACAAGTTAAAGACAATTGAATGAAGCAATTACTTAATGCAATATAAAATTATGAAAGTGTTTTCATAAGAATGTCTAATTTATCATGAAAATATTTACACATAATATAGTTGTTCGTGGAGGGGGAGGGGGTGCGGGTTGGATGAGGTAAATTACCCCTGTCCAAGTACGGTGTCTCAAAACCCATGATATCATTGATGAATGTTCCTTCACATATCAAATGTGAAATCGTCCACTCAGAATATGTCCTATTAAACATGGGTTTATGTGAGAGGTTACCTGTTGTGCCATGGTGGCCAGGGCCAAGTCTTCGGTAAAGAGAAGGATACGCTGCATGCCGTCCAGGAACGACACCCAGTAGATCTTGGTGTCCGAGTCGTAGAAGAACTCACCGATACCGTCCTGAAAGGGAAATGTCAGAGCTGCTAAACTGGTTCTTCGGGCACACATCAATTCATGGCTTTAGTATTGTTAGTAAGTTTTACATAAGAGGAAATAAGTGAGTGGTATAAGCTCTTTTTTGTCCCCTGAGAGATCCACTTTTTATAATGTATGCATGCAGTTTTGGGCAAGCACATTTACTTTGCATCCATGCAGCACAATGACACAACGGCAGACTGCTATTATCATTTTATCCAATAAAACATTGTCTTTCTTTTTAAAAAAAAAAGAAGTTTAAAACATTACTAGGACCAACGTCAGTATGGAGACTAACCTTGACGAGATCGTCCTTGTGTTCCTTCTGCTCCCCACAGCTCCAGAGCAGCTCCCGTTTACCGATGGCGTCCTGCCACGTGTAGAGGATGCGCTCCCCGGGCTGCAGTTTGTGGACGCTGTCTTTAGGTACGTCTCTGTAATACAAGAGTATACACAGGTTAGTAACACTAAATCGACATGGGTTGATTTAATAGGGAAATGGAAACAAAACAAGGCACCTAGGCGCAGACATGTAAGGGGGGAGGGGAATTCATTGTGTGTGACATCTTGAAAGAAAGTGTAAAATGTAAGGCTTTCTGTTGAATCACGAGGTGTTATTTGGAACAACATGTTAACCCATAAATCGATATTCAAGCAACATTAAGGTTCGGCATGTGAGCCATAGGAAAATGCAATTTGTTTAAAAGAAACTTTTTTAAAGTAATAGAGTTCTCATATTTGTTTCGATGTTTCTACTTGTGGTGTGATATTGTATGTCGATAAAATCCTTTCTGAAGTCTTGGAACAGAGCATAAACTCAATCATCTCCACGTCAAAAAACAAGATCAACGTTGCTGTCAAGGTTGGCAAACTCTATTGTACTGTATGAATATTAATATTCAGATATATATATTTCTCATATTATCATACAATGTACTGTACATGTATAGTCGACCCAATTTAAAAAGAAAACAGTTATTATTAGATATTAGTATCGGTAGGTAGTATCATGTTTGGTATGTACATGTCATTCAGGTCTATACAGTCTCAGTACACAAGATCCTATTAGTAAACATCACATACATTTGTCTATTGGGGAACGTGGAAGCTGCTATTAGTTTTGGACAAGATTAGCCATTGAATGTCATTTCACTTAAAACTTTGTGCAATGTTCATGTGTCGTAGTATTAGTAGTATTGGCATCGGTCCTTACGCATAGGCCAAAAAAAAAAGGTGTGTTTCAGGTTACATGGTCTGAAAATCTAGGGTAGGTAGGTCGGATTTTTTTTTTTTTTTTTACTTTAGCCTGAAAAGTAGCCAGAAATCGATTCACGAACTACAATGCCGACTCGCCGACGACTGCCTCGACTCGTGAACTATCAGATCGACCCTTAAATAGCCCACAAATGACCCAAAATATAAATATTTTTTCAAAATTGCATAAAAATTTCTAGGGTCGGCCCTGTTTTGCTAGGTAGGGTCGGCTAACCTGAAACACATCTTTTTTTTTATTTGGCCAAAATAATACATGTGTACTCATTCACGCACCCACGTGCCCTCATTCATGTACACACACAAGTATGCACATACAAACGACTATGCGATGGTTTCAAACAACTTTAGTGACATTGACTAGCTGTAAAGACAACTTTCTAATTTGATACCTATTCTGGAGTACAGGGTCTATGTAAGTTTATAAATGAGATTGGTTAGTCAGATAGATTGACAATAAATTACAAATCATTTCACACCATCCATGACATATCTAATTTTCAATCTATCAATAGATAGCGACAATCGCGTCCCGATCCATAGATATCGTCACTATGCATACAGTTATGAGTCTATATGAGTCATGCGAAGAACACAGGGCTCCAAAGTATACAAGAGCAATGAAAAGCCACTTTGATAACAGTTACAGTAGTGTATATAAGGGGCGGGATGAGTCGTCCCTGTTCAGACTAGCACATCTCACTGCTAGATGCTCCCTTTTCTACCATACTGAGCTTATATCAAACGTGGCGTGCCTCTTGTATCAACGATGACCCCCTCTAGCTCCCTTTACTGTAACATTCCAACAACAAGGCTACACGGCCGGTGGCGGCGGGAGCTGACCTGAATCCTGGCCTCTTCTGAAAAATCTTAGACGGTTGAAGAGATGTGTCGTTCATGTTCTGGGGTCTGTAAAACAGGACTACACTCTGAGACCTAGATAAGATGATATAAAACCTATTGTCCTACAGTAGAGCAGCAGGTATGAGTACAGTATATGTTCATCTATAGGTACAAGTGCAGGATCCTAAGGAGAGATGGTTGTCTGGAAGGGAAATGCCAGATGTGCTTGAAACTGCAGACACACAGGTTACCTATGTAATATTAGTCACTGATCGCAGTTATATTCAGAGACATCTGAGAATAGAACACCGAGTACTTCATACAGACAGAGGACGTTCACAGCGTTAGCTATAACACCACTCGCTTAGTTCTCCAAACCTGTCGTGTGTGAATAGATCATGCAGCGTATCCCCTATCACGTCTAAGAAATTGTCATCATTGTCAGGCTTGTCCTCAATACTGTAACAGAAGGACGATGGCACAATGGACTTGTCCTTCTTGAGTATCAATTACTTTCTCAATAGCTGATTATGAAACACTTCCAGTCAGGTAAATGGGAGAAACTGGTTATATGTACTGTTTCTGTATATTCTAAATAAAATACATGTCTATCATAAATGAGCAATGTAAACCTGTGATCTCTGAGAGTCTTATTGTCACCACAGGGTGAGCTGCTCCTTAAAATGGGATGTATAAACGGTGTGAGGTGATGGTATCGGACAATCATTGCACAATAATTCCTTATCAATGTATGTTGGACCTGCAACCCCTGAGAGTAAGACTTGAGAACAGCAATAGCAAAGTGATCACCAATAAAGCGTACCTTTGCATGTATTCTATGACGGCTGATTGTGTGTAGTTGACGAGTAACGCTGATGCCATGCCGTCACTGTATTGTTGGAACTTGATGAAGATTGCTGATTCCATCACTTGTACTTCCACATTGATTCCACCGAACTGAAAAAATAAAACAACAAAAATAAACATCTGTAAGTTGATTCAAACATATGTATTCAGAGAATATATAGCATACATGATCTGCTAGGGAAAAAAAGCAAATTTTTTCTCTTTTTTTTTTGCACAACGTTGTCATTTAATGAAGTTCATTACCAATGCATTGACCTACGTTGTGAGATAAACCTACCTCGTGGTCGACAGGCAGTAAGGTTGTGTGTGCTTCAGTAAAGTAGAAAGGCATGGTCTCCAGTCCCTTGTCCTTTACGTTAACCTTCATCTGCATCTTCTTACTGGTCTGGACTGGCCAGAAGGGGACACACTCCCCTGGTGGCACATCACATGGCAGCGCCTCGGCCACCGTCTCATGACATGAGATAGTGTACTTTGAAACAGAAGGCAATTTGATGTTATTTGGTGCATTAATTAGTCGTTTTTGATCTTGAAGCTACACAATAGGAATCTTGTCAAAAGCTTTTATTCAAAGGAAACTCGATGGCACTATATAGTATGACATCGGCAGAGCAAGTGCTGTCCATAATATTTTAGTGGGAGATACCTCTATGTTTAGAAAAGAGCACAACTCTACTAAACTACTTACGTCTGCCTCGTTGACAAGCATAAAGTACGGGGTGAACGTAACTATCTTCGTCAGGCCTGAGCTAGATAGAGTGATCTTCACGCCCACCTGTATCATGGTAATGAGACAAATCGATATTAGCACACTGACTCAAAATCTAGGCTTCATAAAGGCGTGTATGTATAGTTAGGCAATGCTTACCCAAGTCTATAAAGCATGCAGGTACTATGGCGGTCATACTATATTACAGCAAACATCAGTAAACGTATAATATGTAACTTGTATATAGTTTCTTCTGAATTTCTTTTCGTTTCTCTTGTTAATGGATGGAAGGTAGTTATTATCAAATAAAAGAATATGTGTGTTGGTATAGTAAGCATCAAAATACACTGTTTTAGCTAACGTGATATCTTACCTCGTAGTTATAGCCCTTGAATTTACAAGACACTGTGCCTGCACTCCCTACTGTGTCCAGGGAGAACTTGTCTGACCAGTCTGATTCACCAACCTTCAGAGATGCCTGAAATAACACAAATACATGTAATCCCAGCATACACTTATTAATCCACACAGAGAGTAGAGAAGTTGTAACTTGTATGCATAATCTTTATTTAGCATTTATAGACAACTGTCAAGTATTGCCAATATCTTAGATAACTCGTTATGTATCTACTCATTGTATTATTATCTACATTAAACCAGGAGAATCTGCAGACCGCCTCACCAACAGAAAACATTATGGAACGATAGACAGGATAGTTCTCTTAACGATACGACCAGAAGAAAACGTTTGATGTGTAAAAGCTAAAACCCCCAAAAAAGAGGAATTTAAACAATAGCACAATGAAATTGGGGCCAAATAAACGAGGTTGGGGGTTCAAATCATGCATTGTACTATCACCGTGATACACCACCTTGTTGGCCAGTCAACACAAAACGAACTGACATGGATATAAGCCTACGTTATAGACAGTATATATATAAACAATCACAGGTAAACAGAACTTATTGCCTACAAATATCCCAATACATATCAGTATTATTTAAGTTACTAATCCTAAACAAAGACAGCTTTATCTTAGATAAACGTTGACGACCAAGGGTGGACCCAGGAATTTCAGGGAGGGATGAGGATCCAGTATTACATGCGGTCAAGCGAATAGAAATATCTTCTTTCTTTTAATTCTAAAATGTTTTACAACAAGAAAGAAATTGTTGTAATACATGTATTACTGTAAATGTTGATGCTTTATTCTTGAACCATAATGGTACAACTATTTCTTCTCTATAGTTTTTAACCAGTCGCATTGCTTAAAGGGGCTGTCTCACCACTCGCGCAGCTACCACATAGTAGACTAGAACAGTACTAGAATTTTGGATGGGAAACGCTCAGTGATTATGCCGCTTTAAGTTATTGGACTCATCCCCACCCGAGCCGTCTTGAATACATATATGCAAAGCCTTCACACATGGAACATTTACACTGTACCAGTAACAAATGTGAGATAACCACCAACAAGAACATTGATATGAGGCATGCATAATTGAAATGAGGAAAACGTAAAATGACAATGGCTAACTGTGGACATGTGGCCATCAATTTTTATATGTAAATTTTAGAAAGATCATCTCAACAATTCATTGGACATCAGTCAGCACTTACATGACAGGTAACATGACGAAAGATCGTATTGATTCACATTGATACCATGTACTTAGCAACAGTTATATATTATAATATAAGGTCTACTTGTCCACAGTCATGGAAACAAAGGAAACAAAATCCAATAACACACAAAACATGGGATGGCGTTTACAGACCTATTATCTTTTACAGTGCGATTTCACAGCTCTACACAATTATTACGAAGCGGGCAAGCTGGGTGGGATTGTCTTGCATTATTATAGACCGACTTACTTTCATCGTTTTCTTCTTTGGAGCTTTATTTTTAGATTTTTTCTTAGGACTAGTTGGGGACTGAGGGGGCTTACTCTTGCGACCAAGAGTTCCCTTTTTGGGTATCTCTGGTTCGGCCTCAGCCTCCTCCTAATGAATCGCGTGGACAGAGGGAAAGGGGGAGAAAAAATATTCAGTTAAGAAAAAGAAAATATTGTTAGATGGACAGCTCTGGAGGGAAAGTACAACTAAAGCCGACCCAATGAAAAAAGTTGACACATATGATTGGCATTAGTATTCTAGAATGACTACTATTCCCCAAAGACGTAAGGCTTTTCTATTTGAAAAATAAGAGACGGGTATGCCGTAAATGGTTTTCTGTCACATTGTGTCATACCTTTCATATGTGTTCAACAATATTACAAAATCAAAATAATTAATAAATTGTTATAAACCAATTCATTAAACCTGCCTCCTTACATTTGTGTTCTGCATACAAACACATCGTCGGCATGTGATGTGAAATTCAAAATAGGTTCTCAGGCTGAATTGCCATTTAGAACAGATATATACAATAGGGACAGTCTGATATTATTATTATTGTAAAAAAGAAACTAAACAAAGAAGGAAACTTTTGGTATGGTTTCTCATATCAAAAATGTATGAATAAATCAAAAAAATAATTCCTTATTCCTCTCGTTATAAAGCCTCTTTTATGGGTTATTCCAAGCCTATCGGCCTTTCGAAACCAACATAGAAGATTCCAAAATACCAGTTAAGAAATAAGTTTGATAAAGGTTTGCGGAAGGGTAGTTCCCGCCCTTACATCACGTATTGTCAATGTACTTGGAGCTTCACTACTGTCGAGATCAGTCTGCGAGCAAAGAGTCTACAGAGTCAAGCCGGGATGAAGCTGAGATGACACATTATATCTACCAGGTAGCAGCAATAATTTTTTCATTTGACTTTTAAGAGACTAGTGGGAGAAAGTCCTTGGACTATCTCCTGCTCTTGTAGTCATCTGGTAATTGGATTGTATGTTTCCTGTAACACTTCATGGTTGTGATATGTTAGCACTAGTTTAAATCAATCCTCATCTAATGTCTCTACACACGTGCACATATTATGGGCTGCTTAGTAATGACCTCTCTTTGTATCACACATCTACAGCTCTATTTACTTCTAGTATATGAAAGACACTATTATTATGGTTCTAGTATTAGTAAACCGTATGTTTGAAATTAAAACACTTAGAATTGTAATAGTTAGTTGTTGTTTACCTTTGACTTCTTTCCGAGGAATGACTTGGACTTGAATGAGAAAAGTACAATGCCCTTTTCCTCGGCAGTATGCTGTACTGTGAAGTCGTCACCAGCCTGGAAGTTAGATCAAACTCTAAGATTGCAACTAGGTTAACTTTACATGAGAGGGAATGGGCCAGTTCTGATCACTCAATTTTCATGACCCTTCCGTCAATAACAGGGGAAATATCTGTAATGTGTATCTAGTAAAAAGTGAAGGAAACCTTACAAAAAAAATCATACATGCCAGGTTTGTCATCACAAAAGATATGTATCTATTAAAGTGATAAAGTGTAGGCAGATGTATTGAACTAAAATATGTACTGATAAGTAGGATTAGAATAAACTTATTTGTAGTATACAATCTAATGATGGTACTACGTCATCTTGAGGGAAATGTAAAACTGTTATGATAAGTTAAGGAGAAATTTAGATGTAAATTAGTCAGGTGTACATAGTGCATTATTTTTAAAAAAATTGCGTGTTTTAGAAGTGTTCTACGAAAGGACCATAGCTACTGTGTCAATCATTTCGAGTAGAGTAGGCCTACATATATATATACGGTTATTTGAGATTTTTTAAAGTACAGCTACATGTATTCCCTTGGTTTCATTTACATAAAATATGCATTTACATAGGGTGTATACATCTACGGTTCAGTGCAGTTATGTGAGTGTTCCACAATGACAGTTAATTTACGTACAACTAAAATATATGCAATACCAGTTAACACCACCTTTTTGTACATCTGTTGGAGCATGGCATGATAAATGAGTACAAGTTCCATTACCACCCTTTTACAACATTCTTACCTCTTGATCACCATAAACTTCGAAAGGCATCTGAAGTGCATTTTTATGTCATTATTATGACCAAAGGTTGTGAGCCACTCACCGCAGATGGCCTGAACAAATGGTACAATATGGGGAATGGAGGGGACGGAGGGGGGGGGGGGGGGCGTGTATCAAAAATATGGGATCAGTATCTTGCGGGAATTGGGAGTCACTATTTAAATAAAATGTACCTTTTTATAGTCAGTGGATCACAACCTAATTTTGCGAAAACGTTATAATCCTGACAAAAATGGATACAAAAATCTCGATGAGAATCTGACATCGGCTATAGATGGAATTGGGTCGGAAAGAGTGAGAAGACAAAAAACAAATGGAAGCCGTGAAGAAAGTCAAATCCCCATCAAGACCTTACACAACAGAAATATTACAAGTGACAGAAATAGACGATATTTATATAAAGGATGTGTCTATGTTAAACAAGCTACCTCGCCGTCCTTAGCACAGTCTCTCTGGTGGGAGGAAAGAGGTCAATGGGTAAGCCGCGTTTCGAAGTGTTATTACAGTACATCAAACATGGTGTCGTTAAACAGTAGATGTAAGTGAGGAAGTGGGGTGTCGTAACCCCTCCCCCTGCTCATGAAAGCGTTCGCCTTCTTCTCCAAACCCCCTGCCCCTCCCCTTTGTTATAAACGACCACTTAAATTCCCATGCTCGTATAGTACGATCATTTAATGGAATTGTACCTCGAATAAAGCAAATAATATGAAGATGATAGGCATCTCCCCTTAAGTTTAACAGCACACTTATATACATGTATTAATTGCACACAACACAAAGCCCTAAAAGGGTAGTTTGGCTGCCTTAAGTATGAGTTACATTACGCTAGGTGACCCACCTTGTAGGTTAGAGGCCGGGCTGTCTTGTTGATCATCCAGTAGGGGCAGTAGAGGGACAACTGCTGGTAGCCTCTGTCCTCAGCCGCGTGAAGCCCAAGGTCCTAGCCACAATAAAACAACAATCCCATTTCACTCTTTTCATTCATCCTATTTTATCATTTGTTTAACTTGCATGTAATAGTTATAGGACGAGTACCAAGCTGTACACGAAATACAGTGAAGGAAGCCTTATAGAAATACACCTACAGCTTGGTACAAGGCCTATAACTTATTTATACCACTAAGATGTATGTAGTATACAATAGGTGTGAAATGCTTTGTTCTCCCGTGCCTTCTGTGGTATAAAGACAGCATCGTAGGCACGGGAACGCTGGTTTCCGTCGTTAACCAATATTTCAACTACATTCACATTTCAGTGCTTCTATAACTTCACGTACTCATTATTTCTTTTCGGACGAATTAACTTAAGATTGTTTTTTCTTATGCTTAACGCATTCTCAAATTCTTTTAGGCTAATGATACATGATAAATTCCAAAACATACCATTGTTTGTTTTGTTGTTCCATCAGATGCTTCGAAGGTCCACGCCATTAGTGGATCTGGAGTCTCTTCAATGGTGTGCTTAGCCGACCATTCCTTGTCTTGATAATTGGAGATCTGTACGAATACAGAGCATATTTGAATATAGGAGCATGTCGTATGTGTATTTAAACAACCAAATGCATACAACGTAATACATTTATACAATTCCGGGTATTCAATGAAGGCAATGCCTCACGTTAGAGGTCTCGACTCCAAAAACATAACTAAACTGCTCGCCATAAATGTTCTTTGACCTCTTGCGTCCATTAATAAGCATTGTGTATTCTTTATTGCATGTGTAAATATACAGCAGTCCAGCATTATAGCACTCCAATGCACTATATGGATATATATCTAAAACTGGACATCGACATCCATGTAACAGAATCCTTCTAACATAAAGCTATATTTAGTAGAAGTAGAAATCCATGAATATCTATATGAAGGAGAACACCATGTTCATGCCTATGAATATGTCTGTGTGTTTGTTCATTTCAAAATTCAAGATTGCAACCATTCATTGAATGCCACCATGCTTTCAATGTAATCTCGAATTGGAGTTGCAGTAATTTGATACTAATAAAAAAAAATCTATTCTATTTTTCTTTCATGAACAGTTGGCATCCCATAGATTCAAGATGGCTATCACTCATTGAATGTCCCGATGCTTGAAATGCAATCTTTACTTGTAGTTGCATTAATTTGATTAAAAAAAAAATCCTATTTGATTTTTCCTTCATTCAGCCCATTCAAGATGGCTACCATTTACCAAATGCCACCATGCTTTCAGTTATGAAGAATTGTAGTTGCATTAATTTGGTATCTATTATAAGAAAATTTCTATTTGATACCTTTTTCAAACACAGTTGGCACCCCATAGGTTTAGGATGGCCACCATTCATTGAATGCCACAATGCTTTAACTGCAATCTTGAAATGTAGTTGCATTAATTTTATACTGTTAAAAACATCCAATTTAGTTGTTTTTTTCATGAAGAGTTGGCACCCCATAGGTTTAAGATGGCCACCAGTCATTGAATGCCATAATGCTTAAATGCAATCTTGAATTGCAGTTGAATTAATTTGATTCTAAAAAAAATACTTTCTTTTTTTTCTTTCATGAACAGTTGGCACCCCACACATTCAAGGTGGTTACCAGTCATTGCATGCCACAATGCTTTAAGTGCAATCACGAATTGTAGTTGCATTAATCTGATACTTATAAAAAAAACTAATTGTATTCTTTTTTTTTAAATTCATGAACAGTTGGCACCCCATATCTTTAAGATGACTACCATTCAGTGAATGCCCCGATGCTTGAAATGCAATCTCAAATTGAAGTTGCATCAATTTAATGCTAATAAAAAACAAATTCTTATCGATTTTTCTTTCATGAATAGTTGGCACCCCATAAGGTGGCTACCATTCATATTAATGCAAATACAATGCTTTAAGTGCTATCACGAATTGTAGTCGCATTAATCTGATACTAAAAAAAATATATATTCTATTTGATTTTTCTTTCATGAACAGTTGGCACCCCATAAATTGAAAATGCACCAAGCACCCAGGTCAACAGCTATATAGGACAAGTGTACCTCCCCTGCCTGTTCTCCTTCAATGCAGAGTGAAGAGGGTGGGAGGGGGTGACCATCAACAGTGCATAAACACTTTGATTGGATGATAATGCAGTTTTTATATTACAACCCTAAATTTGTGCAACGAAAATCATCAAGAAATACTAAGTATTTTTTCCAAAGAATAGCTTTTCTAGAATGGCTCGATACTCAGAAATCCTACTGCGAATAAAAAAAAGTCAAATTCTGATTCTAAACACCTTAAAAGTGACAAATGCTGGCGTTCACGGTTTATGTAGGAAATGTACTAAAAACACCAAAAATATGCAACAAAACCCTAATTTTCTCAAAAACTGTTCAGTAGGATTTTTTCTAACTGAGGTTCCAGTGTTTTCTATCCTCATATTACACATTGGCATAGAGAATATATTGGCACCTAGTCAGGATTTTGCCATAGAAGCAATCTGTGAGGCAAAAAACTGCCAAAATGAGCCACTGGTCTGAAGTATAAAACTGGGCATCGATCACTATAGAGTTACAAAGAGAGAGAATCGATGTCCAGTAAAAAATACAAGGTAACAGGCAAACCTGACAGTGGTATGGTACTAACCTTAACCTCTAGATTCGTCGTCCCTAGGCGTGCATTGACCAATGGTGAAGACGCTCCGCCCTCTACCGTTACACTCTCCGTGGAACCCTGCATGAAACAAAGTGGTCAGCACTATCTCCAAGAAAATGAACCTTTGTGGGAATACATCCCATTTTATCATTTAAATTGCATGGCTTGTTTTAATCCCTAAGTCTGTGAGGTATAGTTGCAGGTCAAAATTACAAATACATTACCACCTCTTAGCCATTACAGTATTAAAATAGCAATTTAATTTTTAAAGAATTTTTTAAAAAGCAATTTTATGACCCAAAATGCGGGCAGGCTCAATGTCTAGATGCGGCTATTACGCGAGATGGGTCTAATACTACAATTCATATGGGTTGTATTCATCATATATTCTGTCATGCCCATTGATTTCTCGACGTGCTATTACTTACCTCGATGGTGTAAGAGACAGGCATGGGGAGTAGGTTTCTGAAGACGGCGCATGGGTAGAGATGGAGCACATAGGTTTGTGCCGTTGTCTCTCCTGTGTTTTCGTACATGATGTTCTCTATTTCTGTCTTCACCTATAAAGCAAGACGGGGTAAACATCAATACATTAAGGTGGGTCAATATGATCACATTTTCGTCAACTGAGCCGTTTTCTGCGCCAAAAAAAGTGATGGAGTATATCAAACTCCCATATAACAGCACTAAACGAATGATCCTGTTTTGTATATTTAGACACTACAGTTGATTAAATTAAAAGGAAACCCCCCTCCCCTCAGACGATGTTATGATATTTAGTAGCACCAACTTCTGCTAACTGAAAGGTCAAAAGGACTTACGTTGAAGTAGAAGGGCAGTTTGTTTGGGTCGTTGGATTCACAGCCGATGATGCTGTTGCCACTTCCTTCCTTCAGGTCTCTCCATAGTAGCGGTACCTTTGACTCTCCATAACTACAACATTTCAAAACAGGAATCTTTACTACATTTGTATACATTTATTGGTATGTCTGCCAGATCAAGTAAATAATTTCCTGAGAATAAGCAGTAATTCCTACAAAGGCAGTGGAAATGCATATATATATGTGATACTTTTTAAATCCCTAAATATCATGAAGATGAATAAATGGCAGTCTAACTAAAGAGAAAAGAAGAGTTGTGTATCTCAACCAGGACTTACTCAGACTGCATCACCTTGAAGTAGAGTTCATACGGAGCGGCGTAAACTGCCTCCAGCGGTACGTTCAGCCGGCCGTCCGGCGTCATCTCACCACATCGTCCTTTACAGTCGTCACCCAGTTTGTAGTATACCTCTATACCGTGTGTCAGGTGGTTGTGCACCTAGAGTAAGATACAATCATAGACATCTTGGGTGGAATACAAACCAATTGAGTACTGTGCAGGGTCAACATTTCCTTTTGGAAAAGAGTGCACCCTTTAGAGTATTAGTAATCCACAGGCTATTTCACTGATAACAGGTTAAGTAATTACGCTCCCCAAAGAGGACCGCAATTTGTTGTCCCTCCCCTCCCCAAAATGAACGCATTTCCTTCCCCTAACCCCCCTTGTTAAGAATTACCACTCCCTTTAATACTGAAAACACAATTAACAATACATGCAGTTGCTTTATTTATATGCATAGAACAACATACATTATATGCAATTTTAACTATTTCTCCCCATATTTTAACATGCATCTTCTTATTATCAACATCTGTACCTGCAGCATGGAGCGGAGGGTGATTTCCTTACAGCCGACTTGGGCGCGAGTATCAGCTACTAATGTCCATGTGTCGCCTGGGTAGGAGCGCTGGTTGATGGAAAAGGCACGACACTCGGCTCGCACAATCGATAACTCCCGGGTGGCACCAAACTCCTCCAACTATAGCCACAAAATAAAAACAGTAATTATCATATTAGTTTGTGCTTGTATCTCATACAGTAGGAAAGTAGATCAGCTCATTTTCGTGATCGTCTCCCTATAGACATACAATATTAATGTCTATGGTCTCCCCAAAAACCACTAGAAATCCCCTACCTCATAACTTTTATGTTTGATCAATGGATCTGGACAAATAAACAGGATTGATATTTGTATAAAATAGTAAAAAATACTACACTAGTGAATTTTTGCCAGAATATAATATATGGATTAAAGCACTTACGATCAGGACGATGGCACGGCGCTGTTCAGTGTTGGTGTTACGGATGAGTGACTTCTCCACTTTATTTCCCTCCTTCTTCTTGTTGTAGAGCGCCAGGCGGTCCTCAGGCATCAGACCCACATGGTTATTGGCCGCCTGTGCAGGGACCTGATCCAACCAAAAGGCACAATTATCAGCATTGTTCTCACAGATGTCAGCACCAGCATCAACATTGTTCACATTACTCAGTAATGTCATTAGTGTCAGTACTCTTCATCCCAGTGTCAACACTGTTCATATTATTATTGAGTCAGCATTATTCAGACTTAAAATTTTTTTAAACAACTAAAAGTGGATTATCAGCATAACAACAAAAGAAAAAAAGCGCCTCTCACCCTCCCCCTTTTTTTACCAAAAAGTATCCGCAAAGCTGATAAACATTTTTAAGTGGCCTAAGTCCATTTATGTTATCAATTAGGTCTTACAGTAAGTTACCATTCAGTGATTGAAAACCAATAGGATAGTGGATTAGAGGAGGCGAATGCAAAAGTCTTACCTCGAAGGTATCATCCAGTTTGACAGTGATGACGAGACCACTATCGTTCTGTATAAGGTAGGGAGCTACCACCTCTCCTGGTTTCTCCGCCACTTCAACAAGGTTATATGCATCACCAAATGCCTGGAAACAGAGAAACACATAAAATGTTATCTATCATAGATGGAAGGCGTGTTATTTCTTTCATTTCTATATCTAAGATAGAAATCAAAGTGTTTTTTTTCCCTTGTATAAATGTCAAACATATTGTGATATTGTTTACTAGTAGTTTTATGTGAGAAGAAAGATCTATGCCTGAAGAAGATCTATAAAACAGATTGAAGCGTTGCAAGAATATAAGATTAGTACATGTATTACCTTCCCAAGATTGGTAATGACTTCAAGGCAGGTTTTGGAGATGGTGGTCTGAAGGATGTCCGTGGACTTGACACTGACGGACATTTTAGGAGGAGGTAGGGTTGGTGTCTCCATCTCCTCATCCTCCAGTGAGAAAAGCTCGTTTTGCACCACCTGGAGGAGTTAATATCAGGATGTAAAGATATACGGCGATATTTGAAAAGACTGCTGGTTTTCTTTTACGTTATGCCCCATTCCGGAAGAGGCAGATCTTAAGGAAAGTAAAGGAGCGAGAGAAGATAATGTGCTCCGAGTAAACACAATGAATTAAAAATGTTTCAGCATAAATAATTCCTTTCATTCATTCATTTGATCACATATAGCAAACCCCTAACAGCAACGAGAAGAGTTATCAGAAGGTATAACTCAGGAAAAACAGAAGGTGTTAACTCAGTACCATGTGTGTATATACTGAACATTCTTCATTCCCAGAGACAAAGTCTCCTTCAAAACATATCTGCTCGAAAATGAGAATGCAGCCTTAACATTTAAGTCTTTTTTTTGTGTCTGCGATAATTGTCAAACCCTACACTAGGGTGCATAGACCCTGTATTAAAGACAACTCGATGTCCCTGTGCTGCCATGATGTTGCAAAGTTAAGACATACCGCAAACTTACCGCGGAGCCTTTCTAAGACCAAAAGTGAGTCTGGAAGACTGAGCGAATGGCTCCACAGAAGGTGTAAAAGTCTGGGAAGTCATGCTGTCTGAACCATGCACTCTATCAACCACATACATGTTATTTATGTTTTTCCTTTCCAGAGATTATAACCACAAATAATGGTTTTTACTACGTCGATTTATGGTATGTTAGGGGTTTCAGAGGACATCGACCAGGATTTCTACAAGGAAGCATCACAAACTAAACCAACGACCCAATGATGTCGACTTACCTCTAGGTTGAGCTCCCATGGGCGGTAAGTTTTCTTCTCCATGTCCTCTACAGGTTCTATGAGCGGCTCCCATACGGCGAGGTGCTCGTTGTAGTAGGCCACCTCCATACTCAGGTCACTTGTCACATACAGCTGTCACCAGAGGAAATAGTATTTAATTTGTGTTTTTATTCTGGGTACACTATAGTAGATGGGAACACTTTTGAATCTGTCTTTTTATGAAATAAAATATATCTGTTATTGAATTACATGATCTTGAATAGTGATACCATGGTCCTCTGTATCAATGTCTTTTAATGGTGGTAAGATTTTAACACCAGCCCGATAATCGTACTAGGTGACCCGATTGTCTACGGACAACGTCAAATCTCACCTTAGAGCTCCAGTCTCTGACCTCTGCCCTGAATGTCATCTCGGTGACGAGTAACGGCACGGTGCGTTTACCCACGCCTCCCTCAAGCTCTATAATGATCTGAGCCACGGTCAGCATCAGCTACAATAACAGAGGTAATTAAATATTTGAGACTTTCATTGTGATATAAAATATCAAGCATACTACAATAGTACTACAATATTTGTGGGATTACAAATTGAAGGGTTTTTTAAAGTCATGATATTGATTTGGATCCTTAAAAGTTCTAATACATTGTAGTACCAAGCATACCTAATGACCTGCGTCAATGAACATTTTCCATATACTACATACTGCTCGTGTTCATTGTAGCAGTATAGGATTTTGTGGTGTTCTTCATTGGGTACGCTATCTTTTTAGAAATTTTGCTGGACACATTGAAATAAATTGATGAAATTAGAGCTGCTATTTCCGAATAAAAGAGTGTGGAATATCCATCCAAGCGCATTAATGTGACCAGTATAGGTCAGTCCAGTATCTTTTAAGGAAGTGTTTATTGGGGCAGGTTTACCAGTCTCGGTCCTAATACGGAACATAGTAGTACATGTATAGGGAAAGCGTTCATTGCAGTAGGTTTGTGGAACATAGTATATATATGGAAGGTGTTTATTGGGGTAGCTTTGGCGAACGTAGTTGTATATGGAAAGTGTTCATTGGGGCAGGTTTGTTGAACAAAGTAGTATATGGAAAGTGTTCATTGGGGCAGGTTTGTTGAACATAGTAGTATATGGAAAGTGTTCATTGGGGCAGGTTTGTTGAACATAGTAGTATATTGAGAGTGTTCATTGGGGCAGGTTTGCCGAACGTAGTGGTATATGGTATGTGTTCATTGGGTCACGTTTGCCAATAGTTATAGTACATGTACATATATGGAAAGTGTTCATTTGGGCAGTTTGCCAATTATAGTAGTATATATACAATGTTTATCAGGGGCCTAGGGCAGGTTTGCCAATTGTAGTTGTATGTGTATATGGAAAGTGTTCATTTGGGCAGGTTTGTCTAACGTACTAGTATATGGACAGTGTTCATTGGGGCAGCTTTGCAGAATGTAGTAGTATATGAAAAGTGTTCATTGGGGCAGGTTTGCCGAATGTAGTAGTATATGAAAAGTGTTCTTTGGGGCAGGTTTGTCTAACGTACTAGTATATGAAAAGTGTTCATTGGGGCAGGTTTGCCGAATGTAGTAGTATATGGAAAGTGTTCATTGGGGCAGGTTTGTCTAACGTACTAGTATATGGACAGTGTTCATTGGGGCAGCTTTGAGGAATGTAGAAGTATATGAAAAGTGTTCATTGGGGCAGGTTTGCCGAATGTAGTAGTATATGAAAAGTGCTCATTGGGGCAGGTTTGCCGAATGTAGTAGTATATGAAAAGTGTTCATTGGGGCAGGTTTGTCTAACTTACTAGTATATGGAAAGTGTTCATTGGGGCAGGTTTGCCGAATGTAGTAGTATATGAAAAGTGTTCATTGGGGCAGGTTTGCCGAATGTAGTAATATATGAAAAGTGTTCATTGGGGCACGTTTGCCGAATGTAGTAGTATATGAAAAGTGTTCATTGGGGCAGGTTTGCCGAATGTAGTAGTATATGAAAAGTGTTCATTGGGGCAGGTTTGTCTAACGTACTAGTATATGAAAAGTGTTCATTGGGGCAGGTTTGCCGAATGTAGTAGTATATGAAAAGTGTTCATTGGGGCAGCTTTGCAGAATGTAGTAGTATATGAAAAGTGTTCATTGGGGCAGGTTTGCCGAATGTAGTAGTATATGAAAAGTGTTCATTTGGGCAGGTTTGCCGAATGTAGTAGTATATGAAAAGTGTTCATTGGGGCAGGTTTGCCGAATGTAGTGGTATATGAAAAGTATTCATAAGGGAAGGTTTGCCGAACGTAGTACTGGTAGAATATGGGAAGAGTTCCCTAAGCCAGGTTTCCACAGTATGCATCATATTACACATGACGATATGGAAACAAGAACATATTTTAATCATTGCACATTAGTCCTTAGTTGTAGACATACATACCTGTTCGCCCCTTGTTTCCACGACCTCATCCTCTAGCATGTCCAATGCCTTCTTTTCAGCATCCTCCCCAGCTGTAATGTCATAATAGGAATAGAAGTAGAAGTACATTTAATTTTTGAATTATCACAAAATGCAGTCCGGGCAAATCAAGATAAAACCAGGCAGCCCTATCTAGAAAACTGAAAATCTAAAATGGCAAAATTTGATGATAAAAGCTGGATTTTAAACAATATACCACATTTAGATTAAACTAGACACGTACACCAAAACTACAAAAAAAACATCTACTATCACTGAGGTTACTAAAAGTTTTAGAAACCTATCGCTAAATGCGATGGGTTGACTGAAATAAATACTCTAGTGATATTAGAATAAAAAGATAAAATAAAATAAAGCAAAACCTCTAGTATTTAATTATTCAATGTGATTGATCGACTTCTCTATTATTCCGTGTTATTATATAGTGCATCTGTGGAACTGGTCCAAACTAAGTAACATGTATACCCTCGTGTGTATAATGGTTTAGTGTCTTGAACCTTTTGAATCTGTCAACCGTTAATGTGTTGTAGTAAAAATTATAACCTTTACATTATGTCATATGTGATCAAACAAGATCAACAAAAATTATTATGAGTAACACCTATAACCAAAACTGTCACCATGCATGGACATATATGAAGCTACAAATGCATGGGATGACATACTCACCTTCATCGGCCAGTTCTAACAGAATCATACGGATAAAGATCATGAGCAATGGGCGTCAAAATGCAAAACTTTGTTAGGGAGAGTATGTATTGATTAGTCGGGACGTATGCAATTTTACATGCTATGCATAAGGCCGCCGTGGGAAGCATGGACAGACAAGATGCGACTTTAATATTGTAAGGCCTGATTTATTCACGTTGTTTTTCCTATTACAAAGGCTGACAAAAGCTCGATTTTTAAATATGGATTGCGTGTAAGTTTTAGATTTGTTTTGAGAGATAATCTGCTTAGCTGTTGTGCAAGTACTAGGAATTACCAGTCGATCTCTATTTCAGTCTTGTCCAGTACTCAGGACAGAAATTGTACCTACGGGTGAGTTGGGAAGACATTTCTTGTATAATTCATTATTTTAAAAAATCCCTTTCAGAACAGGCTGTTCAATAAGTGTTCTAATGATTTTCCTCATAGATCCTTACATCATAATATTTGAATTTCCAATTCGGATATTAATCACAGAAACACAACTACACGAAGTAGGATGTAGAGTATTTGTTTGAAGACCTTAAGTATACTATGACTGTTGTGTCGCCTTATTTCATGCAATCTGTCGGTGTGCAAGAGTGCAAATAATGCAAGTCATCTGTAAATGTTGTGTGTCTGGTGCCCTGTGTCTTGTGTCATGTTCAGTGACCATGTGTCATGTAATTGGAGTGATCCGTGGGCCCTTTTTATTCTTAATTTACAGAACCTATAAGACAGAGGTACTATGTGCTTGTGCTAAATAGAACTCTTCTACAGAAATATTGTCGTTTTTAGTTTGAAATACAAAGAAATTATACACGACATGAAAACCCAGAGTCACACACAAATCATGTGTCTACAAGAGGGCTACACCATATAGGGTTGTACATATATATCACGTTGGTTATCACTACAAAACAACACCCATTTTTTGATTATTTCATAACGTTGGCTGATTTTCTTTGTCAAGAACAGTGAGATATTATTCATGTCTGTGATTAGAGGTGTGAGGGGGTAGAGAACGAGAAGCTTGGTCGTGCAAGGGCACACATTCGGCGTATTTTCATCGGCCAGAATCATCTTCAGTTTAAGTTTAACAGCGCTGCACATGTGCATTACTATCGGGAACTAAACAACATATACCTGTTCGTCGTTCTGGAGAGGCTATAAAAAGTAAAGAAACATCTCCCCAAATTAATCCAAGTCGATAGGCTGAGTGTACAGTGCCATTGGGGTGATGTCGTGTCCTCTTTATGTTAAAATAGGCAAATACCGTAGAAGTTCAAAAACTCAATAATTTAAACAGAGGTAGGCATGCATTAAAACATTTTGTATAAATAAATAAAGCCGCCTCCTCCGAAAGAACGAAGGCCTAGAACATTTTCAATTACAGAAAATCTGAAAAATTAGTTTAGTAAACTCCAAGTAAATAACAGACTCTTGGAATAATCAGTCACGCACACTGATAAAGTGAACATGTGGCTGTAAATGGGGTAATTGGACACACAAGGATAACTCATGGTCAGGGAGATAAAAACTGCCAGACAAAATGAACAGGGGTGATAAGCTTCATCGTTGAAAGCTCTTTTTAGTCCACACTGCTAAAACAGGAGTTTCATGGTGATAAACCACTTTCTGGTTTTCACGGTATTTACTGGACATTTTTGAGGAATCTCAATGAGAGACTATTGGCAATAATATTGCAGAAAAACAAAGTTTTATTTGTTGGCACTGAGAAGAAAATCTCGAACAATATTTATGAACAGTAGTTATGAAAAAAAAGAAAGATACCCGTTATGCATTTAGATTGAATAAATGAATGTCCAGTCAAAAGGTCTTCCCAAATATCTGAGGTATAGGGAATACTTACTTATCCGTCTGACAGGGAGAGAGGACTCCTCTACCAAACCAAAAGATCAGTCAATATTTCTTAGTAATTGTTGGTACGTTTTAAGGCGCCACGCCAGGAAGCGGTGGGGACAGGCACATAACGCCATTTAAGATGCCAAATCTTAGCAATGTCTTTTTTTTGTCATCTACATTCAACGTCTTGCTTTTTACTCATCACCATTATCAGAGGAATATAATTATAACATGCCTCGCCGACATGTTTAACTCCAACCCAATGATGGGTCGACTGTTGGAGCTCACATGTTGAGTATAGTTAGACAAGCCCCACTCTATGGGACTGCGTAATGCTTAATCTGCCCAACTGTCAGGTGGCATTGGGTCGGGACAATTAGTACGGTTTACAGTGACCCATATAGAGCATAGATACAGACATAGGCAGCGGCATGAGAGCAACAGAAACAGGTCTTCAACATGTAACTATTGACAGAGGAGAACAGGCAGCACTGTTTTCGTAAATGAACTCATAGGTTCTGCCTCAATAACACTGGTATAGGACCTGGGAATAACAACTATAGGCCGGTAGCAAGTTGAAGTGTGGACAATATGAGTTTGAATTGTAGACAACTTCAGGTTGAATTGTAGACAACTTCAGGTTGAAGTGTAGACAACTTCAAGTTCAATAAAAAAAAGAAAAAGGGGGGCTGCTTATCAAATTACGAAAAGACTTACAATAAAAGATCCAAGTTATTGTATGGATGTTACCTATGCTATAATAAAAATGACCCGTACCGATTTTCAGGAACCAGAAGTCACTCTCTTTGACCTTCTTGACAAGCCAGAGGTCATCAGGAATAGGCTCTTTGGTCTCTTCACTATCCTCCGCCTAGAAAAAAATGCAAACATACATTTTTCAGTTATTGTAACTATTCAAATTCTATCGTACCACAAGCAAGCAAGCTTGGAAGAAAAACTTTGATTGATATTTACATAATATGGCCTTGACTGAAAAAATACATTTATATTTCATAGTTTAAGGAATAGTATTAAGTGTGACATAATTATATACTGTGACGAGATAACTTTTTGTACGGATGATACAGAATTCAACAAAATTCTGAGAAGCCATGCAGGTACTCATGCGATCTTGAATAATCATTTGAAAGGCTAACTATTGAAAGCGTTATTCAGAAATTATCTTTTTTTACTTCATGGATATTCCCTAAACAAGTAGCTATAATGATTTTCAGTTTTTCTTTGAATAAATTCAACACAGAAAAAAGGGCGGTAGGCGGACTCCCCGACAGAAAAAAATAATTTAATGCGGTATAAAGAAACCCTGTCTTTTGGACTGGACATTTTGGTACAGGCAAGGCAAGATGACTGGGTTGAAATATCGGTAGTACATTTATGACATAATGGAATATTTTGAAAAGTAAACAATTTGAAATGAACATGATAAAGCAACTTAAAATATGCTCTTTATTCCCAAAATAAGTACAAGTATACTATTATATAGTAGCAAGGATTTGGCACATCATAGGAAAGCAGTGACTGTTTCGTTTTAGATAAGGGTAATACATTCACGTTAGATGAAAGTAAGGACGGTAAAGTAGGAAAGTGTAGTTCAAGGAGAGTAGACCTTTGCCGTTCTAAACTAAATTCCCCAACGACTCATTTATTTCTCTGAATTACAACCTGCTGATCGGATATATCTTCCTCGTCCTTATGTTAAATACAGTGTACAGTGCAACAGTTAGATTAGTGCAAAAAATGTTAGTACATCACGTGTTTGGCGTTACAAATAGGCATAACAAATAACATTTCGAGTAAATTACATATTGTGCAATCGCCTAGTGCCTTACAATGGTAATCCATCGGAACATGCTCATTCCATTGGTCAATAAAAACTAGACAATATTATTAAATCATAGGAAAACACATGCAGCTTTAATATCACGACTAAACTATGTGTTAAATATGGCTTAATTATAAGATCATATACAGATTAGGGTTATAGATAACTTACTTTCTTAGTGGAGAGGGAACTGAGGGTGGCTGTAACACAGCGGATGGTGGCCGGTGAGATGGTCATGATGATGTCGGTCACCGAGATGTCCATGTGCATGTTCTTACCACCCGGTGCACTGCTCGTCAGTGAGATGTCCGTAGGCGCAAGAATCTTAAATATTCCAAAGGCAAGGGGGTCAATGTTAAGTTACGGCCTTAAGTTACATACTTCACAATTCAAGCTATAATTATGTAGCATTGTGGTAACACCTATATTACCAGAAATCCCCATCTTGATAGTTCAGTCCAACTTATATCGCTATGCCCCATTTTAGATATATCGCTAATGTAATTATTATTAAACCAACCCTAATACAATTGACATTTTCAGCAGTCAGTCATAGCAGGTACCACTGATTCACACATCCTAAACCATCATATTGCTATCTAATCTAACTGACGCCACAGATGTAGTAGTATTTGTACACCTCAGGCTGACTTATAAGACTCACATGACACCCAACACTGGGCTGTATCTGACATTGGGTACGTACCAGTTGTTTGGACTTTTCCCTTTTCTCGGGTGCGTAGATACAGGAGACGACCTGCAGGCCCTTGATGCTGCCCATCATGGTCTGTTGGTCGGGCGTCATCCGCATCAGGAAATACACCTGGGTCTGTAACGACGAACCACACTCAAATTACACATATATAGAGAATACAGTACCCCTTAACACTTAATGGGCCGCATAGTGTGCCAATGCATCATGCCCATTTGTCGTCCTAATATACTGAATACAGCACTAGTGATTTGCTCATCATGATAAGCAAGAGCAAAGGGTGGGCACAGTACATTTATCAAAGGGTAAGAACAGAGTACTCTTTAGGGAGTGCTCATTTTTTAACAACGTGGGGGGGGGGGGGGGGGTAATTTCGGCCCCTTTAGGAGGGGCACTGAAAAATGAATATATATATTAGTAGGTTTGTAGTTTTATATAATTTTGCATCAAAATCAGTTGAAATCCCTTTCAAAGATATCAATATCTACCAAATGAACGATGAATAATGTCAAAACGTACATCAAGAATCAATGCGTCCGTGTCCATCTTCATGGAGTCTTCCACCATGACGATTTCAGGCTGGTCTACCGTAAGGGTAATTGTCATCTCCCCACTTGGGGGTGGTGTAGGCGTACTTGACGTCACTGCAAAAGGGAAAAACAGTCATCAGCATTTACAGATATTGTGTTAAACTCATTTTAAGAAACAGAATGATTTTTCAGTATGGGCTTAAGAATCATGAGTATCTACCAGGTCAGAGAAATTGACTAAGCAATTCAGGGCAGCATAGTACTGGCCAATACTATTGGTATACCATGAGTCATGACGACAAATTAATGCTAATGGCGTTGAGTCATAATCTAGTCCTTAAATGATTAATGCGAGCATACCTTGAGTTTGTGACTGTGTGGCGGTGGCAGTTGGCTTTGCTGCAACGGCTGGCTGAGTCGATTCCGGTGCGGCCGGCATACCCTTGACGAAGAAGTCAGCTATGGCCATCAGGTACTCCGGACACACACAGATGTACAGCCCGTTCACATTCATCGTTACTGTCAACAGAGTAGGATACATTATTAGTACATTTAGAAAACCTAAATGTTCAGAAAACCGATCAAGAATTTACCAAAGCTATGCTGATGAAGGGGCAATCTTACCGTTCTTGTTCTGCTTTTTATCCTGAGTGTAGTTTAGGTCAATCATGTTTGCTCCTTTGTCGTCAGTCTTTTTAGACCTTTCCACCATCCTAGAAAGGGACACGTGTATTTTAGTTGTGAATATATTATTAAGTAAAGTGGTAAGTAATAGCGGATCCAAATGTATAACGATATCCTTTACCTTTTTAGTTCAACACATACGTTACTGACAATACTGAACTAATAAATCCTACACATCATAAATACAATCTATTGTGTTCCGGAGGTGTAGCGTTTAATCCTAAATATTACATTCAGGTCATAGCAACAGAAAAATGACAAACTCATCAATGGCGATAGTAATAGTTGGAGTAGAATTGGGGAGGCGGAATAGATCCACATCTTAAAAGAAAATAAACATACCGGGTAGATATTTAAAGAAAATAAACATAAAGTGTTGGGGAAATACTAGGTGTAATTCTAGCGACCCTGACTATCACAAGGAAGGAAACATATCCTAGGCATGCAAATTAGAAACGACAAATTAGAAATGACTTATAAGAAACAAAACCGACTTCCATGCGTTAGTTTGATATACTTCACAGTGGGAACAATAATCAGACATCGGCAAAAAGTTGAACAACATCTATCAACCAGTTGTCAGTTCTGTTCACCGTTGAACTGACAGTCCATCGGGTTTAAGCACATACAATAATGCATGGATTATGTTTGTTTGCTTTAATTAAAGAACATCTACAGCTAAGATGTAATACCCGACGGCTCACCATGGCATGCAAAAGCTTTTTGTGAAATGCTGAAATAGTATCGAGACAACATCTAGACTAAAGGCAATATAAATGTCAAAGCAATGGGTGCATTGTATTAAAAAGTCTTCAAGTGAGTTTACCTCAAAACCAAACCCCTGGAAGAAAATTTTCACATATCATTTTCAATCAAGTACAACATATGTTTCTCCCTCTTAACCAAGACTGGGAATTAACTTAACAGGTTACTTACTCATGCGTGATTGTATATTATTTCCTTTTTAAATATCTGATCAGAATTATTGTAATACATGCACTTGTTTTCCATGCGCATTTATCTGTTGTACACTGCCCCTTTGACGATCTTTTAATCCGTTATTATACTGCTGGCGATATAAGGGACAGACCTCATTCACTGTTCATACGGTTTGCCGTTCTAGTAATACTCCTTTTACAAAAGGCTCTTTGTCAAATTTTCAGCAGCGTAACATTGTATTAACAATACTAACTTTACAGTATATCCATGCCACGATATATCTAAAATAAGAATATTGCTACCTTCATATGGTAGACACCACTTATATCTTACATCTTACATGACTTATCATGCTACATCTTACATGACTGTTACCCTACTACTGCCCTTGGTCCAGTAGCCCACCCCTGTTGGTCACTCACCTTGTGATGCCTTCCTTCATGCCCGGCCGGGTGTCCTCTAGTACCGTCTTGTGGAGGATGACGGTCGCCTCCATAGAGGAGTCGGACCGCATGGTAAGGCCCACCTTTATAAGCTGCAGCTCAAAGCGCCCCAACGACTGTTCCTCCTTCCGCGGGCTGAAGCCAGCATTCTGAGCAAGAAACACATACGTAAGCAACAAGACAGTGTCTGAGTCAGGGTGATCAACTTCTAACTGCAGTTCTTTGGGAAGAAATTTGTTTTGATTTCCCCCATGGTCTTTGATAGTTGATAAAGTGTTCTTTTAGCACCGGTATGTAAGTTTGCTTGCAGACATCTTTTAAGATCTAATCTACTAAACATTCCATCCGATTGTATGCTATGTTTAAATGCAAATAAACAACCTACCAAATTACTATCACCAGTGTATAATGTGGCATTGATGGTTTGCAGGGTGAAACTCAGCTTCATTGTGGTGTGTGCTGTCGTGTCGGTCGGACTGGTCGGAGAGGTCGGACTAGCTGGAGCTGAAATGACAATTGTGACTATTAAAAACATGTGCGAATGCACAGTAAGGATAAGCCTGACATCATCTTCTTTTCCAAGAACAAATTTCCAGCTGAAAACACCTCCTATTTTAAGCCAAGACATGTCGTTTGTCTCGACGGACATTTATCACCTCTGGGATTGTAGACAGAATCTGGAGACTGGAGACAGTTAGGGTTGCGGTTAAGGTTAGGGGGGAGTGTCTTTGGAGACGGGAGACATGTCTCTGGCCTTTTAATAGAAGGATTTTTCACCTGAAAATTCCTTCTTATAAAAGGAGATCATGTGCTATTAATAGCCTAGTTTAGAACTCTTGGTCTTCATTTTTTAAATATACGAGCTGAAATGGCAGCAATAATGATCTGTCAATTTTCACTAATCTGAAGTTCTGCTTCATGAACAGCGTTCTGCTCGATGACAATTCATAAGAATGTTTACCAACCTCAAATCCATATAATAGAAAGATCTGGGATACATGTATACATACAGCATGACTATAAAACTGTAACAGCTGTACTTACCCGCTGCCTGTACAACGGCAACTGACTCTGGGGTGATTTCTGCTTCAACAGCAGATGCAGCGGTTGCTGCGCCCCCTTCGGCGCCCTCCCCGCTGGTTGGCAGGGCTGGTGCGGAGGTGGGTCGTGGTGGGGCAGGTCCCTCCGTCAGGTTCTCATTCAACAGACACATGGCCATGGTAAAGTCGCCTTGGCTGATGGCCACCTAAAAACAAAACATTAACTCTACCTGATAGTGTGTCATGTGTTTTTGCCATTTTCTTTACGTTTTAATCTTACCACATGTTATAAGTTATAACATTTAATTATTTGTTATCTCAAGACATTTTGTATCGAGGGACGAGAATGTTAAATGTGCAAGTTGCTGTGTTACATACTGTAATATACCAGTACTGTATATATCTCATCAAACATACCTTCCATCCTGTTATAACCAGGATTGAACACTCTAAGTGCAATTGGGGTACAATACCTGGAAAGCATCGACTCTGCCGGAGATATCGATGTCTGGATGGCCATGGTACCAGGCTGCGGAGAGGTTGCGAACCACATCTACCGACAGGCAGACAGGCTCCAGGATGAGGCACTCCGCTGTTACCAACATACCTTTGATGACAGTCCTAAAGGCAAAACATAGAAGGTGGGCTAGTTAAACATGGCAAAGTACAGTAATGAATAATAATATCAAATTCTATATTTTCACAATTTGTATAGAGCATTTTTAAAGGCCTAAATCTTACTGCTCCTCCAGTAAGAGTCAGAGTGCTCAGTGGTGTGAGGACAGGTAATCTTGGCCTTATATAGAATGGGAGAGGGTTTAAATCGGTTCAAATATAATTACCTGGATATTTTAAGGGAGGACAGTTTTATATTCATACTGTCCAGCACAGCTGGGGTTCCATCTGCGCTCCTCCCTGGGGCGATAGTGAAACTGTTAGACAGAGTCAAGTCTCCCAGATCCACGACTAGTGCATTGGTGGAGGTGGACTTCTGAGGCACCACAATGATGGGAGCCTTGAGGTGCACCTGTAGCTTGACACGCGGTGCCGTCGCAGAGAACTCCTGCGCCTTGGCCACCGCCGTGGCAGCCGCTGCAGAGCTGGCCTCCGCCATCTTGTCCTTTGCAGCTTGGAACTGGTTGAGGAATCCCTGAAACAATCATACCGTTGGCCCCATAAGTCACTACTAGACTACTATAAATTATCGGCTAGTACGTGAGTCAGATGGCCAGTGCAACTTATAGTATCGGCCCAAAGTCGGAGTACGTCTTATACAGCAGTTTTTATAAGTATGCTACAGTACTAAATTAACAATTTCTACACCCCCTGTTAGGCTTAGGGAGGGTTGATTATTTATGGCAGGGGAGGGGTGAGCGTTTGGCAAATCGAATACTTCAAAAATAATTGCCCCCCCCCCTCGGAATAGGTTGAAAAAAAAAGGCCCCCCCCCCCTCGGAATAGGTTGGAAAAAAGGGCCCCCCCCCCCCCCTCACCCTAGATCGTTTTCAACTTTATTACAAAAACAATGTTGGTGTCTACTAATTGTATGCATTTAATCATGGGCACTTTTTTACCTACAATTTACTACCTTGCAACAAATACATCCATTCATAAGGTGTTTTAGTGTAAACGTCTCATGATACTCGCTGGTGAGCGATAATAGTCAAACCTCAGACACTCGACTTACATACCGTTGACTTTAAGGGCCCCAGTGCTTATAAATTTGAAGCTCCCAATACCCTCAGTGCTTACATGAGGCCGGCACTTTTTTGAAGACTGACAAAACGGTGGGCTATTCTGAGTGTCAAAAGTGAAGCAGTGAGAAATTTGACGGGAGTTTGAGGAAAATTTTAGAAAATTTTGAAAATATAGACATAATTTGGTAAAATATAACACAGGCTGTTACCAAAATTTGCGACATTTCAACGAACTAAATTCGCGACATTTTTAGGAATACCCCCCTAAGAATAGGGTAAAAAAAAAAGGGCCCCCCCTTTGAATACCCCTAAAAAAATTTGCCCCCCCCCCCCCTCAAATGCTCACCCCCCCGGCCATAAATAATGAACCCTCCCTTATAGGATGTCAAAGTTGGGGGTGCGACTAATACATGAGTTAGAGCTTATATGCAAGAATTTATGGTAGATCGAGTATTCGCATATAGTTCTCCAAATCTGGCTAATGGTATCTGGTAGTATACATACACTTAATGTTATAATAGAACACCAGTGAAACTTACCAGTAACTCGCTGACAAATTTGTTGAGGAACACGATCTTCATACAGCCTGAGTCGAAGTGTACGCTGGTGTCGACGGCCTCCATATTGGAGTAACTGTCCCCGGCCGTGGCCCCGTTATACACCCCTATGTCCACACTGAACACCTCCTTACCCTCGATGGACAAGATCTGAAATCAACATATGGAATGTGTTGGTACAAGCCATGCTATACTGTACAAGTTCTTAGTCATTAATACCTGCAAAGCAGCATTAGCGTGCTAGTTTTCATTTTTGATGCGTCATATTATTTATACGAGGATACCATACTTTGGTGAGTGCACCTGCAGCAAAGCTTAAAAGACCGGTGTCTTTTTATAGGAGAGTAGTTTTAAATCTCAGATGCAGATTTAGAATTCAAAACTTCTGGATGGCGATCGGGCATTAACCCCGAGTTTTCAAACTCAACTATCTATCTCAACCCTTACATACCTTTGGGTAGAGTGCCCCTGGAGTGGGGTCAAACACACATATGTCTTTCAAAGAGGCCTGTACGCTGGTCTTGCTCTTGGTGAGGGACACATTAGCATCCAGACCCTTAATCCGAATATCGGTGATAAGCTGGAACTGGGTACATACACCCACCGCAAATACATCCAGCTTGGCCTCCACAGCAATGTCTATAACTTCTGTGGCAGGCTTGGGTTTAGCTGTAAGAAAGATCACGACTCTTAACATTATCAGTATAAATGTATGAGCACCGGCCATTTCGTTTTTATTTGATCATAGAAATACTCACATGTCTTTTAATTATTTGACATCCTCAGCATTATATTTTCTCAGATAATGAAACTTGATACGTGTACCCGAAGTAATACATTTTTATTAGATTGCAATACATTGTGCACAAGTACAAAGAAATATTATAGAATTACCTTTTCGTGGCCTTACAGGTTTGTCGTCGGTAGCTTTCAGTGCTGCCTTGGCCGGGGTCTGTGCATTAATGGCTGGTTTCTGTGGTACTGCTACCTCAGTGGAGGGTGCTGGAGGAGGGACCAGCTTCTGTACAAAGGCCATGATGTGCAGCAATGCCTCCTGGTGCAGCAGCACCTCTAGGGAGGTAAAGTGCACCTTAATGGTCTGTTCTGTGTTCTTGTACGTCGTAGCAAACTCGGGTGCCTTCTTATTGGCCTGGAGGGAAAAAATACAATTTACCCTTTAATATAACTTTTGAATATTGGACACTCACAGGCTAGATCCATGTTCTTATTATTTCAATTTCAAAAAATCGAAGCACGTTATAAAGTATCAGACAGTATGTTGTCCATGCTTGAAGGTTGCACGAATATATCCAGGCTTTAAGGTAGGTCGATACCATTGAAAACGGGACCACTGCGCATGTTTTCGCGCATCTACCTTAAACATGTCAGAATGACTTCATATTTGGTAGGTGTATGGTCATATATACCTTCATTACCCATGTAAAATTTTGGACAATTCTGACGATGTATTGTGTACAAGATTTAAAGGTGTTTTGTTTTTTTTGCATTTTGGACATTTTGTTATCAACCACATTTATAAACTAATAAATGATATAATTTGGACTATAAAGGTGAATAGATTGCTTAAATTTATCCTGGGCTACATAATGAGACCATTTCATAACATGATTATTAGCATTTTACCCATAATGCAATACTTCAAATATCTTATTTAGCACAATTTTGCAGTACTTTTTTACTTCAAAGGCCCAAAACACCAAAATAATGCGCGGGACCCTATGTTGAATTTAGTCTTACTAGTTTCCAAATGATCTTAAATTTCATTTCATGAAGTTTAAGAAAAATGACAACTTTTTTTCTATTGATTTTAATCGATTTTGTGTTTAATTCATTACAAATTAATCCATATTTTCAACCAAACATCGTTTTTTTACCCAGAATGCCACATCACAGAACCATAAAAGTATTTTTGGAATAAAGAGAAATATCTGGGCCTTCATTGTGTGATGTTTCATATCTTTGTGGTTGCAGGTTATGGCAAAAAAAAATTATGGAACTTGTGATTTTTTTTCAATTTTTTAGAGAAAAATCGAAATATGTTAATTTTTCAAAATTCTGTATTTAAAAAAGTAGCGTGGGACCCCCCTATTTTCTCTTCAGATATTTGTTCTAAATGATCTAAGGCACCTCTGGAAGAAATTTGGAGGAATTCTAAAATTTCTGAGTCAATGGTATCGACCTACCTTAATAGAATTAAGATCTTATCACATCTGTTCAAATAAATCTTTTTCTGGGCACTTACCTTTAGGTAGTCGACCATGAGTAACTTAGTGTCTCCATCACCGCCAGGTGTGTTGACTATATTGATCAGGGGACCACCATCGAGAACTACAACAAAACACCAGGACTGTAGAGTGCCCAGACACCTATAGACATAGTATACCGCTAACGCACATATACCAACACCAAACATGTTATACCGTAGAAAACACCTTATATTATACACGTATGTACAGTCTTTTTTTTTTAGCAATTAAAGGATGTGTGTAGCGTGTTATTTGAACAAGAAAATAATCACACAAGGAGAAAAAATACGTTTTTTCTTATAGGACAGCAGAAATGCAGTATTTTGGTAGTAGTGAGGTGCCAGCAGTCCAATTTCAATAGTTATGTACAAAACAACATAAAGTACAATAATCAGATTGAAACATAATTTCTTGGAAGTCTATTTTTTCTTCAGGTACACACATCTAGCACCGACAATATCTAATATATCGGACTAAACATGGCTATTTGATATATCCACACTGGATGAAGTAAAATATAAATAATGATATATACAACTAGAATGTCGTCTAAGTGAAGGCTACTATTGGACAATAATTTAGGATGCTCTGTTTAAGTGACAGACACTCCAGACAGAACAATAAGTATTGATAAATAAATGCGTTGGGGTATACATCTACATTTATATCAACAACTATTCTCAGTGGACTCACATATATACTATTATACGTTTTGTAGTTCTGGTGTACAGGCACAGAGGGAAGCATGCATGTTATGTAGGAGGGGAGCATGACCTAATACAGTAAGGCAATAAGTAGTGACACTTCCTACCATCTCCACACAACTGGAAACAACACGAATAAAAAAAAACTGACAACACACATTCTGTTTAGTTGATATACTTTTTGTTTCGGAGTCAAAGACACTATAGATAAAAGTAATGTAAAAGCTCCATGTCTTCTTTTTCTGTTGAAAGCACCGAAGTAGTGACGCTGACTCCAAACTAGAGAGTTTGTCTCAAGAGTCAAGTATCAGTTTTTACTTATATTCAGGAGTAGCTTTATTCTGTGGTTTCTGTGTTGTGTGAAGATCGGAGATTATATATAAGAAGTGAGGTGAGAGAGACAGGTTACCTTTGCCTTGGGAGAGCCATGCCTGGATAGGCTCAGTGGCTTTATAATGAAAACAGAACAATTCAATCAGTAGGGCACAATGCAGGCTTTTAACCACTCACCCAGGTTGGCGTTAACTCCACACTAACCAGAGTAGCTTCTTACTTGACACAATGTAGCAATAACAGCTAGTCATATATATACTTGTGGACAAATTAAGTTTAATCCGGTTTTTATCAACACTATATGCTAATTTAGACGGACCCTGGGTAATGGCTAGTCAGAATAACCAAGAGCTACACTTTCGAATCGGAGTGTTTCAGGAATTTGACCCCAAGACTTTCTTTAGACTTGTCATTGATATTTGAAATCAGTATCTTATTTCCCGGCAGATGCTTCTGGATAAAGATTGAACGTGTGATTGAGATCACACTAGACTCAGGGTCAGGTAGAGGTGTGAAGGGAAATGTATCATTTATCATAGTAAGAAAGAGAAAGGGTGCACTCTTGTATTAATGGGATTCTTAAAGATGTGACCTTTGACCTTGATTTTGACCTTTTTCTGACCTAGATATCATCCTACACATAACAGAAATGGATTCAGCACCTTTGGTTTACCCTAGTCCACTATCCATATCCATCCATTGCTCCCCCTATTATATCCTGGCTGGACCGTTTCGGATAGCATACCCAAATTGTGCGTCACAAGTCAGGAACTGACAACTACCTATAGGCCTGCACCACACAACCTATAGGTCGCATGACGCAGGTCACACCGAGTGAGGCAAGCCGCGCAAAAAAAGGGTATACTCGAAAAAAATGTGTACATTGACTTTTTTTTGGGGGGGTACTTGAGCCCAAATTCTAATTTTCATGTCCCCCGATATTGGCTATCTATGTCTTTTGTCCTCTCACGTCTATGTCCGACACACACTGAATAAAAAGCTCCCATGTCCATATTGTAAATAATTACCCCGGTAGAGAGAGGGGGAGGGGGGTACTCACATTTCCATATAGTCTTTGTTGCGATACGTGCATTGTCAGTGCAAAGTGAATCAGGGTTATCACAACACTGATCTGTTACACAAATAATATCAAGTAACCTCCCCTGTAAATTACCTCTAGTACTTAAGTGTTTGATAGATGTCTGAAAAAAAGCGTCTCACCTACCCCTCCCATAGAGATAGCATTGGTTGTCACGAACTATCCAAATTTGGGGTTATCGGTTATCTACACGCTCCCATAGAGCTCTATGCTGAAGCAAATTACCAGCAATTACTGCCTAATATTATTTTTCGTTTTTTAGGGGGTTACAGTTGGAATTTGTAAAAAACAAATACACCATTAGATAGATATTGTGGAAAGTGATCTAATGACACCATGCAAGATGCAAAGAGTGAAATATTGACCAAATGGGAGCAATTTCATTTTTTCAAGGAAAAGAGGTGTCCAGAATCGTCTCACTAGACTCAGGGGAGACCCTGAGTCAATAAGCACTCTTTCTTATAATCATTTTTGAGGCGACCCAAGTTCCAGAAATTTAGCTTGCTTAGTTATATAGGTAACTGGATATCTTTAGTCTCAACCTGAGTTATTCGAAAATGTGTGTTGCAAACATATATGAATTTTGTTGATCTGCTTGGCCGTTCATAAATAAAAAAGGGGACCATGCCTTAGCTATTAGAACCTGGATAAGATGTATCAGCGGGTCGGGTCTGATCACCTTCAGTAACAATGCAATGTCATACAATGCTCAAGCACCCAGAAACCCATTTCCAACTTTTAACATCAATAGTATTAGGCTTGCAGGACGATCCTCAGACCTTCAAATTGGCCAAAAATTGTACTTAATTGCAAGCTGTGTAGCCCATGCGTGTGAAGTTAGTGATGCAATAAGGAGATCAACTTTTCAACACTTACCTTTGAACTCCAAGTGTTGTATGTAAATACCCCCGAGGTATGCCGAAGCCGACATGTCAAAGGTGCGCATCACCACTCCTGTCCCGAGCGAATCAATGACGATCTTCATGATTGGAACATCCACGCCATTCTTATAACGCTGCGCTAGCTGCAGATTTATCTGTCAGTCAGAGAGTGTGGTTTTAAATATCAAATTGATACCAAAAGAAATAGACCTTGACAAGGGACAATTTGTGTGGGTGGATGTGAAAAGATTTTCCTTAGTTATAGAAATTGTAATAGTTGTTTAAAACTGTTAATCTATTAGAAACTAGTTTTTCTATAATTTCCCCATGCACATATACCATATCCTTTAATGCATACGTACAGCACATAGACATATCTGATGCGCTCTGTTTTATCCATTTAGCCTTACCTCTTTGATTTCAAACTTGAGGTCCAAGTCAATCGAATTGACGTAGTCTTGAGATGACTGCGTCACGACGGCCCTCTTGGCCCTCGGCAAGTCATCTCGGGCATCCTGGTGGGGAACACGGTATCATGTATATTCACACAAAGCCACCATTATCTTCTATATCTATGTGTTACTTGATAACAGTGCACCTATCAAAAGTGGATCTTACACACATGCAAAAGCATACTTTAAAACAGGTTCAACAGCATCTTCCCTAAATAGCCTCATATGAACTTCTTTTTATAGGCTGATTAAAAAGTATCTTGATATCGGTATGGCAGTTTGGAGGTACATATTCTCAGGGTGATATGGGACACTTAGAACTACATGTAGTTTATTTTCAGTTGAAGTAGAATTGGGTGCAGATGCGTCATTATATGTACCAACCCTTGGTCGAAAAAAATAACGATTTTGCAGGAATTTACTATAATCTAAGACAGAAATTTCAGCGGGAAAAAAAGCAGTGGCATCTCTGATATAATGAAAGTCTATTTCAGATATATTGCATTCCTGTTCTTACTACGTTTTTCAATTGAATAATTAGTTGTCTTACTGATTAAGACTCTTATCACTATTAAAATTAAAAAGGCAATGATATTAAGGGACAATAGAAGTTTAGGCACTAAGAGACACAAATATTACACATTTGGTTTCAATCAAATATGAATAACATAATACGAAAATTCTTAACTTGGATTGATTTGATACACGGTAACCAATCCATCTATCATTGATGTAATCAAGTCACGGCAACCATGACATATTTATCGTTACTATATGTCACTGCACTAGTACAAAAAAGGTATCCTTGGAATACTGGTCTGGCTCTACATTGTATACCTGACCAAAAGAGAATAGTAGAAGCTGGCTAAATCTTGGTTAGCTTTGATGTTACAGTACGTGTACTAATCAACACAGGTTGTGGCATAGGAAAAAAGAGGACCCTGTGGGTTAAGTCAGTTATAGCTATCACCAGGTATACAGCGTACTTATTTGTACCTGTTATATGACATGAAATTAAATAGGCGTAATGCTAATTGCTGATAGTCAAGTTAGTATTCCGGTGCGTACTTATACTATGATTAGTACTACACCTCACCTCACGTGGGCTGGTTTCTGGATCCTAGAATAGATATTCCATTATTGAGTAGTGTACAGAATATTTACATGACAGTCCATCTGTGAGACGTTCGTTAGGCAGCGTGTTATTTTTGTATCATAGAGAACCACCTACAGTGTTATCTCAGAGACTTAATTAAGTTAGGAGAACTACAACAGGGCTCGACAAATCCTTTCAGCACATGTGTGTCCACTGGGCACAGAGACAAAAATATGTTGTGTCCAGTCGATGGAATCTGTGCCCGACGGGGCCATAAAAATGTTGATAAATACTTTCTCTTTAACTATAGGATAATTTACAGGATCTTGTATCGATATATTGACTTCCATATCTAGAATCCTGATACTACCAGCATTCCAACAGTGCATGAAACTCGTTATTTGCCTGGTGGTTTTGCTCATGGAAATATGGTGCAAAATGTTCTCAGTTTGAGTTGTGTCCACTGGGCACAACTTTCAAATTTGTTTGTGTCCAGTTAAATATTTCTGTGTCAGGGACACTGGACACAGCGATTTGTCGAGCCCTGTACAAGTTAATATACAAAAGGAGGATACTTACAAAGAATTCTTCATCTGAGGACCCTCCATCTGATAGTGGACGGCCCAGCGTTCTGATGAGAGCGTCAGAGTCAGCAGCCAAGGCCATGTGCTCAATTTCAAGCTCCTACAAAATATATTGGTATGAATTTAGATAAGATAGCAGACTTGGAAATCACACACTATCTACTAGTTTTCATTACTTTTAATGCAATCTTAAAAATTCATGTACATTTACATGTACATGTAATATATTTTGTGATACTTTTAAGCTGCACAGATACAATACTATTACCTCCCTATACAAAATATTTTTAGCGCATTTATTTCAAAATATCATCAGTTGGAAGTATATGAAATTTCTTAATGAAATAAAAAGTCACGCGTGGAGTACATACATCGGGATCTACTACTTCTTCTTCGGGCGGCGCGGGCGCGGGCTCTGGGAATGGGATGCTCTGTACCAGAGCCATCAAGTCCTGCAGCCGGGCATCTGATATGGTGATAGCCAACTGTGCCATCTCACCAGAGATTCGAGTTCTGGAAATATTTAGTAATATTCCTTTAATATAAGATTAATCGAGCACTTGAAATACCAGTGTGAGTGTTGATTGTTATTCTGTGAAACTACAACCTACAATTTTTTTTCCATATTGCATACTGTTTTCCGAATAGAAATTAAATATACTAACCAAGACAATTAACACTTACTTTGGCAGCTTGGGGTCTACTAAAATACTCTTCTCCACATCAACCTTAAGAGTCAGCGGACGTAAGACATGCATTGGGGAGGCGGGTGATCTACGTGCCGCTTTCCAGTCTTGACCTGCAATCAAGTACAATGTGGTGTCTCTTTATGCATACATATATACTTTGGTCAACATCGCAGCATACAAATGATATCAATGCTCGCGAAGCTGAATTTGTTCAGTATGTATAAAGTACTATGAATTCCTGCGTATAGTCCGCATTTCACGGATAACCCGCACCCCAACCTTGGGGAAGTCCTACAACCCGCAGCAGGAGTCTAATTTCTTTAGTACTATATTTTCTTAAGTTATAAATATCTCTCGTATATGCCGCACTTGGGGTTTGGTTCGTATACAACGTGCGGGCTATATACACGATTTTAAAGTTACTAGTGAACGAGTAGATCTTGATGATCGCTGATATAATCCGCCATGTGTAAAATACTAAATGATAAGTACACCTGTGACACTTACCTGGGGCAGCGTAGAGAAGCTGAACACTACTTAGACTCACTTTGAACTTGTCGTAAGCTTTCTTCATTACTTCATCGAAAGAGAGCTGTGAAATAAATAGTTTCATATATCACTACAAGTAGAACTCAACTGTAATGTTCCCAATATTTGTAGATCAGCATTCAAATAATGGACATATCTCTTACGAAATTCGGGGGAAGTGCAATACTTGATAATCATATAAAACGTATGTAATGGAACGTGATGCAACACAGGCTGACTTTGGCTAGCATAGTTTACAGTTAGGATCCCCTTAGTGAATATTCAGAACACTACGACTAAGCCGTCGTTATTATAATGTTATAGATAGTAATCAAGGGTGAACTCCTAATGCATGAGACCCAGTGTGATTAGTGGAATACAAATATGACAATACATTGTGGTATTAAATTCCTTACAGGTTACATGTAGACTAGACTTTCTTAGCAGTAGTAGAAACACCCACTATACTGGTACACTCGCAGATTGTTACTTAAAACTATACACACCGAGAATGTGCGCTTATTTCATAATGGGGCGAATGTGGTAGGGCCTATAATAGTGAAGTGGTCCAGCTAAAATGGATTCTTGGTTTCACCAGGGTTTGAACCTGGGATATCCTGAGTCAGGAGCGAGCGTCATAACGACATCACCACGAGACCTCACCTTACACATACAGCTGTATATGAGGGGGGGGGGGGGGGAGGGATTAATCCAGGTGGCTAACCTAAGACACTAGATTCTGGCCTGTAGACATCTCTTGCCCTACCATAGTTCTACCTTAATATATGTACACATGTGCTCGGGACCAAGTTAAGACAACTTATTCTAAACTAATAGTATAGTATCCTCTGATACCACCATTAGAACCAACAATGGAGGACCCTTATCCACCGACCTGTATGTCAAACCTACAGACGGGGGAAACTACCTCCATTTTAACTCTGCCCACCCGAGGCACAGTATAAGAGGAATCCCCTTTGGACAATTCCTGCGCATCCGCAGGATCTGCTCCACAGAGGCTGACTTCGTCAAACATTGTATAACCAAGGGTAAACACTTTGTCAGACGAGGTTACAACCCTAAATTCCTCAAGATAGCTTTCAGTAAGGCCCTATGCCTATCCAGAGAGTCCCTCCTAGAGACCAAACCCCTTGCTCTCAAAGAAGAACCCCCAGTCATCCTCATCAGCACTTTCAATCCAGGCTTCAATGGCTTGAGAAAAATAGTGGGAGGAAACTGGGACCACCTAGGCAGATCTTGTAGTACCCGCATGCTACACAAGAAAGCCCCGGTATATGCCTATAGGAAACCCAAATCCATTAGGAACTACCTGGTCCGTGCAAAGTTGAGGCCCCTGAACCCAGTTCACACCCCTCACACCCACCACTGCATCGCCCGAGGCGAATGCAGATATTGCACCCGTCTAGACACCAGTGGTAGAATCACATGCACTGCCACTGGAAGGACTTACACTAGTAAATTTGATGTGAACTGCTGCAGTTCTAATCTCATCCACTGCCTACAGTGTAAGAAATGTGGTATCCAATATGTCGGACAGACCGGGAGTGAAATCAAAGAACGGTTCAAAGGCCACTTTGATAAAATCACCCACCCTGAAAGGGACAGTTTGACAAACCGACGAGAAGCTGCAGCCGGGAACCACCGGGCTGACAGTGAAATCGGCAGTCATTTTAGGCCCCAAGGGCATAATGGCATCGACGATGTAATCATTTATGTCGTAGATTTCATTTATGCAGCACCCACAACTGCTGCAGCAGCCCAAAAGAGGAATCTTTCTGAATTCAACTGGATTCAAAGGCTCCACACAACAGCACCCCTGGGTTTAAATATTGGAGGCCCTAGCCTCAAATAATTTAAACCAAGGCTCGGGGAGGGAAGAGACCAAAACCTAGCAACGTTACCAAAAAAAGCTTATCTAAGCAAAAGCCACACTGGTCTCACCCTCCTATTCCTTCAAATAATTTCTGAATATTTTTAAATATTTTAGAGATCTATTTGAAATATGACAGCCCCCACACCCAGTGAGGACAATCATGGCACCACGTCAACACAGACCATTCTATAGATACTAGAAGATACACCCCAGATTTTAAATAACCCCTTTTATTTAATAAAAATCTGACTGCTAGGCCCACCTAGGCCTACCCACCACAGACACACCCAGCAACCAGAGTCCCCTAGACTCTATGTAGCTGCAAACTGTCACCAACCTCCACCCCCCAGTGCAGGTACCGCAATAAGTAGATGTGGCCCTGACTATCACACCCAGTGACAGCCATCCACTCCACAAAAGTAGCCTGATGATTCCCTATGGATGAAACCGCTTCAGTTTAAGCCCCCACCAGCTATAAACAACTCTGAAACCATCCCCAATCAACAACATTGTTGGTAACTATGGTTCCCTAGCAACCGACCTCACCCTGCCAACCAGGCATTGATGATGGCACTAGTATCTATGGAAACAAGCCATGACGTCATAACAGAAGGAAATCCAAATCTCCTTCATTCAAGCGGTAGCTACAGCAAGAGCAGGTTATGGTTCTAGTTTTTCGTTCCCTCTCTCTACACCAATCCTACACCTTTCTGCAACAACCTTGGCCTCCCAGTCATACTGGAGATATTCTATGCACGTGCCTACCGATCTGCACTCACATTGTAGTCAGGTTAGTTGAGAAAACTAATAAATTATTTACAGCCTTATAATATACAATGTATCACTCCACCACCTTCATATCAATCATATTGAACACAGTGTTATTATATCATCACCCGATGGGACTTGACTTACAAACTCTGATCCGTCTACCTGTTTAAGAAGGCAGACAAATTCATACAATTGTTAAATAAAATATATGCGTTTTAATTCTAACACATAAAAGCGGTAGATGCGACACAGGAAGGACATGACTTTTAGTAGCATGTAACACATAGATATACTAAAAACTGGAAAGTAAAACATAAGACAGCAGGTCCTATAATGGATTCAAATCATTTGGGGAGCTTGGAGCTGAATACAATTGTCAAATAAATGTCTACGTTTTAAATTCTGACCTAATGCTCTTAGAAACATATTGGCCGATCTGTTGGGCAGCTCAGTAACTTATGTGAAACACGTACATTTAGAAAATATAGTCAGGGATAGACCCCATTTAAGTCCCTGCAGTAGGAAGGTCCTGGATAGAGTAACACCTATGTTTAACATCATCTGCCCTCTCTATATTCAATTAATGATGACAATGATTTTATGACTCTTTCTATCCTTTGACAATGACATGTAATTTCTCTACATGTGAAGGAGTACTTACTGCTTCTGGTGACTTGGGGGTGGTGGCGGTCCTGTCTTGCTTCTCACTCACTACACGAAGGTTTCCCAGATCCAGCACTAATAGACTAGCGTCCCTAAGCACACACCAAAACACATATATGTAATCAACGGATTCACACAATAACTGTATCAGTTATCGATTCCAGAAAATCGCTATTTCGGTTTATCTAAGGGAGTGATCATTTATTATCAACAGGGGGGGGGGGGGGTGGTGGGTTTGGGGGGGGGGCAAAAAAATTTGGACCCCTTGACCGGGGGGGGGCAAAAAAATTTGGACCCCTCTTGGGGGGGGGGGGGCAAAAAAATTTGACCTGTTTTGAGCCAAAAAGCCTGCGCGTTACTATGCTTCAAAGGGCCCGCGCGCGAGCCGATTTTCGACCCTAAGGGGGGGGGGTAAAAACTTTTGACCCCTTGACCGGGGGGGGTGTAAAAAATTTCGCGCGCTCCGCGCGGAAACCCACCACCCCCCCCCTGTTGTTAAAAAATGATCACTCCCTAAAGTTAAATATGCGAAGGGATGAATATGAGAATTGCACTATATAGACGAATGGGGGAGGCTCCCGTCCACCATGACGCTACCTAATCAAATGAGCAAAACAAAGCTCTGGCCCACTACGTTGAGAAAAAAAAAAAAAAAAAAAGAGAATTGCATATAGCTAATTACGTGAATATAGGAGTGGTAAGGGTTGCATCGCAAGCCATATTAAGATGTGCTCAATTAAAAGCTACATAGTTAATTGATTTTTGAATAATTTATTTATTACGATATAAAATGCCATGGTGGTTAATGAGTTTGTATGTCTCATGTGTTTGAGGTTGCTTACTTTCTGTAGAGTCCCTTGTCTGGTACGAGGACGTGGCAGGGCTGCAGGTCTATGTCGATGTCCGTGTACTTGTGCTGCTCTATAGCGTGCTGCAGACCCGAGGCGGTCTGCTCCTTGATCGACTCAAACTTCATCATCGCCGCAGCCTGCAGCCTATTAATTTAAAAGGGTGCCAACACATGGAATTTAAACATGGAAATGCGATTTCACATTGATGATACATATGTTTCTTCGCGTTTTATATTACAGTTGATCACTTCGTATACATCAACCTCTACATGTAGATATCTAGCCTATTGGCTGGGACAATCAACCATTTAATAAACTACTAGCTCCACTAGAAACACTACAATGTAAAGGATCATTTAATGTGTATACTGTTACGACGATTGAAGAAAATGTCCAAACTCACTGTTTTAGGTAGACAGATTCTGGAGGTTTAAAGAAGACAGCAATCTGGTTGATGGTACCCTAAACAGGAAGAATTACCATGTTAGTCCACAACATCATAAGAAAATGAAACCGTTCTGCGTTCTTTTAAGTCTTGATGCATTATGTAAAAATGTACTTGACTTTGGGGATGAGGGAACAGCCATGGCCCCATACCCTTAAAACGTGTAATCGTGTACAGTCAAAAAACGTTATCATTGTGCAATTTAATTCCCATTTTCCCACTTAACCCGTAAACGTGATAATACACTAGAGTTGTAGTTGTGGTAAATAGAGACATATCCACTATACTTTACTATACACATTTTTCTGGGTATAATCAGTCGTGCACAACACAAAAGCATCTATAGTAGACTCACGGCATCGTAGACTATCTCTAGTGGCTGCGAGTTCAATTTAACCCGCTGGTCGCACTGGCCGTCTGGTGGGTTTGTCTCGAAGGTGACAGCGAGTAGAGCGGTGTTGGCAGCCTGTGCCTGGGAGGACACCATGATGGGCACACTGCCCCCTGCCGGCACGCCTAGCACGTGTAACCGGTCCATCCGGGCATCCACACGCAGGGCGTTCGCGGCAGGGCGCTGCGCTACAGCCGCAGAGACATCCTTCAGCTCTAACTTCATCACCTGGCCACCGCTGTGGTAGAATACGCAGGGTTATTAATGTACAGACAATGGTATTTGTGTAACAGACTCGTGTTATAGTGAATACTTACCAAAATTCTAAGGCCCCTGAGTTAGGCCACTCCAAATAATACCCTTGCTTGTCATTACCGCGTGCATCCCAAAAATTGTGTTTTGAAGTGTTTTTTGGAGAATATGGGCATATTTCATATCAAATTAAATTACAGTGTATGAGTTATATAGGTTTGGGTTACATACCTGACGGTGGTAACAGATTGAGGGTCCTTGAGGGTAATGGACAAGTTGTGGAGCTGGAAGTTCAACTTGTTGGCTACAAACTGCAAATAAAAAAGTCAAATTTGTAATGAACGAACACCACTCTTTTTCTTTCTATAACCTCAATTTTCTTTTCTTCATACATACAGTTCTATGCAAATATAGATTCTTTAAACGACTGATAGTGATATGTAGTACATACATCTTTAGGGAGTGTCGCGTCAACTGCGTTCTCCTGGTAGCCGATAGCATCATACAACTTGGCCTTCTCCTCAGGGGTCATCAACTGCTGGAATTGTTCACCTGCAAGAATACCGGAGGGGGCCCCGCCTGTCAACAGGGTTCAGCCAGCCGACACCAGGGGGCGCGGCAAGCACAGCGGTTAGTATGAGGTAGAGGATAGGGGTGCAGGAGCAGGAGGCAAAGGTGAACTAAAGGAAGGGCATTAGAGATTAATGCTTTATGTTAATTCACCCATTAGGGGCCGCATACTGCTTTAATGTCCTCGGTCGGCATGATGCATGAACGCAGCCCCAGCGAGTATGGTAACTGGCCGGTGCTATATTCATGGATCAGGCAGAGCCTTTGGGAGTGTTAACCCTGTAAGTTCGGCATCATGATGCATGCATGTAGCTCTGATGTGTTTACTTGTCAAGGCTACACTAATGCCTCATGCCGACAAAGGGCATAATGCATTAATACACTATGTGGCCTAAAAAAGGATTTTAGTAGATGTTGAAGAGTATCGTTCCACTGTCTGTTACAAGGGATATCTAAGGGACGGTTACCAAGTCACCAATAAATACACAGCACCATACCCTATTGCACCACAAACAAGGACCAATCATATCTTAAAGAATATACATTTGTACCTTAAAGCCATCTTAATGGGAGAAGTCAGGTTTCCAAGTATTAGTATTATATAAGGGCAAAAAGCATGTTATTCACCAAGACATGGCCAGATAAGCGGGGATTTCGCAGTGAGGCAGGAAATATGCAATAGCACACGTGCGAACAGTATGTTTTTTTTTCTGTACATTTAAATTCCAATTGAGTGTACAAGACAAACCTCGCAATGTGAATGTATGTACTTAAAATACGTATGTATATATATTGACCACAATGAAAACTGAAACGCTGCATATTCACCCAAGTATTCCTTTCTAATAAAACCTCAAGAAAACAACATTAGTGCAATAAAACTCTAAAAATATACTGGTGTCAACAGTACTAATTATCAACTTGTATTAGGAGCTTTTGCTGTAACGGGACCATTTTCATTGTCATGTTATTGGTGATATTTAATATTATAAACAGTACAACAGAGAGCATTAAGACCAGCTTTTCTTTAACAAATATTGATTTAAGACAGGTAAATGAGTGGTTAAGCGACAAGAAACAATTATGTGGATTACACATAAATAAAGCAAACCATCTTATTAAGGAGTTATCGGATTCTTAACGCCAATGTTCCCATAGTGTTGATATTCCTATCTCCTGAAACTTCCCATATTTGAAGTAAAATTGATGAGGGGCACGAATTCAATTCGGTGTAAACTAGGCTATAGTGTTTTCAACATATTTTATATTACCCGATAGTGCAACAAGATAATCCGATAATGTCCGGAATAAGATGGCTATATACAATGTACATTTATATATATTTTAAGTAAGTAATAGATGAGTAGAAAGACACACACCTATCTCTGTTTCTTCTTGCTTCTCTGTTTTCTGACCTCCGCCCCACCATCCTCCGAACCAGCCTCCGCCTTGTGAGCCCTTAGACTTCTTAGCGCCTTCTTTCTTCACCTTCACAGGGAATAGTGAACATATTTATTTCAATGCAAAAAAAATCAATGTAAATTATCTTTGATGGCATCTATTATATTATGAAAGCATAATTGCTGATGGTTTTACTTATTTTTTTCCCCATAAGAGTTCATGATATAAATGTAGGAGTTGCAAACCGTACGACGAGTTACTATAACAGGTAAATCAGCATCATTATCACATATAGATATCTGTGATAGATATGCTATTGAGCTCAATATATATTTGTAATGAAATGAAAAATGATTACTGATTACTCAACGCGACCTTCGAATTGACTGTAACGAAACACTGAAATGAAACTGAAGAAGTGAGATATGCATTCTGATCAGATACATTGTGTAAATAAATTACATTACAGACCCATGTGAGCACATTGTGGTTTGGTACATGTATACGGGATGATTTATAAATAGGATTGAAGTGCAGAGTAATGCGGTAAGATAGTGTGACTTCTCTCTTACCAATTTGCTTTGGTATATTACTAACTCACTCAAAATTAAGTTTCAGAACCTCTTCTGGAAAATGAATTTTGTCCAATTACTTTCTTGCCGCATGAGTCTACAGTAAAAGTGCAAGGGGACAAGGACGTGAGTACTACCGGGTAGTATTGGTGCAATAACAATAGAGAACACTGAGCACACTGGTGAACTATACACAAACTCTCCTACACAAAGGATTTGGCGGCTACGACAAAAATGTACCTGCTTTGCATTTTATTTATGTTTTTTCTTTTTAATCTATACGATTTATTTATCACAAAGGTGATAATTCATATGTTTTATGACCTAGTCTTTTTTCCTTGTACAGTACCTAGATTGGCGAAGGCAGTAATGTAAATTTTAATGTATATTATTTTGATGAATTTGTAAAAGTACAGTAAGAAAACGAGTATACCCATAATCATGAATTCCCTTTTATATCAAAGGGAACACCAACAATGACAAAGTACACAAAATATAACACATATATGAAAAAATACACACGGGGGGAAAATTGAGACATGTGGTAACAACTCGTGGCTAATCTATTACCTTTGTTATTTTGGCAATCTTGCAGCATACACGAATAGAACATCAAAAGCCAATTAACTTGATGTGGTATTACATGTCATAGTATAACAGGCAAAAGATGATAACATCTCCCAATCCTTCTTGGTGGTCATGTGTATATATGTTTCAGTTATAAAATGATTACATGGTGCAATTATATGTTAGTTGCCTATACGTTTGTAAGTTTCTGTGTGTTTGTACCAATCACTATTCCGGCTCTAGCTTTTTTTGATAAATGATAAAATCTACCATTGAGTGTTTATCTTGATAACAGTTATGGCTACCTGGTACCTACAGAGATGCTACTATCAATAACGTGCGTTATCACAGTATTCAGTTGTAGTGACTTAGTGGTACAGTGCCGAGCTGCAATACATGTATTATATTAATGGTTCTCAAAGGTCGTGCCAAAAAAGTCTAAAACTCCAACTTGGAAGCTACAAAGATTCTACTACCGTAGTATAGATCCTCAAATAGAAGCCACCTCAAAACTCATGTCAATTCCAGCCAGATTATGGCTGGACGACATACTTGTGTGTTGCATACAAAGCCAGTCATGTTGGCTTCAGGCTACAACTCGAATTGGTCAGATGTATCTTGATTAGACTGGTAACTTCACCAGTCAGACTGGAGTATCTATTTTTTTTTTTTTTTTTTTTTTAAATATTTGACAATCATCAATTCAGGTATGTCACACCAGTGATCACAACCTATTTTTTCAACTCCTTTGATTCAATTTCATCCAAGAATTAGCAGGAAAAGTCCAACACGCTATGAACTTTCACTTTAATGAAGAGTCGAAAGATGTCAACGCGTGTACTTAATACAGCGCCATTTCCCCCGCTCTTGTTTTGCAACTTCTATATGAGGGCCCATGTTAAGTTGTCGTGCCTAACCTTGTCCACCATCTCCATACACATGTACCAAACCATCTGGAAATACAGCAGCATGGTCACAAACATAGAGGGCGCCACCCGTTTGCTCACCTCCACCTCGGCTGCCTGGCGGGCTAGCGTGATGTTGAACACACTCAGCTCCTGTTCGCACCGCTGTAATGAGTAGACGATAGACATTTATGTATTAAAGAAGTGCTTGACATTGTTTATAGGATTAAAGGATTGGAAAATCTAGGCAAAGGCAAAACTGACAAGTCCTCGCTTTTATGCTTATGTTTTCTGATTTTATGTTTACTTTCTGATCCCCTTTAACCGACACCCCCACCCCCTTAACCTGCTCCCATATTAATTTAAGATATGCTCTATCTGTTTTGAACATGTTTGGATATTTATGTTTAATTAAGCCTCTCAAATCTTTAATAAAAGTCAGATAAAATGCCAACAAAGCACCCTCTTCCCCCCCCTCCACAACCACAATCCCACCAGGTGCCCTGCCTGTTACATCCAGATGACACTTACAGTAAGTGTGGCCTGCACATCAGCAGCCACTTTCTTGGAAGTGAGCTTCTTCTTGTAAGCTGCCTTGTACTGGTTCACCGTTTGTCGGTGATGTCGAATGTTCTCCCATGACCACATCTTTCGCCGCCTTCGAACCCGCTCCTCCAGTATGCAGTTGTACGCAAAGTGCCACCTGAACGAGAAGAGATGATCAACAGTAGTAAATGTTAAATACTTGGTACTAGGCATTACACTTTTAGTTGTTATGAAAAATAATAGAGATTAACCTAGAACAGTATCCCAAACAAAGAGTTAAAATGATACTGAGGCCAGCTATGTAAAAAGGCCATGACATATGTAAACTGTTTTTATTATTTTTATTAACCATTTGGAGATATCATACATGATAGCATAAACTTAATATAAAAGAAATTAACTCTTCAAAAACCAACCAGTTCTTGGCGTGTCCTATCTTGGTTGTGACCATTGGCCTGTATTTACGATATTTGGATGAGACGGCCATACGTTCAAAGGACTCTAGAAGCTCCATGATGTCGAGATACTGTTGTCGCTGCAGGGCCAGTGCTATCTCTTCAAACACTACGTTCATTAAAATCTTTGGTATAGAGAACTCGTCCTTCTCAGGCTTTGTGTGCATGCGCAACTGTACACTAGACGAAATCGGCTCTAACACTGAAATAAAAATAAAGTAAAATTCTTGATTTAGAAGATAAATGTATGGCATGATGGATCGAGTTGAATTGGAAATAGTTAAAGCAGCCTATTTGTTAAAGGATCCAGCTGCCCTGACAATGCTTTAACAGAAAAGGGTTTGCCTTTCTGAAAATATGATGCGAGAAATCCATCTGGTCACATTTTTTCTGTGTCTGGTCCATGTTGCTTGCTTAGGATCATTTTTAAAGTAGCGTGTATGCAATTGTATACATCAAACTGTTTTTAAGTCAAATTCAGAAAGCTGAGAACGATATAACACGCGATTGATTCACTGATTATATCATATCTATTGGAAGTACTTACAGTATTGATAACTCGTCTTTGATCCTGGTACGGAGATGTTTTCCTTTAGTGTTGCCTAAAAACATGGAACGCATACATATGTAAACGGTGCATGATGATTTAGATTGTGCAGCCAAGAGGAAATATATATATGGCTACTGTTATTTCATAAAGCTATTCAATGTTTAAAAGGCCTCCACAAAAAAAAATCCATTGGTTGGAATTCAAATGTAGATCTCTTGTATGACTAGACACTTTGGGATGAGTTAACCATTGTGAGAAACCCCACCCATGCTTTCTGATAAGATACATTTCACTTACCAACAGTTGTTGCCGATCCATGTTTAGGTAGCTTGTTGTCATACTGTTCCAATAGAGGGCAAGCCCTTCCAGCCTGATGAGCTAAAGAGATGTGAGATATTGGTATGGGATTAAATGTATAAGCTAAATACTATATATGAAAGAGATTGAACTGTACAAATAATGTAGATCGAGGCAGTCTAGTTAGGTTCAATTATAGGCTAAATTCCTATCATCTGTATTATCACTTTGAATACCTTGAATATTTTGTCCACGGTTTCTTTGATGACCATCGGTCTCCAATGTTCATTTGTGGTCTGAAAGAGGTAAAACAGATTTTTATAAAAGCATGGCAACGTTTATAAGAATTAGTCATTTCAAGAACTGTTAGATTTGCATTTAGTTTTATATCAATAAAATACATACCGGTACACAGCATTTGGGATCCAAGAAGCCATAAACTGACTCACATACAAGCCACGGCTTCTACCGAGAATTTTCAATGAATTTATTTTATCAGCTGGTTAGCACATTAACCAGTTTTTTTTTTGTTTTTTTTTTGTTTTTGTTATGAGCCTCATAACGGTTTATTGATATGATTTTCAGCACTACATTTTGGTCCAGGCATACTATATGTACAAATATAGTTGTAACTCGGCATACCTGGAATGATAGCCCCTTGAGGGTGGCACCGATGGCGAAGGGCCGCTGCGGGTTGGTGAAGTGGTCCTCGTACCGCACATGGATGTTACTGACCGTCACCTGCAGGTTCTTTATCACCTGGGTGGCCATCTTCTCAGCGAACGAGTCCTGCTGCGGCTGTTTGGGTTTGTCTGCGAGACACATTGAAAAGGGGCTTTAATAGCAGCTTGTTGCACTGGTTTAATAGGACACAAAATGTGTTGAAGTTGAGTAGCGAGGTGTAGTATGAACTAAACCTATTTTTTTTAGAAATCTTTTTTCTTTTAGCAATTGACAACAATTCACCTCATTCTTAAGTGGCATTTGTTGGAGGCGAAAGAAAGCATTTTAATTTAAAAAGGGTGCGTTTTAATAGATAGGAGGTTGAAGCTAATAATACTTCATTCTTTGTTGGGGACTTATGATACATGTACCTGTTCACCTTGGTTATATTAAACCACAGCGGAGGGCTAAGACAAAGGAATTCACACCTTTAAGGGTGCCAGCCAGTTTACTGTGGTTATCTTGAGTTATCCTCTCATAACCATAGTCTATCTATTACTTAAATGTCTACACCTGTAACGTGACATGACATAAGTTAAACCTACACAGCTGTCTTATTCAGAATAAATGTACATGTATTCCAAGGTTGAGAGTAAATGTGCTTATCTATATATTGTGAAATACAATGTACGATGTACTATTATCATTACATGGCGTTGGTATCTTTATTGGTTAAATTTATGTCACGGGAGTTTCCACCTGAATAAATATACAAATGTACTACCCCGTACGTGTCTGTCTACCCGACAAAGTGTGCATAGATCCAACACATGGCCACATACAAAAACAGAACTTTATGGATTCCCCACATAGTTTTTCAGAATACTTTTTTTTTTTTGATTTTGGCCTGCTTACTTTTTCTAGAATTTCTCTTTGTACCAAATGTTTAAAATTTCTCTTGTACTCTGATCGTGGAAAACATGTTCTATATTAGGAGTAGTTCCCCTTGCTCGCTCGTCTCTTTTTTCTTTTCTTTTTAGAACCACCTTGACTCATTACACGGAAAGGACACTGCGGTCAACTGTGTTTGTAATTAAATAAAATGTCTTACTTTTTTCAGCCTCGGCCTTCTTTGCCTCCTCAATCCGGGTAAGCTCCTTTTGTTTTGCATCTTGCTCAGCCTTCTTCTCCTTCTCTTCGTTGTACTTGATGCCTGTGGGAGAAAACCTTTAGTGAATCTAGACACATTGTACAGCTACAGTATTCAGGCATTTAGTATGTGTCAACCTGTTTGTGCACGGAGCAAGATGTTTAGGTTTGGGGTGAACGTCAATAACTGTATCATATTGTACAAAGGTCTGGGTTTGAGTTACAGATAAATATTGGGAGAATATTGGAGATGAAGATGTATTTTGTACGCAGGGATTACACTTTAACCCCCTTAGGACCGCATAGTTCTATATCGTCATGATGCATGAATGCAGGCCTGGGGAGTCTGCTCTTCAGCCTGGGCATCGGGAGTGTATCAATCCCATAGGGTCGACATTACGCATAAAATCATTATGCGACCCTTTAATGGTTAAAATACCGGCCACGATCCAGTCAGCAATCACCTAAATAAAATGGCATATGCACAAAAGACACAATGACACCAGTGTGTATGTGTGATTGGAGGAAGGGGATTGTGTATGTTGGGTGTGTGTGTGGTTGTGGTGGGGGTGGGGGGGGGGGGGGGGACTAACAACAGCCTTTTTGCCCCTCCTGTGCGTGACTCACACCTTGCCTGCTGATCTCAACTCAATATCCATCAGCCAATAGACAGGCTATCGATCCGTCCCTGGGGGACTGACAGCAGACCCGCATGTCCGCTAGACTGCATCCATTACCCCACATACTGCACAGCCCCACGCCGTCTATATATAGCTACTGTACAGCACATAGATGCAAGGCACTTAATACAATTAATCAGAAATGTCACAATATTTCTACTTTAAATAATTAATTGATTTAGTCAGATAATAAGGTGCTGCTCACCGCCTCTCCCTATGAGTATAATTGCTGATAGAATACTAGCTAGTTACACACAGTTGAGTAGGCCCACGTTATACTACAGGTTCACACGCACTCAGATCAAATTGCTGTTTAGCACGGAGAGTCAATCAAATACGATGTGTTTTAGCCGTATTGGCCTATTAAACAAATACTGACCCTAGACACGCGGCAAGTTAAACACCACTGACATGATGTGGTGAACTGTCATGTACAGGAGGAGCCCCCACCTGTTGGTGCTGCACCATACATCCAGGGTGCTAGACTGACATGATGGTTTACATAGATGATACATGTACAACATTTAGCATGTTAATTGTTATGCTAGCATAATCTGCATTACCATATTGTCTTAAACAAATACTTGTGGAGTCTGACAGATGTTTCAAAATACATGGAGCTTTCAAATGATAGGCCAAAACTGGTTATCCATAGAGTAAGTGTAGTTTATCCATAGAGTAAATGAGTACGGTAGTCTTTTTATGAGTATTTAGGCCTTAGGAAGCTGGGAGAGTGGACGTCGTTCCATACCACCCTGTAGCGAAGCCAAAAGCGCAAGGTTTCCAGGGAGATTTTAAGTTTCTGATCTGGTTCTATTCTAAACAGTATCTTCAGTAACAGATTTAGTTGAACTAGCTCATCCCAGCCTGGAGCCATTCGCTATGAGGTTTCAGTTTCAGTTATAAATACCTCACATAATACAACATTTACAATGGCCAGGTGGTGAGAGGTGACAAGCTTCGCCACACCCTGGCATCAACCATGTTTTATTTAGGCTTAGTAAATATTGATGTGTTCTAGTCTCCACGTCGCCTAACTTCCTCTTTTCCCTGGTGGATCGGCGAACTCGCACAGCCTTACTACAATTTGTTTAGCTCCACAGCGATAAGAAAAATCTTTATGTTTTCAGCTAACGTATCACAAAGTTTCAATTTCCCATATCAAAGATGGATTGTGTGATATACATCACAAGTGACCCAGGGCTTTTCGGAAGATGTATAATATTCCAGTATATCGAAATATTTATCCAATATAATGTTTCAATGAATGTTGGGAAACTGTGACTGTATCAAACCATTTAGGTGCACAAAGACACACAAAGTTGTTAAAAGCGTCTCACTTTTTGATCTCACCATCCCTTCAGCACTGAGCTCTATGGGTGTCTGTGTGAACGCTCATCTTTTAAAGGGTGGATTCAAGGTCACTGTCCTATTCTTTAGCATTAGTTCACAGAGACATGTTTTTGGGTTGTTTTTGACACTTTTTATTTGGATTTTTTCACTAGGAAAAAACAGTGTGAGGAAATTTTGGTAAAGACAGGTAGAGAAAGGTAGTCCCCGAGATATGTATAAGCTTTTTTTGGGAGAGAAATACAAAAAAACAAAAGCAGGGTGAATTTTCAAAGTTAGCTCACAAATCTACCTTTTCCCACCGAAACCGTCTCACAGAGACCCAGGGTACCCCTGGGTAAATAATCCTATTATTTGACTTATCAGACAGGAGATCAAGCATCAGCTAGTAATTACTGTGTATGAATTTACCGATGAAAGTGGAAGATAAGTAAATTGATTCATCAATAGAGGCCAAATGTATAGGACTCTTTATGCTGAATTATACGTAAGAGGCACATTGGATCATTCAAATACTTCCCCTTTAGTTTCCACTAGTTTCAAATAGTCCTCTTTAGTTTCCAAATGAGATCTAACCAGTGTTACAAATGTATAGGAATTTCCAGGCTACCGTTCGCCAGACAAGATAAGTAAATTGATTGATCAATAGAGGCCAAATGTATAGGACTCTTTATGCTGAATTATACGTAAGAGGCACATTGGATCATTCAAATACTTCCCCTTTAGTTTCCACAAGTTTCAAATAGTCCTCTTTAGTTTCCAAATGAGATCTAACCAGTGTTACAAATGTATAGGAATTTCCAGGCTACCGTTCGCCAGACTAGTATTTACACAATACATGTGTTTTCACAAAATACATGTCTCTCTATGACAAACGACTGGTATGTTGTGAGACCTCAGCTAGATGATAGGTATGGACAGACTCCAATGTCACAGCCTCTGTAACATGACGAGGTTACGTCAACAGCACATATGTATGGAGAATGTGGTATGTAAACTGTACATATAGAACATAGTGGGGGCAGACTGTGAAGGTGGGTAAACAGCATACAAACTGTATATATACCCCTACCCAATACCCCTATACCATTAGCCCCCACTACTGTTGACAGTGACACACCCTGTATTAGGTAGGTACATGTCCTGATTGATGGACACGTGATTGCATGTGGTTATCAGTGCTCAGCCGCCTATAATGTAACCTGGGAGGGTGTATCATTTTTGCTGTTGATTATTGTTATGCTTGTTGTTGATATTCTCGTAACATTAATCGCTAACACTTAGACATGATTGATACATTTTAACTAGCCTGGTTGCTGGACAATTATTGTATACATCTAAATTTCACAGTGTTACAAAGTGTACTTACTTGTCTTGGGCACGGCCACCAGGTAGAGTCCGTCCAGGTTAGCAATCACCGGCTCAGTGTACAGATTCTTCCATGGAATCTTAAGTGTCAGTTTACCTGCATTAAAGAAAATGTTACATTATTTCTCCAGTCAAGGAAAGAAGAGATGGGAGATGTCGTGTGGTTGAATCAGCATATATCAGCAGGGGTAGACACTAACGCTGGCCCGGGAGCCAATGGCCCGTAATTTTGGGTGCGGGCCCGTAGTTTTCTACAGAAATACCTTCTCATGGGCCCGGGTGGCCCACAGGGAATTTTGCTAGATGTTTGAGGGGAATATACCTACCAGGTATAGGCATGTAATATGTCATTTGAAAGAGGAAAACGAGAGCAAATGAGCCAATTTGATTTCATTTTAACAGAGATAAATCAAGAAAATATTATTACTTTCTCTTTGAAAAAAGTAAAATTTGTTCCCGGGCCCACAGCTGAAATTGCGGGCCCATCGATTTCTGGGGCTATGGGCCCGGGTGGCCCACAGCTGAAAAAGTTAGTGTCTACCCCTGTATCAGTAATCCAAGCTGTATGTTATATTCTGTGGACTTTTCTATAAATTCATTTAGAGACTATCCAGACAGTCCCCGACCAGAGAGAAATTGGCCGTGCTGTTGAGCAGTCAAAAAACTGAGATTAGATATTCAGTGTCCAGAGGTAAGTCTGCTCATGCTTACAGGATTTCTGTCTCTAGCCCAGAGAAGTACCAATTGGAAGGACTCTCGCGGTAGGACCTGCACTTGCACAGAGATCTGATACACGAATACATGTACAGTGTATATATCTAATCATAACAAACGACATGTCAGACTACATAATATGACAGCCACCTAGTGTATGCCCTCAAACTGTCCTCTATATTTTTTACTATCTTAGTGCCCCAACCATCAGACTAGGACCCAGTCTTGTACAGTATATGTATTTGCGGTTAACTATAATTGCGTGAAACCAGACACCAAGACGACTGGATGGGACTGAGCCTCCACTATAATTATCACTGGCGGTTGGCATTTATACTATCTATAGTCATGGGAACCTGTATCATATGAAAGTTTATCTAGTATTCATGTCACTATGGATTTTATGTACTCTCACGATTGCCGGTGCGTACAGCTTGTCCCATGCATTGTGAAAAGAGAATATGCACTTAAAATTTAACATAATTATCATATACCCATACATCTGGACTTGACCAAGAGTACACCATTTACATCATAATTACATGCGCTACCGATGCAAATATATATTTCATGTTAAGTACTGTATTGTTAATATATTCTGGGCAAATATCTTATAACAGTTTTGGCGAAAAGAAAAGAAAAAAAAGTTTAGGCAAATACATGTACACATAGAACTTAAATTAAACTACATACATCGATGATGCATGCTTTAGGACCACCCTGGCCCACTGTAGTGTTTCATCAGCCCGTGTTATATGGTTATGTAACAGGTCTTATTCATAAATACCGCAACATAGCCGCTTGGGAGCATGCATAATATACCCGTACTAGAAGTTTAACCTCAACTCTTTGTAGATAACCAGAGGTGGAATAACCTGGTAAACTTAACACACTCTAGCAGCCGCCTCCCCTGATCTTATCTCTTCTCCAGTAGACACACCTCCCCAATATTATCCAGATAGTCTGACCCTTTTTCTTCTACACCGGCCAGATACCAATATAGCAACAACAGATCGATGATACCTCCTCACAGACACAGGCTGATATAGAGGAGAGTTCAGAATAGCCCACAGAGAAGTTGAATATGTCATGAGTATGTGCAGAATAGATCGTCCCTCTGAATAATTTGTTAGGTCTTTCCTTCTTCTTTTTTTTTCTTTTCCTTTTCGAGAAGAGGTAAAATGAAAATGTACCACCGATTGTAATACTAAAGGCATGTGCTTGTCAATGACAAACACCAATGGCAAGCACCTACCTTGAAGACCAACAGAAAGTACACGTATGGACATATTGAATGAACTTTCACCTTCCTGCCTATAACCTGTCACTTGCTGGAATGCTTGCTTCCTGCAAGCATTCCAGCTGCTAATACTATACACCATATGGTTGCCACCTAGCACAGTTTCTTGTTTCAACAACCCCAGTCCTCTAAAACTCATTCATTAATACAGCTGGAACAGATATCACATTTCTTGCGTGTGTTGCTATAGCTCGCCCTCAAATAGTGAAGCCCAGTAACATCTTTTCATGTGTTTATATGTCTCCCGTCTCCCACCCGCCTAGTGCATACCATTCTTTTAACTCATACCCCAGAGCAGGTGTATAGTGTGTACAGTGCTTTAGTACTACTGGAGTAGGATCCGCCCCTGCTATCAGTACTAACGATAAGGAGGGTGGTCCCTGGTGACCTGAAGGGGCAGCATTGATAGATTACAGGTGCACATGTCACCAGGCTGCTACAGCGCAGGTGTAATATAGGAGCTGCTCACTCAAAGGAAATTACCCGTTTCTATTTGTAAACCACTGCCAAGCCATGGGAGTGGGTATGGGGTAGGGGGGGGGGGGGTCACAAAAATGTTGTGAAGATAAGACTGAATAGTAAAGACATTGTCTGGTGAAGACTTACCTAGAAATCCATGTAGAACTTTCACTGGTAAATCCAAATCATCCTGCAATCAAAGGGAACTCAATGAATATCGATTACAAATACAACAATGTAAATTATTCAATCATCTCCAGGTCTCAAATAAAATCCATTTCACTGATTATATCAGGTGTTACATCGGTATATAGTATCACGGGTTTTATTGGGTATTCATGTACTAGAGTACAATAGTATGGTTATAAATATGCATGTCAGGTGACAGCACACGGGTAGGTGGTGATATCTGCTACACAAGTACAATACATATCGTATTAGTTAGCATAACCCACAGCTGTTGTCACTACCACAGGGGGTGGGGATGGCGAGGAGGGGGTGTACAGTATAGCGGTATACGGCCTAACCACCACCAGCCTGGCAGGTGGGTGGCCTCGATATGGAAATCAATTTACGGGTGTTGTATTACATGATTAGCTCCCTGGAGTTTTGGGCTGGGACCAGGACTCCTCTGGTGACCCAAGACTCCTCCAGTACCCACTCAGGTAGTGCCTGGTGCCGTTAGCCTGATGAGGTCAGGTGTAGTGATTGCAGGTGGATCAGTAAGCACACACTAGGTCCACCTTACGTCAGCTCCTGCTATTAACATGCGCCACCCGCCTATTAAAGCTCTGCCACTGCTTAATATAGCATGTACATAAGTTCCATTGCCAATTTCACATATATGCAATGTTTAATGTAACTTATGCAAGTCTTTGTGTTTACACTGTGAATTTATTAATTGCATCAACATTTTAAAAATATGAGTCTCCTGTAGTCTACATGACACCTTTATGAATATGGATTGTTAAAGTCTCTACTTACCAAAGCACTGTCCTTGATGAATAGGTTATTCAGCACGACATCTCCTGCAATGATAAAGAGAGAATAAGTCAGCTGTATGGACGAAAAAGTTGTCGCCATAATACCGTATACATCTACTTCAGCATGTGCATATGCACACACTATCGTTGTTTGTGATCACTATCACAATCAGTTAATAATGTACAATGTAAATCGTGTATTTATTATTATAGTTATATATAGTCCTGGTGGTGGTTCTAGTGGACTTCTCACTATACAATGCAACCTGTTTTACTACGGTCGAATCTAGCTCGTTTCTTAGGAAGCCCTGATGGGCCGATACGCAGTGTTGAACCCGAACCACGTACATAATGCATTTTGCAGCGGATCGTTGATGCACTACACATTTCGCCAATAAACATACATGTGAATGCCATTCACGAGGGCCACTTTCATTGTAATATTACCGTAGTTGCAGTGCTAGAGTATGTATTCCCAGTTTGTATATCCACAACTACTACTAGATGAGGGATTTAGAATACACGCCCACAACCTTGGCCGTACTATAAAGTAAACAGAAACACCGATTTTAGAGTGTTTCTCTAGACCGTATGATACACTGTGTGGCCTTTCCGACATGTGGGGTATGCTGGTCTTGGCTCCAGGAAGACTCCAGTCATACTGATCCAGGAGAGGTCTTTTTGTTTAGGGTTCTTTTTCTCTTTGTGGGATGGGGGTGGGGCTGGTTTGTATTACGCTGCCGGGTGGGAGCTGCTCAGGTTGTGAGCTGCTCCGGCTGTGGGCAGGTTAGATATGTGTGGAGTTGTAGGTGTCTAGCTGCCTCTGTCTGTGTGCTATGTCTGTGTACATATGTTTATGTGAAATGTCAGTTTCCACATGGAGCCATTTACATCGTATGTGAACAATATGTAGCTTAAGTCATCGGGGAGCAACATTGTGAATACATGTATCATGATGTTTATTTGGTGATAGATGTCTAGGTATACAGGACACGTCGCCTCTGTGTATGATATATCTGCACATCACTTCAGCTGGCTCAATACATCAATAGGGCATACTTTATTAATGTATGCCACTTTTATATGTAAAAATGGAGTGTGTGAGTGGCCTCACAGATGACTCAGGGTAATCTGTCAATTCTGGCATCAGAAATGAATTCGAATGAGTGATCTAATTTGAGTACAATACATTATTTCTCATTTCTGACGGCAGAATCGTAATCGCCAGAAAAAGCTACCCTAATTTCATATATTGGAAGTCATATATAATCAAATTCCAGGTGGTGGCTGTAGGTGAGCAGGTGGCTGTGGGAAAGCAGGTGGCTGGGGGCGAGCAGGTGGCTGTCGGCGTCAGCGCCCAGCAGCGCGTAACCGCTGTTTTACGTCTCGGCCGTAAAGCGAGTCGATCGGAGCATCAGCAGCGACACCATCGCCGTTTCCGTTTCGCCGTGTCGGTCGGCTACAGGGCGGCGTGTGTTACGCGTCCATGCCTTTGCCGTCCATCCCCTGTCCCCCAGCCCCTCGTGTACATTCGCTATCTGTATCATAACCGCTATCTGCTAACATATAGATATAGAGTGGATGTGACTTGTTCCATAGGTCCTGGCGGTAGAATGTGCCCAGTTTTTGCCCGCTTTGGGGGTAGAAAGAGAGAAATACGGGCAAATTTGCTCAAAATGTCATTTCTATCTTGCACCCAAAAACTTAATGCCTTGCAGCCTATGGAGGCCCATGGAGGTGGTAGCTTTTTTTTACTACATTTCCATAATAGTGAAAGAGAGAAATAAATTCGTGAAGATCGCAGTTCAATTTCTTCAAGAAAAATTGAGATTTTTAGAAAAAAAATTGCGGAAAATGCTGTCCCCCGACCTTGCCTATCTCATGTTTTTTTCTGCTTTTGTCTATCTCGAATGATAACTGAAATACAACGATTCTCCTATGTCACAAAATTGTCTTAAAATGCAAAATTAGTAGGTGTATATTACTCAGGGTTAATTAAACCCTGAGTCAACAACATGGAGGGGGGGGGGGAGACTTTTATGTCTTTTTAGTCCCTGAATTATTCCTTCTCACCATCGACCTCAGCCCCCGCCCCTTCTTATATCGTCTCCTGCTCTTATCTTGTCAGCACTAGTAGTCTGTCCCATATATACCCCCTGCCCCCTTAGTTTACTACACATCGGTCACCTGTCTGGGCATCAACAACAACTGCCTCTGGTTGCCATGGGAACAGGACGGCTGAGTTGACGGACTAAATGCCCCGCTGGTTGTTAGTCTGTAGGTGGGAGAGACTCAGACAGGGTAGTACAGAGAGGGTGAGAGTCTGAACAAACCCCGGCCCTGTCTGTGGGCATTCTGGCCGATGAACTTTACAGGGCCCTCAGTCAGACACACACGGATTGAAGGTACAGATGTTGCTACCCCGACAATATAGAATTGGAGTGGAAAGTGGACCTCTACCCAAGCCTTTTTACACCCGAGAAGCGCTTTTACAGAACCGCTTGGGATCTGGATCTGATTATATTCGGAACTAGATTCCTCCTTTCCTCTTCTTATTTTCTTTTTTTTATTATAGAAGCTCAAAGCCAACCTTTCAAATCATAGGCATGACATGTTGCACGAGGTGATTCAGAGAGCCTTTATAAAATATGATAATTTACAATAAAATATCCCACACTATTGAGAATTTGAGTATAACATTTTCCTACGTAACATTCCAATATCCCGATATTCTAACATATTCATCTCTATATACATCCAGTTGTAAGAGTACATGTAATATCAGTACGTATATTGGTTGTCAAGATTCAAATACGATGACGATGTTGTTGTTTTTACATTGCAGAAACATAATCTAAATCAGTTGATGCTTTGTGAGTAAGCTAGAATCGACCGCATAACTTGAGTGCTCCACTTAAATTTGTATTTATTATTGAACCATGCTTGTGTATCAATAGCACATTCTAAGTCATAGCAACATAGGACAACTTGAGAAATTATCATCCATGAATAACTACAAATGCAGGTGTTCGACTCAAGGTATGTGGGCGACTGCAGGTAAATCTACCCTACAGGGGGTGATAATTACCCAGCCACCTACTGGAGGGATCGGGTTGTCCCAGCTGACAGCTAACATGGACAAAGGTTACTCCCACCTGGTGCTGACAGACACAGACACAGCACCTGTCTTTTGAGGACGATATTTGTGGACCTTCTGAACTGGGCTAATGTTTTTTTGTTTTTTTATATAATGTATTGTTTTATCAATTTGGCGGACAGATAATGCATATTGGCATTGCTACCACAGAAAAAAAATTCTGGGATAAACCAATTTGACTGTGTTTCTTTTTAATGATTTTGCACTATAAACACTAAGAAGACTAGAAGCACACGATCCCACTCACACTCTAAGACACAGCGCACCTAGAGGCTCTTTTAATTGCAGTCCAACTGTAAAGCTTCATTTAACCCATCTATAATGTACTCTGCTAGAAATGAGCAGAGTAGCGATAACAGTGGAGCTATCCATCAGCAGATTGCTGACACTGCAGCCCACCATGCCGTGACGGACCGACTACTAATGGCACTGGAGGCAGCCGGCCGGGGGCAGGTCAGCAAGATCCCACCATGGGCCTCATGCAGCCATCATCGAGTCTATACGAGCTGTCCTATATCTAGAGCAGTACGTCTGAGTTGCTCTGAGCAGCTCCAGTGGGGCTTCAAACCTGCGTGGAAACCTTAAGTATTGCTACTGTACTACTACTGATACGAGAGGGGTAGTTGATCATGAGGGTGGTCGTGGTACAGTAGTACCAAGGGCCATTTGGTGGTTTGAGTGTAGACCTACTGAGAAGTGGTATAAGCTGCTCTTTGTGGTAAGCTGTAGGCCTACTGAGAGGTAGTGTATGCTGCTCTTTGTATATGTAGTTTACTTTATAGTGTGTGATGGTGATTATGGACATGGGTCATTGTAATTCCCAAAAGAGGCCCGATACCGTGTTATTAACCAGTTGGTACACACCATTCCAGTGTAATCAAATGACATATTCCTGTTCCAGGGCTGGGCATATTGTGATATGCTGGAGCAAACCTAGAAATCTTTGGAGCAAAATATTTCAGACGGTCACACATTAAAGGGGCATTCTCACCACTCGCACTTACCACATAGCAGACTGGAACAGTACTAGAATTGTGAGTGGGAAACGCTTGGTGAAAATGCCACTTTAACTCTAGATGTGTGTCTGGCAACCCCCCCCCCCCCCCCCCACAACCATCTCCTTGACTCTTGAGGTGAATTTTGGGTGAGAAATAAAGGAGAAATTTTATATTTCTGTCTTTAGTTTGGTGTGCTCTGAGGGGTTTAGGAATTCTCTATGTGCATTCAGTTTTGGGCACATTGGTCTCGGACATAACTTTAGAATGGTGCATTTCTGAGAATTTGGTGGCACATTGCTTAAGGAAAATTTTGAAATTTTACTTTTAGATTGGTGTTTTCTATGAACTTTTGGGGGCATATTGCTCCAGGAAAACTTTTGATTTCTATTTTTAGAATGGTGTATTCTGAGGGTTTGTGAGCATACTGCTCAACCGAAATTTAGCTTGTTAGTTAACTCAGATGTATTCTGATCATTTTGGAAGCATATTGCTCCAGGAAAATTTTGAAAATCTACCTTTAGATTCGGTACATTTTGTGGTGTTTTGGGGGCATATTGTTCCAGGAGGAGTTTGTAGTTCTATCTGTAGATTGGTATATTTTGAGGGGATCATGAGACAATGTTCCAAAAATATTGAGGAAATTTACTTTTAGATTGGTGTATAGTTTCTGGGCATGTTGCTACAAAGGATATGGGCATTTACTTTCAGATTAGTGCATTCTGTCGGCATATTGCTCCAGTTAAAAAATTGGAATTCCACTATACGATTGGTGGAGTGTTTTGCTGGTGTATAGATCCAAGAAAAAATTGGAAAAAAACTATTGTTATATGGGTGTATGTTGAGGGGTTATAGGGAATATTGCACTGGGAACACTGCAAAATCTACTGAAATGGTCCTAACTTTGGTTCTAATTGGAATATTTACAAAATTCTTTCAGCCTTAGAAAGCCCAGACTTTCCCTAATGTCCCTGTCGCATTTTCCAAGACTCCTGTCGCACTTTTTTTGCGACATTGCGACAGCTGCCCAGCCCTGTGTTCAGCTTTTACCAGCCGAACCCTGTGAGGTGCTCTAACATAGACTCTACTTGTGTGCCCGATCCCTGACCCATATACACCCGGGTAACACCCACACCTCTCCGAGTCTGACATCCAAACATCAACATACCAGCACATAGAAAAAAAAGTATTTTCACCTTGCCCGACCTCACCCCCATTAGTAAGCCTTGTTCACCTGGGTGGCTGCTGCAGTGCTGGCATCTGCTGCTGGGTAAGCTGACCTCAGTCGTTCTAAGCAGCTGGGTGGTGCTCTTAGCAGCAGCAGGACTGGGACAAACCCAGGAGGTGAACCCAGGAGGTGAACCCAGTAGATGAACCCAGGAAGTAAACCCAGGAGGCAGGTGATTGCATGTAAGGGGCGTGTTATCACTAACGGCACAGGTGGCCAGCATCACGGTATACATGCACCACAAGTAAATGTATTGGCCCTATCTGTGTCTGCACTGCAGGATGGGCCCATAGGGATTAATGGCTTAAAACATGAACCAAACCATCCTGACATCCTTCAACTAGGGTTCACCCCGTTCACAGTTTAGCACTAGGAGTGCCAGACATGGGATTCCATAAATTGTAGCTGAGGTAGGATGGTCCACTACATTTGTAGCTTATGTACATGTGTATCTTGTTGGATGTAGAAGGGAGATCTGCCCCTATCAGGTCAGAGCCGCCGCCCAGTCTATACCGACTAGCTCCGGCTGCCACCGTGGGGGAGAGGATGAGGGTGTGTGTGTATCTGGTGGGGGTCGGGGGGGGGGGGCGTAGACTGGTCGCACAAGAATGAAAATGCCAAATCTTTTCCTGAATTACATTTGGCCTTTATCCATCGGTTTCAGGTCGAAACCTCTCCATATATCTATACTCTCCCCTGCCCTCCCCAGATCAACATCTCACATGTCGGGAATGGCAGTGTGGATGGGGCATGGCAGGCTGTGAGTGGGGCATGGCAGGCTGTGGGTGGGGCGTGGCAGGATGTGAGTGGGGCATGATAGGCTGTGAGTGGGGCGTGGCAGGATGTGAGTGGGGCGTAGCAGGCTGTGGCTGGGGCGTGGCAGGCTGTGGGTGGGGCGTGGCGGGCTGTGAGTGGGACATGATAGGCTGTGGGTGGGGCGTGGCAGGCTGTGAGTGGGACATGATAGGCGGTGAGTGGGGCGTGGCAGGCTGTGAGTGGGGCGTGCCAGGCTGTGAGTGGGGCGTGCCAGGCTGTGAGTGGGACATGATAGGCTGTGAGTGGGGCGTGGCAGGCTGTGGGTGGGGCGTGGCGGGCTGTGAGTGGGACATGGCAGGCTGTGAGTGGGACATGACAGGCTGTGAGTGGGACATGGCAGGCTGTGAGTGGGGCGTGTGTCAGGCTGTGAGTGGGCGTGGCAGGCTGTGAGTGGGCGTGGCAGACTGCGAGTGGGGTGTAACAGGATGGCAGGGTGTGAACGGGGTGTGATAAGGTTCCGGTGAAAATGGTTAGTGGTGTGGTAATAACCAAACACACCACGAGTGGGCATATCCCAGCCATATGCCTACGCGTGGCCCTTTATAAGGGCCACAAGTAGGCATATGGCTGGGATTTGCTCACGAGTTGTGTGTTTGATTTATTATACCTAGCATATGATAGTCCTACCGATTTAATTTGTAAACCACCAAAAGGATGACAAAAAACAGCAAAATCGGGCCGATCGCCGATTGTTTTGGTACATAGTTAAGCACTTGACCGCTAGGTGTCTCCTTCCTTTTACAGATGATTTCTCTCTAAAATTCTTATTTCTGATCCGATTTACAAGCTGTAAAGTTCTGTGGGCATGCTTTCAGCTGTTATCTACCTGTTACAACCTTTAAAACATCAATAAGCAGCTCCATATTTGTAGAAAACGACGATTGTAATAGGCGATCGACCCCCGTTTTGCTGAGTATTTGCAAAAATAATACTACTCTCTGATTGGTCAATAGCTGGTCACGTGACCTTTTCAATACGCCCACCCAGTGGGCGTATTGGCACAGTACGCCACTGGGGTGGGCGTATTGGTTTCAGTGCTTAAGAGATAGGACTATCATATGCTAGGTATAATAATAGTGTGTGAATGGTGGGGAGGGGTATGTTCTCTGTGATTACAAGAAGTTGTTAAATAATTCAGGTTACTGGCCCTTGTTATTGGTTAACGTAGATGGCGTGTAGTAGACCCATTAGCGGACAGGCGGCCTTTAAGCGCCTAGGGGAGGCATACTACTTCAAAGAGTCACCTGGGAGTGCACACACACTGTTGGGGTTGGTGTGATGGAGGAATCATAAATTAACCACCAAAAGGAAGAGATACCATCATGTTGATACAGACATCACTTGAAGTTGAATTCTTCACAGGATGTTAATTGCTACAGTTTTTAGTAATGTGTTTAAATTGCATGACACACTGAGTGTATGGAAATGCTTTTCGCAGGAAGTGTTTACTCTCGTTAATTGGTATGAATTAAACACAATTATGAGACAACAGAAAGGTGGATTCTGCCACATATGGCATAGTGAGAGGATGTGAGGAGAGGTATACATCACAACATGGGCGGGCAGTATGTTGGAGCAGCTCCTTTTATGTACGCTGAGCAGCTCACAACTCACTTTGACCAATGTAGCAGACACCAGAGCCGTCCTGGGACCACAATCTGCTCATGCCACAATATGTTATCGGCCCGCCACAGTCGGCCTACCCTGAGCCTGCCCACCCACAGACGACACAACAACAATCAATGTAGTGGTGCCGCCAGTCATGCCTCCATGCTGAGTGATTAATGTTTAATGCAGTCGTCGCCGTCACCACCGGCAGGTGATATGGTCACCCAGATAAGCGTACACCGGGTCAACCAACACAGTGCCATGCAGACAGCAGCAACTGGGGCAAACACACAGGCAGCCTTTCACACGGAGGCTAGACAGAACGGAATAGGGCTGTATAATAGATATTGACTAGTGCCGGCTCCAATGTAATCCAGCAACAGATTTATCTAGGACTGTGGCAAGTCTAAGTCCTTCCCTGTCATTATCGTTAAGGGTGGTCCTGAATAATTTGTACAATTATGGGTTTTTTTAATGTATAATTTGTACATGTCACATAATTGTTATTTACAGCTACACATATTACCGTATTAAAAAGTCCTTTAAATTATCTGCTGTTTCTTTTAATATTTTTAATTGTCAAAACATGTTGCAGTTGACCTAGTATCTTATACCAAACCACATTCCATCCGCTGGAGTTATATACAAGCCCTCTCATCCATTCTAGTCATGGTGGGTAGATCACAATGAAAACCTTGCTACCTACAGAGCTCTTCCCCAATACTAATACATGTATAGCCACAGGGGAGTTACTCCAGCGCCCATAACCAGGTGGGAGACCCTCAAACTGCATTACCCCCCCCCCCCTCCCCCACACACACACACCTCCAGCTGTACGCGTTGACCCCAGGCCAATCAATGCACCACCTACAGGGCACACATCTCCACCCCAAACCCCAACCCCTCCTCCCCTCCCCTCCCCCCCCCCCCCCAGCACTGTGCCACAGGAACCCAGTAGCAGGGTAAACACAGTAACAATGGCACCCTTCTAAGTGGGCTTTCCTCTTTTTAGGTCAGGTTTCAGGTTGTCTGTGACCGTCACTGTGAGTCATCCGTACAAGGCTGCAATAAGGAGGCCATGTGCCGGCCCAGTGGAGCGTGACCATACATAAACAGACCATCTGACTGCCATTGTGATTGATCCAGATCAGAAAACCATGGGTTGGGTGTTGATCTCTCTGAGAGGATTAAACCCCTTCACCACTGGGTTTCTTGTAACTCAATGCAATTTTGTGCAATATATTGGCTTACCGCGTGGAAGGGGCTAACCTTGTTGAGTTACAGTTCAATGCTGTAACACATGTAGCTATTATGTATGTGCCAGTACTTTCATCATCATGGAATTACACAATAGGTAATTGCATTCATAGGCCTGCTCCAAATTCTAAGAAATGGACTTTAATAGATCTAACTTAGAATTATTTTTTTCTCGAATAACTTTACATATTGATGAAAGAAAGATGAGAATATTCAGACGCCCATACCCTCGGTGCGCACAATAAAGGGTAGCATATGATTTTGATTCTCTCAAAGCATCATTTATAGGTGTGACTCTGTAGTGTAGAAGTTTAGTGTTAAATAGTGATATTAACGACTGTAGTCACTCCTGACTGTTAATGAGGCAGGTCTGATTGTGAGTAGTATATGGCAATAGGGTACACCGGCAGTCAGAATGCCTGAAGAGCCTATGTTTCCTCTAATGAGACACATGATCGGCTACAGTCTACATTTGTATGATATCAAATTAATCCCTATTGTTTCAGTAAATGCGTTCAGCTAACAAAAGGATTAATTTCTCCCCCTCGCCTTGCGATTTCAACTTTCAACTTACTATCTTGGCTATGAATGCTTCCAATATACAGTGTACTTTCCCCGAATATTTTGTATCTAAGCTATACGTAGGGTTCGATTTTAACGTATTTTCATTTGTGTGTACATTGGGCAATCTATCCGTCCATTAGCAATTATTGTTGCTGAATACATGGCCTGTCTAGTAATGTTAAATAGAGGCCATATTTGACATGACTGGTTACATTGATTGTGCAGTGGGGAGAATACAGTACAATACAGATGAACAACTGTAGCAACCATACCCCTTAACCATTAGCGACCCAGATACCAGAGGTAGGGATCACTGACAGTGACAGGTAGTTTGTCAATCGAGTCACACCTTCCCTGTTCTGATCTTGATCCTATACGTTATAACAGTGGCCACACCTTGCACGAGTCGTTACCCACATGCCTCAACTACTTCAATGGCAGAATACTACTAGGGGGGGGGGGGAGGTGCTGTAGTTTCAAGCCTGTAATTCTAGAACAGGCAAGAGATCGTCCTAGCCATTGGATGGGACATATTTGCACAGATGGAAAGTTGGACAAGGGTTGTCACACCTTCACGTTTACATGTACTACAGATCATTTCCCCCCACCGCACCCTGCCATATACATGTAGTTGAGTCCTGTGTCCCTCGGGGCTATATGGGAAGAATCAATATACAGCAGTCCATGTGGAACTGGGACGTTGTGTATCCAGGGTTTCCCAGAGCACTCAACTACTGTCTCTGTAACTGCTGATCGATGTTAATGGGGAGGGCATGGGGGAGGTAAAGTCATCACCAATCACACACCTGCTGATAGTTCATTATCATACCATACCCGCACATTGTTATTAATTATACATGTGCATATTATAACATGTTAGCTTGTCACTTGTATCACAATCTCTATCACGGTGAAACATCATTACATGACTGCCAGGGCATACATGATGTATACCTACCCAGGATATCTGCAGCAGCTCCGTGTTCATGAGCAGCATGACCTTATCTTATCTACATTGATAATTTAGTTTCGGGTGATAACAATTCCCTGACTCTGCTTGATTTCTTCGTTTGGTCTGTCTAGACATGTATGTAGTCTCTTATAATAGTAGCTGCCAGCCTGATTTTCTCCAGCCCTAGTTTTCTTTCTTCCTCATATAAATCGCAGACAATTAGAGAAAGTTAATACATAATTCAAAGAAAACAATTAATTGAGCATTATATGATGGAAAGGGGAGTTGTTGTATCGTAACAGTATATAACAATTAGAGAATCCCGTAATCACACAACCATGTTAATACATGCTCAACATCATTCTCTGCATGACCTAAAAGAAAGCTGTTGAATATAAGGCCCTCCGCCTTGTGTAGTGGCGATAGGGACCTGTGGAGAGCCGGTCTGGGCCGGACTGTGGGATATTGATCACCGGGCAGACCCAGGGGGAGTTGGTGAGGATATGCTAAGGTGGAGGGCTGACCCCATCTGGACGATTGATTGTTACCGGTCCCGTACATATAGGGACTACTGTTGTAAGGGATGAGGTACTGTATGTGGTGAGGGGCACATTTAGCTGGGACGTCTGTCCGAACACTCCTTGCTCCAAACAGTAGCACTCTATTGATGTAGGCTGATATTTCAATAAAGCTATACAAGTTCCAGTAAATACAGCGTAAATACATGAGGTGATAAGGCATGCTCTCTGAATATTGTTTGTCTGCTTCGCTATGAGGTAGGGAGTGTAATTTACCAATACAATAGTATTTAAAGTATTATAGTTCAAGTACATGTACATGTATCAGATAGAGCACAGGACCAACGCCAGCGGTGATGTAGTTACAAAAATGTAGTACATGTAGGCCTACACGTCTACCAAAATGCTTATAAATGTATTCTTCAGTGTTTGTCTCAGTGTACTCTCAATTTTTCTCTCTAATGAACACATCATGCAAAGGACCGTTGATAAATACGACCCTGAAGGGGTAAAATGGAAACCACCTGTAATCAAAGCTACCGCTGCCTGCAGGCCTACCATTAAACTGAGATGGCTGAGAGCAATATATGAGAAATGGGATCTACATCCCCTGTTAGGTAAAGATACCTGACCTGTGGATATGGCCCATGCTGTTCTCCTCTCCCCCTCACCAAGTAAGCTTACCCACCCTCAGGACGAATGTGTATTAGCAATATGATTTACTTAACCACTAGGGGCTTACAAAGTGTTATTTTATATTGATGTGAAATTGCAGTTTGCAAAGATGAGGTCATAACTTTGTGCGCTGTTGAATAACCTCCCGAGACCGGTTACGATGGTAGATCATACTCCAGTGATTGTACTCTTGTCTTGGTAACCAATAAACTACATTTGAACTTGAACTTGAGTTGTGAGATGTATCAGCCTAGAGCACCCCGCTCCCATGACCACCTAGAATGGGTACCTGTCTCTAGTCTTATTGACGTGAGCAGATCGGGAGGCTTAGTAGGGGTACGAAAGTGGCTAATGACCGCCACTAGAATGGGAATGGGCTTGGACGAATTACTATCTAAAGAAAATGATCTGGAAATTGGAATCCAACCGTGCATCATTTTTTTAATGAGGTTTAGAATTGGTGCTATATGGTCTTGAAAAATGTTGGTTGCCGGACGTTATTCTCCAAGCAGGGTGGGGGGGGGGGTGTCTTAAAGGCGGGGTTTTCGGAATTTTAATTTAATAAAATGCACCGAACATAAGAGGTCTATAATGATCAAAGGTGATAACAATGTAATCAGTACAGTAGACTGCATATCCATATTGTCAGACTACAGAAGCGGGTCCCGTCTCGAGAAGTTAACGCCCCCCCTGCTGAGTGTTGAAAACTGATTAGGGAGTGCTCATTTTTAACAACAGGGGGGGTGGTGGATTTTTGGGGGGGGGGTAAAAAATTTGGACCCCTTGACCGGGGGGGGGGGAAATATTTAGATCCCTCTTGACTTGGGGGGGGTAAAAAAATTCAACCTGTTTTGAGGGAAAAAGCCTGCGCGTTACTATGCTACAAAGGGGCGCGAACGCGCGCGATTTTCGGCCTGCCGGGGGGGGGGGGTTAAAAATGCACCCCCCCTGTTGTTAAAAAATGAGCACTCCCTTACTCCTTTACCTAATATAGATATGGGAAGTCTTGGTGTAGAGCCAGTAGAGGCCTGTAAAATAACGGGTAAAACGGTTGGGACTTTCCAAATATGGCCGCATTGGTGGTTTGGCCGCTATGGGGGGGGGGGGGGTTGCATGGCCGTTAGGAGGGAGTTCTCAGTTGACAGTATCTACCATATTATTATACCTCCATCATCTATGGTAGGCCTATTTAATAATAATAGCCTACTAAAGTCTAATACTATTTGAGGCTAACAGAATCATGATCATTGTCGACATCAGCATTCATTATCTCGTGACTAGATCTATGTCAACCGTGCATGTGACTGGGTGGGATACCATTATTATACCTAGCATATGATAGTCCTATCTCTTAAGCACTGAAACCAATACGCCCACCCCAGTGGCGTACTGTGCCAATACGCCCACTGGGTGGGCGTATTGAAAAGGTCACGTGACCAGCTATTGACCAATCAGAGAGTAGTATTATTTTTGCAAATACTCAGCAAAACGGGGGTCGATCGCCTATTACAATCGTCGTTTTCTACAAATATGGAGCTGCTTATTGATGTTTTAAAGGTTGTAACAGGTAGATAACAGCTGAAAGCATGCCCACAGAACTTTACAGCTTGTAAATCGGATCAGAAATAAGAATTTTAGAGAGAAATCATCTGTAAAAGGAAGGAGACACCTAGCGGTCAAGTGCTTAACTATGTACCAAAACAATCGGCGATCGGCCCGATTTTGCTGTTTTTTGTCATCCTTTTGGTGGTTTACAAATTAAATCGGTAGGACTATCATTAGTCTCAACGTCAGACCAATGTTGCGCCAGCCCGATAGAGGGCGTGTGGGGCGTCTTACATAGGTCTGACTGTGGGGTCGGAAAAACGCCAAATTTTGACCGTTTATAAAGATATTTTTAACAATAGGTGCTGGACATAATTTTATAATGCTAAATAAGGATGCAATTCTTTTATAAATGTGAAAAATGATGTAGGATAACCATTATAAATTTGTCAACAATCAGCTGTCAAATGATGGCGACGATCTGCCATGTGGTTGGGCACGTTGAGGGCTTATGGAGAATGCACCCATTATCGCCCACAGAAAAAGAATGTAGAATTTCTCCGCTCCCTCTTGTGTCATATTGCTGCCATTTGAAACATAGCTTGATTATATCATAAACAGCACTCGGTTTGAATGACATCAATATGACACTAGTAGAACACCCGAAACTGCCATTGTTTACATCATTAAACTCTAAAGTACTAGGGTTCTTGTGCGTCCCGTCAGGGGCGCCGTCATGCAGGCAGTCAGACCTATGTAAGACGCCCCACACGCCCTCTATCGGGCTGGCGCAACATTGGTCTGACGTTGAGACTAGACTATCATATGCTAGGTATAATAAATCAAACACACAACTCGTGAGCAAATCCCAGCCATATGCCTACTTGTGGCCCTTATAAAGGGCCACGCGTAGGCATATGGCTGGGATATGCCCACTCGTGGTGTGTTTGGTTAGTATTTGGCAGAAACACTAGGACCAACCACTGTGTTTGTGATGCTGAGTAGGGACCCCTGAGTAGACCACGCCTCCTCCATCAAAACAATGAACCCCGCCCCCAGGCCCAGCCTTCGCCGCTCCGGCCCCAGCCGGCTTGGTGTGACACTGTGGAAGGGTCCGACTCACTCACACTGGACAGAAATCACTTCACCCACGTAATAATTAAGACTGGGTTTGATGCTATGCTGGCTTCTTCTAAATAACACATTTACACACAAGCATCGGGTTAGGGTTTCGACCCGGGGCGGGGAGTTTCGACTATCGTTGGGCGACACATTTGCCGCCGTCACCGCGCGAATCGAAAGTGATGCCACTTACCTCCCCAGATTCCTATTTTTAGCTGCGATTTATCCAAATTTTCGATGAAATCGCCTAGGTAGCGATTCACCAAATCAACCACGAGAGACTCGAAAACCATTTTAGCGATGCTTCAATCTAGTTAGTCCTGAAATCGGTGGATATCATGTAACTTTAAGCATCTTTCAGACACAACCACATGACCACTGACAGGTCTGTGTTTTTGTCATGTTAGTGCACGTGATACGAGACTATCTAGGTCATATTGTTGAATCATTTAGAATACTGTTTTGCCCTTATATCTACTGATTTATGTCCAATATGACAGCACATGTTGAATTTTATATCACCCTTTTGTTTTCTTCTGTATTTTTACTTTGATTATGCACTATTTTGGACTCTTGAAAGGGTGCGAGATTATTCCAGATGTCTTGCGCCACACGGTTGGTGCAATGTGCCCTCCACAGCGCCATATATTCATTGCACCATATGACCTAGTCCATGCTGTATTGAGAACCCAGGATGCTGTTTCTCCACAAATTTGCGGACCTTGTGGAGGTCCGCAAATTTGTGGAGAAACGGGACCCAGGGCGTTTTCATGATAATCTATATTGATAGAGTTATTGACTCAGGTAGCAACCTGAGTCTTATGCAACGGCGCTGTGAGACGCCCTGCTCCCAGAAAGATTTTTTGGGGGTTGAAAAATTAGGCTCAAGTCAAATTTTCGCACTAGATAGCCTAAAGTTCAAAAATTTTCCTTTTCTATAATGTAAAAATAATCCATTACTATCAACTGGTTGTTCCCTAAAAAATTGTAGGTATAGACACTATGTTCTCTTTTTGCAGTAGTAGTTAATTCAATGTAAATGTCCAGCAGTCGTCTGCTGAGACGCTTTTTTTAAGACCAAAACCTCGATAAAAGAGGGCGGGAAACAATCCGTGGACAAAAGAGGACGTTAGGTGCGGGTAATACGAGGGTTTTTGTATGTATAGTAGGGGAGACCGGGGCAAAACGGACCCCTTAAGGAAAGATGGCATATAGCTCAGAGGTAAACCCCTGAATTGAAACATTTATTTTTTCATAACAAAGCATAAAAGTATACCATGCATGAAAAAATTTAATATTGTGCTAGTATCATTAATAGCATAGTGGGATAGCATAACATATTCTGACCTACGAAGGTCATGGGCTAAAAGTCCCGGGGCAAAAGGGTTTTTCAGGCGGAGCAAAAGGGACCGTGGAAATTTCTTAATTTTGAATTCCCTAGTAGCAAACACACTGTGGCCCCGGACGGGGCCAGACTGTGTTTGCAAGTCTGGCCCGGAGTGGGCTAACCGACGGGCTCCCGTCGGTTTAGGGCACTGGGCTTTGGTCTGGCCCCGTGCGGGCTTCCCATGTTGGGCGCAGATCGGGTTTTGGACGGGAAGCCCACTTTGGGCTCAGATCAGTTTTTGGACGGGCTTCCCACTTTGGCCTCAGATTGGTTTTTGGACGGGCTGAAATTGGGTTCAGATCGGTTTTTGGACGGGTTGAAAGCGGGCTTAGATCGGTTTTTGGTCGGGTTGAAAGCGGGCTAAGATAGGATAATTATGGGTTTTTAGAATCTATTCAATCATTCTCCAATGATTTCTTGTATTTGTTGAACCAGATATCCTAGGTCCTGCTAATCAACCCAAGGCATAATCATACTCTTCCAACCCAATAATGGAAGTATCAAGCAGGCCTATTATCATCAGGTTTGAGCCACATGCAGCATAGACAAGTGTCTATGGTGCACATTGGCCTTCAAAGCCATAGTTCATACCTACATGGGGCACATGAGTCTTGTATTAAGATGGTAATGCCACAGAAATAGTGTTTACACTGGATAGCTGCTTAGAGAACCTCCTTTTCTTCATTCAAATATATATTCTATCTTATTTCTAAACTGTGAGAACATCTATTTATTGTTTCCTATACTACATCACTTTAACATGTTATTGTATTATTATATAATGTCAATTTCATCTGGCTTTGTTGGAAAACTCTAGATATTGTATAGTAGTGACATCTGGTGTCAATCATCAGAACTATTAGACCAGTTGCCCTGTCCAAACCCAACCTCAGCCCTCATCGGCCCGGAGTGGGCTAACCGACGGGCGCCCGTTGGTTTAGGGCACTGGGTTTTGGTGTGGCCCCAAGTGGGCTGCCGAATTGGGCTCAGAACGGGTTTTGGACGGGTTTCCTGTCTTCTGGCCAACATGAACCCAAAGCGGGTAGCCCTCTTTGAAACTGATCTGAGCCCAAAACGGGCAGCCCGCTTTGAAACTGATCTGAGCCCAAAATGGGCAGCCCGATCGGGGCCACACTTCAGCCCAGCCATCTGCCCAACATGAAACCCAGCTCAGTTTTGCCCGACTTCAAACAGCCAATCCGAGCTAAAACCAAATTGGCCCCGTGCGGGCTTGCTACTAGGGTTATTATCTTTTTTCATAATTTTCTTGCTCCCATCTTTTAGCTATGTTATTACTCAGTTCTTTAGGTATTTCTTTGTTGTCATGCATAACCATTATCTTTCATTTTTCAATTTTAATTGATCTTTATGACCGTTGAATATCATGCATTTCAATAAAATTTCCCCGAGTTCAGGAAAAATTCCCGCAAACCCCAAAAATACCCCCCAAAAATCAAAATTGGCTTATAAGAAATAATTCTACATTCAAATAAGCATGTCTCATCGTTCTTATCATTTTTTAGGCCGGGCATGGTTGTTTTGGTATGTTTTGATCATTTCTATGGGGTTTCACCATAGGAATTATGATTGTGAGGGGGGGGTCCGTTTTGCCCCAGCTTCATGAAAAATATGTGAAAAAATGATCTTGCCAAAATAAATAACTGTAGGGTAATATTTTTTTCTAATGACTTTAGAAATATGTTACACAATATTTTAACTATAAAATATTATTATTTTAGCCATAAAACATTAACATATACCTATTTTTTAATTCTCAGAAGCTTATAAACTGACTTTTGCAAAATTAGATCAAGATCTCTAGTTTCAGTTTTTTCTTTATGGAATCCGGAATACCATAAGTAGCATTGAATTTACCTGAGTCTTATGCAACGGCGCTGTGAGACGCCCTGCTCCCAGAAAGATTTTTTGGGGGTTGAAAAATTAGGCTCAAGTCAAATTTTCGCACTAGATAGCCTAAAGTTCAAAAATTTTCCTTTTCTATAATGTAAAAATAATCCATTACTATCAACTGGTTGTTCCCTAAAAAATTGTAGGTATAGACACTATGTCCTCTTTTTGCAGTAGTAATTAATTCAATGTAAATGTCCAGCAGTCGTCTGCTGAGACGCTTTTTTTAAGACCAAAACCTCGATAAAAGAGGGCGGGAAACAATCCGTGGACAAAAGAGGACGTTAGGTGCGGGTAATACGAGGGTTTTTGTATGTGTAGTAGGGGAGACCGGGGCAAAACGGACCCCTTAAGGAAAGATGGCATATAGCTCAGAGGTAAACCCCTGAATTGAAACATTTATTTTTTCATAACAAAGCATAAAAGTATACCATGCATGAAAAAATTTAATATTGTGCTAGTATCATTAATAGCATAGTGGGATAGCATAACATATTCTGACCTACGAAGGTCATGGGCTAAAAGTCCCGGGGCAAAAGGGTTTTTCAGGCGGAGCAAAAGGGACCGTGGAAATTTCTTAATTTTGAATTATTATCTTTTTTCATAATTTTCTTGCTCCCATCTTTTAGCTATGTTATTACTCAGTTCTTTAGGTATTTCTTTGTTGTCATGCATAACCATTATCTTTCATTTTTCAATTTTAATTGATCTTTATGACCGTTGATTATCATGCATTTCAATAAAATTTCCCCGAGTTCAGGAAAAATTCCCGCAAACCCCAAAAATACCCCCCAAAAATCAAAATTGGCTTATAAGAAATAATTCTACATTCAAATAAGCATGTCTCATCGTTCTTATCATTTTTTAGGCCGGGCATGGTTGTTTTGGTATGTTTTGATCATTTCTATGGGGTTTCACCATAGGAATTATGATTGTGAGGGGGGGGGGGTCCGTTTTGCCCCAGCTTCATGAAAAATATGTGAAAAAATGATCTTGCCAAAATAAATTACTGTAGGGTAATATTTTTTTCTAATGACTTTAGAAATATGTTACACAATATTTTAACTATAAAATATTATTATTTTAGCCATAAAACATTAACATATACCTATTTTTTAATTCTCAGAAGCTTATAAACTGATTTTTGCAATATTAGATCAAGATCTCTAGTTACAGTTTTTTCTTTATGGAATCCGGAATACCATAGGTAGCATTGAATTTATTTTTTTTAACATGTTATTTCTATTAATTATATGAGCCAATTTGAAAAAAATATGGAATTTATAGCTGAGAACTGAGTTAGGGGTCGGGTCCGTTTTGCCCCGGGGGTCCGTTTTGCCCCGGTCTCCCCTACAGTACTACAGTGGCAAGTCCAGGATTTGCCAGAGGGAGGGGGCGAACTTGGCCAACCATGGAGATACTCCCGCGCGCAGCGCAAGCGAAGAGCAGCGGCCATACTATAGGGGTTTGGGGGGCATACCCCCACCCCCTCAAGAAAATGCTGATGGTCTAAATGCTGATGGTCTGTGTCTATTATCTTTATACGTCCGCTTCTCTGTTTTTTCCCCCTTTTCTCCTCTCTTCTTTCCCTCTTTTTTTTTAGGGGGGGAGGCAAGGGCCGTCCCCCCCCCCTCCCCCGGATCCGCCAATGGTACTAAAACAGTGATTTTCAGATCCCAGGTGCGGGTTATAAGATTATACGCATGATTCAGGTTATAATTATGCGGGAATTCACATAGTAACGGTACCTGGTCCCACAATGAAAACCCTAAATCAATTCTAATACTAGACCGGGTCTAGTAAAACAGTGCCGGGTTCCCCTCTTTTTTTAGATTTCTCAATTTTCTTGCCACTTTTTGTTTTTTCACAGTTTGTAATTCAGACAATTATTAAGGATTTTAGAGTGAAAACCCTAAATCCAAGCCTAAAAATGAGAGAATCAAAAATTTATTTTTTTTTAAATAATCCGTCCGGCCGAGCCTGCTTTCTCAGACCATGTTACTGGAAACCAACCTTTTTTTGGGGCCTAATTACTAGCTGGTAGGGGGGGGTGTCTGGCTTGGTGGAATTTCCCATCCGGGTAACCTCGTCAACTCAAATGCGGGACTTGACTCGGTCATTATGGACCACTTCACATGGTGGGTGTATCCTCGCGCGGCCTTTTACAGCTAAGTCTGTGTGCACATACATAACATAATGTAGTCCGGCCATTTTTCGGCTAGAAATCTAAAATGCCTCACTAAATAGTAACAGTATTCGATTCAATTCATAGGAGAATACAATATCCTAGAAGAATATGTCAAAATAAGGTCTATAAATAACACTTTTAAAGATAAATTTGGTGCACAACTTGGGGCATGCCAGTTGGGATTTCAAAATGTTGTTTACAAACAAGGCTAGCTGTCAAAGTTGCCAGAGGCTGTTCTACAATTAACATGACCCATTTTCGGTTAGATATTGACAAATGAATGTTGTTTAATGTAGATTATGTCTAGACAAGTGAATGACAAGGTCTCTCTAAAATGTTAAAAATTTGACAGATCCGCGCACATGGGAAGTAGTCCGGACCCTCATGTAAGAGAAAGGTTCCCGTATTAGAACTTGAGCTTGTAAGTGTGGGAATTTCCCAGACACCACAATTTTTTCCAACCCCCTCCATCCAATTAACCAAAACTACCGTAAATTCCCGCGTACTACCCGCGGGTTGTACGCGAACCAAACACAGCTTTCATTTGATACCAAACATGCCTATATAGGGTGCGGGTTATACGAGGGTTTTTATTATTATAGAACAGTACTAAAATATGAATTTTCAGATCCAAAAACGGGTCATAGGATTCTCCTAAGTTAGGGGTGCGGGTTATACGCGAGATGCGGGTTATACGCTGGAATTTACGGTAATCAGAGTATTTAGACCCCTCTCCACCAATAAGAATTTGCTTCCTACATTTAAAAATTGTTTCATTCTTGTTCTATTTATCATTAAACGTTGTGAATATGCAATGTGTGGCATATATGATTGTTTAAAAAAGTACAGCTCAATAATGAATTACCTGGTAGTCATAACTATACCACTGACTTCCAGGGTGTCCTCGAATCTGAGGTGCTGCTTATACGATACCATTGCTATCATGTGGCTGCTCTTAATAGAAGGCTGGTCTTGTGTAAGCACCCTGAAGTATCCTAAAGTATAAGGGTCTCCAAATCTCTAGTACCGTAAAACCTCGCGTAGAAGCCGCGGCTAGTACGCGAGTCAGATCGCTAGTGCGGCTTATAGAATCTGCCTCAACTCGGGGTGCGGCTTATACGCGAGTTTTTCCTTAATATTATTTTCAAAATCACCTTAGAATAACCTCAATACAGACCCTAGGAGCTACACGGACTGCTGGTGTTGGGCGGGGGGGGGGGGGGGGGAGGGGGGGGGTGGACTGAGAAAGCTGAGTGTGCAATGTCAATGCCTTATTTTCGCACCTCAGTCTGAAGACAATGCAGACCCCCGCTAATCCCTGCCAGTAGCATTCTAACAGTACGCCACATACCCATACTACTTTAGGTCGGGGAGGGGGGGGGGGGGTTAAGAAAGCTGTCATCGGTATATATTTTCGCGGAGGTGGCAAAAACAAATTACTCAGGTACTTGAATTCAAGGTCACGGCTCTGTTCATTTTCATGAATGTAGCGAAAATATATACACAGTGTAATAAGTTACAACAAAAGTCTGGGGTGCGGCTTCTACGCGAGTTTTTCCAAGGGATCATTCAGAAGGCTTCTGCGGCTTATAGGATCGGCCCAAAGTCGGGGTGCGGCTTATACGCGAGTTAGGCTTATACGCGAGGTTTTACGGTAAGTGCCAAAACAAGACTTTGAATAACAGCCTCTCTGACAAAAGGGCCTTGGGGTATCACCATGCACAAGTGGATACACTCATGCTGGAGCGTTGACAAGAAAAGCTATTTCAATCAAACCATGTTTCCTTTTCATGGCTTGAAGAGATAGAAACTTAGATATTGGATCAATGAAATTACATATTGCAGACATTAAAATGTTGTTTTTTTTTCAAAATGTGACATCATGCACATGCCAACCCCCCCTCCCCCCCTTGTCACGTTTTGTCACAAATTTCTGACCCCCCCTCCCCCCCTAGGGCGTGACATCATTTATGGACGACCCCTAGTAGCAAACACACTGTGGCCCCAGACGGGGCCAGACTGTGTTTGCAAATCTGGCCCGGAGTGGGCTAACCGACGGGCTCCCAACGGTTAAGGGCACTGGGCTTTGGACTGGGCAGATCGGGTTTTGGACGGGAAGCCCACTTTGGGCTCAGATCAGTTTTTGGACGGGCTGCCCACTTTGGGCTCAGATCAGTTTTTGGACGGGCTGAAAGCGGGTTCAGATCGGTTTTTGGATGGGTTGAAAGCGGGCTCAGATCGGTTTTTGGAAGCTAATTTGATAATTATGGGTTTTTAGAATCTATTCAATCATTCCACAATGATTTCTCGTATTTGTTGAACCAGATATCCTAGGTCCTAATCAATCCAAGGCATAATCATACTCTTCCTACCCAATAATGGAAGTATCAAGCAGGCCTATTATCATCAGGTTTGAGCCACATGCAGCATAGACAAGTGTCTAGGGTGTACATTAGCCTTCAAATCCATAGTTAATACCCACATGGAGCATATGAGACTGTTTTAAGCAAATTGTAATACCACATAAATAGTGTCTACACTGGATAGCTGCTTGGAGAACCTTCGTTTCTTCATTCAAATATATATAGTCTACCTTATTTCCAAACTGTGAGAGCCTCTGTTTATTGTTTCCTATTCTACATCACTTTAACATTTTATTGTATTATTGTATAATGTCAATTTCATCTGGCTTTGTTGGAAAACTCTAGATATTGCATAGTAGTGACATCTGGTGTCAATCATCAGAACTACTAGACCAGTTTCTCTGTCCAAACCCAACCTCAGCCCTCATCGGCCCGGAGTGGGCTAACCGATGGGCGCCCGTTGGTTTAGGGCACTGGGCTTTGGTGTGGCCCCAAGTGGGCTGCCCGAATTGGGCTCAGATTGGGTTTTGGACGGGCTTCCTGTCTTCTGCCCCACATGAACCCAAAGCGGGCAGCCCACTTTGAAACTGATCTGAGCCCAAATAGGGCAGCCCGCTTTGAAACTGATCTGAGCCCAAAATGGCCGGCAGCCCGATCGGGGCCACACTTCAGCCCAGCCATCTGCCCAACATGAAACCCAGCTCAGTTTTGCCCGACTTCAAACAGCCAATCCGAGCTAAAACCAAATTGGCCCCGTGCGGGCTTGCTACTAGGGTTTTGATGAATTTTAAGTCATTTCCTTTTGTTTTAGTGAGGTGTCTCAAGTTACCCCATAAAACTTTTATTGAGTTGCAAGTACAGTTATAGTTAATCATTTCAAAGCTTTTATGATGCATAGGGCCATTAGGGGAGACCGGGGCAAAACGGACCACCGCCCCTAACTCAGCTCTCAGCATTTGATTCCATATTTTTGTCAAATTGGCTCATATCATTGATAGAAATAATATGTTTTGAAAGAAAATTTCAACGCTACCTATGGTTATCGGATTCCAGGAAGAAAAAAAACTGAAAATGGAGATTTTGATCTAATTTGCAAAAATCTGTTTATATTAAAGCTCCTGAGAATGAAAAAAAAAACAATGACATTTTATAGCTAGAATATTGTGTAACATATTTGCAAATTCATTTGAAAACAATTACCCTACAGTTATTCATTTTGTCAAGATCTTTTTTCCCCACATTTTTCATGAAGCTGGGGCAAAACAGAACCCCCCGCTCACAATCATAATTCCTATGGTGAAACCCCATAGAAATGATTAAAACTTGAAAAAATAACCATGCTTGGGCTAAAAAAAAAGATATGATTAGAATGATGAGACATGCTTATCAGAATATTAAATTATTTCTTATAAGCCAATTGATACGTGTGTGGTAACTTATGATAGGAACATGACACATAACTGGACTTGGGGCTGACACAGATGATTGTCCGCCCTCTTTAATAAGGATACTGTGTGAGTGTGTACCCTCCACTTCCTTGGCAAAAATCAGACATTAAATTGTCTGTAATTTGATGAGTTTTCTTCAGAACTTCACTTATTTTACACCAATATGACCGTAATGTATACCTCTTTCAGATTCCTTGGCTGAGAATGGCTGTTGCTATACGCTTATCCTCCTTGGTCTTTGGGTATAGGTCCAGGGATGCGCTGCACTTTGGTGGCGCATTCTATATATACCAGGTGCCATGGGGTGAGTTGTGCAAACGTTGCGTATGCCCACGTCCAGGCATTCAGTCAAGATGGCCGCGAAGGGTTTGTTTCTGCACTCGGCAAATGCTACATTTAACGACGCCCTGTTTGTGTACGATGCATAACAATATTTAGACATATGAGCACTGGACTTTTCACATACATTTTGAGATATTAGTTTTCTGTAAGCCGTAAAGTTACCGTTCACTGACGTCATTCGTGCACCAGGCCTGCACTGCTGGTGCTGCAGAGAGTGCAGTGGCCCAGCGTAGCCTTTGCAATCTTCTACACTCCACACTACAGTCTAGGGCTATACGGAGTATAGTGAGTAAGTCGACCCTAAAAACCCTCTAACCTCTAGGGGGCCTGCTGGCAAAGGCTACAGCCTACACCAACAAGACCTCAGCTCGTCCACGGGCCATCTGCAAAGGGCCTCAAGTGAAAACCGATGTAAGTTTGACTGCAGTAAGGCTTATAATATATAGGGAGTGTTCATTTATTAATTACAGGGGGGGGGCGTAAACATTTCCGACCCCTCCTGAGGGGGGGGCGTAAAAAATTCTGCCCCCTCTTGAGGGGGGGGGGCGTAAAAATTTAAGCCCCTTTTCAGCAAAAAAGCCAGCGCGTTACTATAGTTCAAAGGGGGGGGGGGGCGAAAAATTTTCGGCGCCTTCGGCAAAGCGGGGCGCAAAACATTCCACGCGCTCTCAAGGGGGGGGGCGGAAAATAATTTCGCCCCTCCGCGCGAAATCTCACCACCCCCCCCCCCTGTAATTAATAAATGAACACTCCCTTAGTAAGGGAATGATAATTTTTTAACAAGAGAGGGGGTGGTGGGTTTTCTTTTCTAATTCTACTCCTCCACCCCCACCCCGTCCTCCAGTCGCGGGTGAGGGGTCGATATCTTTTACCCCGACGGGTCGAAATTTGTGTGCACTTATCCCTTCAAGCACAGTATGGGCTGCCAAGGGGAGAGGAGGATAGGATATCCGAGCCGAGGAGATGCAGATACAATGTTCCCACATGTCATGGAAAGTCATGGACTTTGTAAGGGAGGGTTCATTATTTATGGCAGGGGGGGGGTGAGCGTTTGGCAAATCGATTACGTCAAAAATAATTGGCCCCCCCCCTCGGAATAGGTTGAAAAAAAAAGGCCCCCCCCCCTCGGAATAGGTTGAAAAAAAAGCGCCCCCCCCCTCACCCTGGATCGTTTTCAACTTTATTACAAAAACAATGTTGGTGTCTACTAATTGTATGCATTTAATCCTGGGCACTTTTTTACCTTCAATTTACTACCTTGCAACAAATACATCCATTCATAAGGTGTTTTAGTGTAAATGTCTCATGATACTCGCTGGTGAGTGATTATAGTCAAACCTCAGACACTTGACTAACATACGTTACCGTCGAGTTTAAGGACCCCAGTGCTTATAAATTGGAAGCTCCCATACCCTCAGTGCTTACATGAGGCCGGCACTTTTTTGAAGACTAACAAAACGGTGGCTATTCTGAGTGTCAAAAGTGATGCAGTGAGAAATTTGCTGGGAGTTTGAGGAATATTTTAGAAAATTTTGAAAATATTGACATAATTTGGTAAAATATAACACAGGCTGTTACCAAAATTCGCGACATTTCAACGTACTAAATTCGCGACATTTTTAGGAATACCCCTAAAAAAAAAGCCCCCCCCCCTAAGAATAGGGTAAAAAAAAAAGGCCCCCCCCCTTTGAATACCCCTAAAAAAAATTGCCCCCCCCCCCTCAAATGCTCACCCCCCCCCTGCCATAAATAATGAACGCTCCCTAAGCTGTCTGGAAAGTCATGGAATGTCATGGAAAATGAAAACAATACTATTCTATATCAGATCTACGGTATTTGCTTTAGAATCAAAGTCTGTGATGCCAAATAGAATAGTTATACTTATAGTGTGATGGTGCTGTAGCAGGCACGTATCGCTCGGGGCAGCCCTAGCGTGCGTGGAGAGCGCACTACCCGCCTATGGTAGCTCAAGTACCGTAGCAGTCTGAGCGGTGGAGAAGCAGCTAGCCCTGTGGTGTAGCGGTTAGCATTCTCAACTCTAGAGCGGAGGGACCGGGGTTTGACTCCCCGTGGGGCTGACCCATTTTCAGCTGCCTGTTACATTGCTTGGAGATTCTTATTGGCCAGGTCCACAGAGTGGCCTAGGCCATATGAGCCAGTGTTGGGTCTGTAGGCTTAGTAGCGGCTCAAAGACTATAGGAACAAAGAGGCTTTTGCCGATGTAGGATCATAATGGCCGATGTGAGGCCATCAGCCACAATGGCCACCCATGATCTCAGCTTTCCAGTGGTGAAAGAATTTTTCAAATATTCCTATTAGAAGCTGAGTTAAGTAATCCAACTTATGAGCATTTTTTTCAGTGAATTTAAGCATTTTAAAATCGATTTTGTAAGCTGTTAATAAAGAATTATTACAATCTGCAACACCGCCCTCACACCAGGAGGGGTGATAAGCTTATGGTATTATGTAACATTTTATCTGCAGCCTCACTCCTACTCTACAGGTCCCTATAAAATATAGACCTTGGCAGCCCTTTCTGTGGTTGAAGGGATCGCTTTAAGGCCAAGAAGGGGGGGGGGGGGGGGGTGGTCAAGGGGTCGAATGTTTTTTTTTGTTTTTTTTTGCTCCTATATGTTACCGGTGCCGACTGGTAGAGTTATGAGATTTTACATTATTCATTTCAGCTTGTGACACTGAACGGGATGTTCCCAAGCAATAAATATCCAGAAAGGTACCGTAAGCCTGTAGTGTAGTATCGGTTGAACAGGTTCAAATAACTGCATTAACAATATTTACTTGAATACAGTAGGGGGCCTACCCCTAGTGATAGTATACTCAGGGCCGAGTCATTTATTACTAGCTGGCGGGGTTTGGTGGATTTTCCCAAGGGTCATGTGATGAATAAGGCTAGAGATTGGTTACATATTATTCTTTATTGCAAACTGCACTCTCTTGTTATTCTTCTTCTTATATTATGCCTTAACTACATGTTCCAGATGTGATTTATGCGTGCTCATAGACATATGACTAATTAATGCAATTCAAATCATTGGACATAACCAACATTATACGAGGGTATGTGTCAGCCCAATATTGTACGATAATAACATGTAAATGATCGGATACAATAAAAAATTTGAAAACTCAATTTGAAAACTCATAAATAATAATTTTCTTGTAGCATGAAGAGGGGTGCAAGTTTCAGGGACGAGGAGCCTGTACCCAGGAAAAGAACTTGTAACGCTACAGCGCACACTTCATCAGATTCACCCGAGCTGCCACGTATACTGAGAGTACCACCAGAAGTCTTAGAATCCATATTTCAGAAGATTGGGAGTTATGCCGAAGTAGCTCGACTTCGATTGGTAAGGTTCACATATTGTAATTCCACGCCAGCCATAACCCTCCTCGCTTTGTGATTTTAAATAAAATACTGATAAAAAAAGAATTCTCAATATGATTCTTTATTTTCTGCTGCTCAAGACTGTTAAATACCAGATGGATCCCAGATTATCCCCCTATATTACTGACATTAATACGTGTAGTAACGGTGGCGTAAATTCTTGTATGTACCGGTAATCCACCTCTTGCGTATGTGTGCCTGGACTTTGTTTAAATTATAACCGGCACCTAGGGTCTGAAGATGTCTACTCTGGCACTGTACTACACTTCAAAAAACCCTCGTACCGGGCATAAGCCGCACCTGGAACTGGGACAATCCTATAAGCCGCACTGAGGTTCTGGTACCTATACCCGAAAATGTATAATTCATTGCAGTACAAAAGATACTGGGTAACCCTCCTCGGTGCTTTATTCCACAGGTATGCAGAGACTTCAACACCACCGGGAAGCGAATTCTTACTAAAGGGTTCAATGGAATACAGACAACTGTTCAGAATCGCCTCCATGTGATTAAGTCCCAGATGCCTAGGAGAGAGTCTTCTCGTCGTAAGCACCCACTCGCCCGCGAATGTGACATCATGGAAACTCTTCACATGCGACTCGTCCTAATGCAGATGACGTTTGGAAAACACATTGAAAAGAACCACTGCTGTTTCTTTGCTGGAGAGGTATGTTTTGGTATACAACGACCTGTTTGCTTAGATTTCAATCATATAAATATCACCTTTGATTGTATATTTATTTGTGTGACTGATCAGTACATGCCGTTTGCCAATTTATTCTGTATACGCGTTTAATGACTAAACAAACCCCTGAGACAGAAGAAGATCTGTGTTCCTATGACTATGTATACGTGGACCTGTTGAACTCTAGAATAAACATTACAATAAGAAAAAAAGTATATCAAATAAAAAATAGCTTTATATATCACATTTAGGTTACCCTTTGGCAGTCAGTGTGGTGGTTACCGTAAACTCTCGCATACAACCCGTATCTTGTACACACGTAGACTTTGAAGAAATGAATGATATAACTCGCACCTGGTGCCTAAAGAATTGCTACTTTAGTATTGTACCATACTTCCACAAAAAAACAAAACTTCTTTAACCCGTACCTCCCAAACTTGCAATTGTTGAAGAATTGCACATGAGCATTTACATTACATGTATGCATATGCTAAAGCAATGGATGTTTTAAAATGTTTCCTTACTATAGAAATATAAGAGCCAGAACAGGAAGCTAAATTATACATTTCTTCAGATTCTAGATGAGATTATGCACATCGTCCGATACACGCGGTCCTCATCTGTACTGGGACGTGTCTACAAAGTGACTGACGAGCTGTTTGACCTATCCACAATGGCCATGGAGTATTTCAAGGAGAAAATTGAACCAAACTTGCCCCAAGTCAGCTACTTCTCGACGGATTTACCCATCCCACCATCCAGTAAGTGGCCAAAAAATGCGCCAATATCGTTTTGTTGATTATAATGATTTAGCATCGGTTTTAGTTGACTTGATGATATGGGAATATAGAAGCATATACTGTATCCAATGTAATAAGTGCCCAGTACGCTTATAAGATGATTTTAATGGCATTTTAGTGATTAAGATTGTATGTGTTTTTCCCTTTCCCCCTCAAAACGGCCAGAAACGACTAGTTTAAAGGAAATTCAAGGGGGGAAGGGTTAAGGGGGGCGCTTTTTAGGGGAGGGCGCTTCTTAAGTTGAGTACGGTATATATTTATAATATAAATGCATGCATGTATTCATGCACATTTTCTATCTACAAAATCAAAATGCTACAATTCAGTGTTCTTATTTCTCACTTTCAGACCCTTTGACTTACACCACAGTTCTGCAGCGTCCCACTGCTGGTCCGTCCCGGATTACACCACCCGCCCCACAACGGGTACCAGACATCTGCAAACCTCTGCCAGTCATAGAGAAGAAAGAGCATAAGTGTGTCTCAAAGCGCGTCGTCAAATCATTACGCCGGGACCTTCGGAGAGCACACAATGATCTCGCAACGCTCAGACGTGAGATTCGTACAAGTAAAGCCAAAATGCTGCACCAAAATCGCCAACTGAAGGAATATGCAACAAGGCTAGAGCAACACGAAAATAGATTTGAAGAACAGGCAAAGAAAATTGAGGCACTTACCAAAGACTTTGGACAGATCAGTTCTCAATTTCCAAAGGACTCAAATTGAGATTATGTGCGCGATCAAGAAAACCATCCTGCCACATGCAAAGGTTAATGTCTGCCAGTGTGAGTGTAATATGATAACATGATATTGAGATTACCTATGTCGATTCCTATCCCTTAACACTGATGTTGATATGTAGAGGAAGGAATGACAACAAGGTACTTGAATGCAATAATCTGGTTTATATACAAACCATGTGCTATGATGAAGGGAGGACTAAATACATGTACCTTAAGAAATCACATTCACTCGGTCTTCGCTGCCGACGTGTATACTCATCTGGGGTCTGTGGTTGTATAACTTTTATGTTGTTATTTATTACATATTAAGATGTTTATGTTTCTTTTATTTACATAATATTGGTCACAGAAAGACCAATCCGTTGGTGGATCATGAGATTTGGTGCCCAGAGCGCTAGCAACGATCCTAGGTTATATACACTAGAGATTTCAGTTCGTTGTTGCATCTGGATTGATTTGATTATAGCTTATGTGCAATGCAGTAGGCATATCATATTAATATCTCTTCATGTTCGTATACATGTAATTGAGTCACAGTGTTGGGAAGTGACATTTATCTATAGATACATGTGTTATTATGGAACGGCTACACGGTTTGCTGTAAGTGTATTCATAGAATAAAGCCTCATAAATAATCATGTTCTCGTGTTCGCTTGTGTTACATGTGTATAAGTTAGACCAACTATCAACCGAAGACTTGGTACAGTGGGAAAAGGTTAGGGCTCTTGCCTAGGCAGTGGTTAAACTTACATTTGGAGTTGGGGGTGGGGGGTAAAGGCTACCTTGAAAGCACACATGCCAACAAGATTTGGTGACGTTTTAAGTCTCAGAAAAATACCGATATAAGCCGACCCTAGCCCCATTTATTAAAAAGTAAGAAATCCTAATCAATATCAAGCATATACATGTACGAATATTATAACGGCATTCAGTAAGGTAGTGTTAATTTGTGAAACAGGGGTGCTGGTAGATATCCACTTTTCCTACTCAGTTTTCAAGAAGGGTTCAGATTTATTCCCCTCTCCAAGATCATTCATCTAACTACCGATAGTTTGAGAAGGATAATTGAGTCAATTGAGACTAGATGGAGAAACATGGAACAACGATTTGTTTTTTTTACGTACTAAAGTGTTTATTTATTGCACCAATAGAAACATACCGCAAATAGTACTGTATCTAATTCAGGAATACATTATATTTATTTCCATGTAAATGCGCCTGCATGTAGTTAGAAATTTGAAGCAAGTAGATATCTTGCCATCAAATCATTTTAACCTTCATCTCGCAGCTTGTGGAAAGGGGGAAATGGTAAGGAAAGTAACGTTAGTGCACTGCAAGCGTTCACATAGTAATTTCCATACAAACACAAGTAGAATCAGATTCATGGTCAGGGTAGACATGTATCCGAATCGTAAGTCTCAAGAAAGTCCTCCAGCAATTCTGATTCAACAAAATTGGTCTCGTCACATTATGTGAGGTATACAGTCCAGCACATTGATGTGACAACAAATGCAAGAAGGCATGTTTCATGTACTGACATGTATGATCAGACACTTAAACAATTTTGATATGAAGAAATCTAAAGACAATCCTGTTTCTCTTGTTTCTCCCTGGTGCATATAATCGTCCTAGATCCGAATAATTTCAGAATTCCAACGTTTAACTGCTTCTGAGAATGTAGTACGTAAAGTAAAACGCTTTTCCCCACAGGGTGGTCGCCACTTCTACCAACTATGGAAGCTTATTTTATATTAAATATATACATGGCTTTCTTGAATGCAATATGTACATTTCATTCCACAATACACACATCCACACGTGTATTTCAAACATATACATCTAACATCGGTTTTCCTATACACCAAGAGTTCTATACCCAATTGACATATAATATATTGCATCGTTCGGTGGTAAAGAATCTGCATTTTACATAAGCTAGGGTCATTAGGAACATTAAGTAATGACGTCATGGAATTTGAGACCTCTTTCATACTACGGGTGCTGCCGTTACATAATTCTATGGTCAACGCCTACTTGGTCTTACTCACTAAAACGTGGACATTCCTAGCCTTGACGCCATTTGTGATGTTCCTCTACCATTGCAAAAAACAGTCATCCATATTTGCAAATTCTTCACCCCAACTTTTCTATACATGTCTCATTTACATCAAACAGGCTCACACACGTCTCCATTTAGTCATGATCTATCTACACAAAACTGATTGTAGGATATAATACATGTAAAACTTAAATATCAATTAATTACCATAATCCAGTGCAATGACAAAATGAGAGAGAAATATTCCCTACTTAGTTATTGCCAACTACACATATTTCCATATACATATATTTAATATGGCATCTAGTTGGTCTCCACATACAACAAAGCATCATATATACATACATACGCAGTATGTACAAGGGACCTTAGAGTTTAACTAAAAATAAGGGAAATTCAATGATAAATGTTCAGATTTTATTATTTTGTAACCAGCTGATCTACCCAAACATGCCCTTTGGGTTTCAAATGAGCTAATAACTCGTTACCACATGGGTAAGTAAAGGCGCTATTTCTTCAATGCACAATAATCTGTAATTTATTCAGTATCTACTGTGTATGTTATAAAACTAATGACATGTATATCATCTAACACATTGCCTTTGTTAAAGAATGCAATGCAAACCTGAATAAACGTTTCACTCAAATGGCGGCCTGATTTTGTAGAGATGGTTCATATACATGTTAATGCTTGACATATGTTTTGAGGGAGTTGTAATTATTTAACCACATGGGGACGCGACAATGGTGGGGGGATATCACCCCTTTTCAGCGGAAAAGCCGTTTACTATAGATCATATTGGGAAAATTTGGAGCCCTGATGAGGCGGGGGACGATTTTGGGCGCATTATTAAATACATGTAATGCCCACTCCCTAAGCAAATACCTTTGTGAAAAAGTTTGCAAACCAGAGCTGGTTCTACACTACATTCATAAGCTGAATATTGAGTGACTGCACAATGAATAAATCTTGCATAAGTCTTCGAACTCCAATGTATCCCTTCAGCTGCCATACGTATTATTGTGGGTTCTATACCGATTCCCCATGGAAAATGTTGAAGAACAAACCTGTGATTACTTCATCGAGTACTCACTACTGCGTCTGAGGAGAATATTAATACATTATACAAATAGTAAAATATGTTCTATGCTCTGATCTTGGAGACCCCATTTCAATAACATTTAAGCATTTATAGAGATAGGGTTTCAAAATGTGGTAATCCTAAACCAGTGGGTTCTGGCAAAATGTAAATCACTCCCACCCTTAGAATTGTAGCTAATACATAAAGACTTCATTACGTGGTAGTTTTTGCACTGATTTCGCTCAACTGCTTTTTGTATACTTCAGCTTCCTCAGCCTTTTCTTGTAGTTGTGCTTTGTACTCGTCAGCCTTTCTTTGGACTTCCTCCAACTGACGCTTCAGATCGTTTGAAGCATCCCCATCTTCGACTTCAAATCGCATACGTTTCATGACAGGTTCGTCACTTCCGTCCACTGTAGATACAGCATTGGCAATGTCAGTAAAGTATCAAGTTAAGTCACTATGGTACCTATTCGTTTAATGGTATATTTTTCTATTCTTTTAATACTGTTAAAATAAATTGCATTGATCGGTTCTGTTTTATAAGAGGTACTTCGTATACGGTCTGAAACACTCGTTTATGCACATTTTCTTCCCTCTGAAAACTGAGTTCCCATTGCAGTAACACTGCTCAACACTTTCTTTAGTTTCTTTGATAAGTGATATTTATCAAGATTCCCTTCTCTCAAAATCAACCACTAATACCTGTTTCTTCAACCATGGTTTCTCCATCGTCTTCTACAACCATGACGGTGGCCGTCCCGTCATCTAGGTGACATTGGTCCTCCACAATAGCTATAACGCGCTGTCCATCCTCATCTATCAACTCATTGTCCAACGTCTCCACAGTTTCCTCTACCACTTCAGTCTCACCACCTCGCAACGTCTCTTGTTTCACAAGATTCAGCGCCAACTTGCCTGCCTCTGCAATTCGTATAAACATCCATTATTCATTACCCGGTATGTGTTCTGCTGGTCAATAAATGATTGCCTCGTCTATTCTTAAAACGCACGGTTCCTTTATATTTGTATACATGACAATTGAACTGTTTCAATTTGGTATGACCGACCGGGCAATGAATGTCATTATGAAATGCTCTTTCATGAAATTACCTATTTCCTACATAATAACATTCTGTTGGGGAGAATACTCCTGGACCTGGAGCGAACGCCCCGAGAAGGTTCTTCCAGTCTGGTTAGGCGCTCTGCGGTTACGATCACCAGGCTGGCGTTAAAATGTTACCACCACGGGGAGAATACTATCATTTCGATTGATGGAAAACTATACATGTATTACTGGTAACTTGTATTTAAATAAGTTTCAAAATAACCACCTGTCAGAGTGAGTGTCTGTCCACTTTCAAACGATGAGGAGACCATTGTTGGTGCATCGTTTGCAGAAATCATGGTGATACCGTGCGTTTCCAACCAGTTTAATGCTTCCGCCGCTGTGGTATCTGTACATGAAATAGTATTTTAGTAAAACATAATTTAGTATTATCAAATGTCACCACTACATAACTATGGGTATTAGAAATATGTATCTAATACAGACTTCTTTGTTCATATGATCCTGATTATCAAAAGACAAATTGCAGCATTGAGATTCTAATTTATTCTTAAACTCTTGTACATGTATACCATTTATTAACTCTATATATGAGACTCACTATTTGATGTATTGAGTGGCCCTGTAGCCTCGGCTAGTGCTGCTAATGTTGCCAATACCGATGTACTACTTTGGTCCCCTGTGTCTATCATACCAGTGTTTCCAGCAGCTGCCGACGTCACTATAACTGTAATAGAAATAAAGGAAAACATTTCAAGTATAGAAGGGTCAACATGCAACATAATCAATGTTATTGCTTAGACGCTATCAACAGATTTAAGGATTGGTTTCTACTTCTGGGCAAGAATCTGTGTTATGTGGCTAAGTGCTGTTTATAAAATTAAATTTGTAAATATATCCTCACCTTCTTCGCCTGATGCTGTTACCATCTTGGTATGTAGTCCGGGTACAAAGTTGACTGGAGATGCAACCTGCTGCATGACAGTGGGTGACGTGATAACTTCCTCTATTACTTCTGGCTCTCCTGACATCACCTCTACTGTGTTCTGTGTTTGGCTCTAAAAAGAAAGAAGAAAGGAATAAGTTAATGTTTAATACTAAAGTTGATCACCGTTACATTCTTGATATTGTATTGAAAACTTTCCCTAAAATGGGACACTTGCAAATGTAACAATTAAAACTTAAGCACCGTCGTTTCTCCAGCTGTTCTTCATTTAACTATTGATGTCAATTATTGCATCCAGAATTTACTAACTGTGAGATGGCAATTTCGGAGGGTGTCTTTTCCCTTTGTATCAAGATATTTTTTACTTAAGTTTACTTACCAATTGTAGCAGCTGGGCGATATCTGTTCGGCCATTTGCTATTGAAATTTCTAGAGGGTTTTTGTCAAACTGTGAAAGAATTATAAAAACACATTGATAATAGACAGTTTAAATTCTACGTGCCAACGTACACAGGTTACATACATTGTATTCTTATGATTCATTGATAACTGATATAGCTAAAAGCTACTGATATTTGTTTATATAATATATGATGCCACTATTCGATCAGAAAGGCTGATTGTAATTATACACGTTAATTCTTAAGGTTATCAACTTTTGTTCAAACATGACTGTTCTAAAATGTGTACCTTGTTGTCGCATGTAACATCTGCACCCTGTTTCAATAGTGTATGGACTATCTCTATGTTCCCCTTTTCTACAGCCCAGTGTAGTGGAGTCATCTTCAACTGAAATTCAACCAGAAAAAAAAATCAAGATTCAACCATCAAGCATGCTGCATGTGTTCCTACTTTTCGTATTTAATCATGGCTATGCATATAGTACTTATAGCAGTATCTCTAGACAAACCAAAATGGAGACTCACCATATCTTTAGCCTCGATATCTGCCCCATTCCGTATTAGTAGCTCTACAATGTCCATATGGCCCTCTTGACTTGCGACATGAAGTGGTGTGCGATCCACCTTAGTGCGCGCATCCCGGCTGATGCCTGCACGTAACAGCACTTCTGCTGTACCACCATGGCCATACTGGGATGCAAAGTGCAATGGTGATGTTCCAAGCTGCATTCAAATACAAAATAGTTAAGCAATGTGATCAATATTAGTTCAACGAGAAAAATCGCGTCTTTGAAACAATAGACATGAATTGATATTCAAATCTATTAGAGTATGTTGAAACTAAGGTTGCCTTTCTTCAATCTGAAAAGTCACTTTCACATTTTCATGTTTCAGGTGTTACCGTTACTTGTGTGATATCGCCTAGAATTACAGTAATCCAGTATACATACCGGTACATGTACATATTCTGTGATTTCTAATAACTATTAGTCTATATTACTTCTATATGAGTTTTGATGTGCATCGAAATACACATGTAATGCATTATAAGTGAAACCCAATTCTTAAATTGAAACCCAATTCTTAGTATCTTACCCAATCTGTTGTGAATGGTGCACCATTTGACATCAGTGTCCTAACTTCATCCGTGTCCCCGCGCTTGGCTGCTTCTAGTAGCCTCTTGCCAAGGTCAACCAGCGACATGATGCTGGTGTCTTCCACCTTTACAAACACAAAGTAAAGCATTATTGTTACATATTCTAGACAATCTGTTTTCACTGTGAGTGTAAGATATATGTGTCCCTCTCTAATGTTATTATCGTAGTTTTACCGATAATTAACCTAGTTTTAATAGAGCGCCGGTCTTGTATAAGCGCCAGAGGTAAGGGCCCCACCTAGTTCAATGTTGCGGAAAACTTTTTATACACATAGGCCGATGTGGCCTGTGTCGCAACATATTACACCGGCCATTTGCCTTCTACACAGGCCACATCAGCCCTCTTTGCATATAAATGAATGCAGATTGTAATACTTTAATAAACGCTTAAAAATCGATTTGAAATTCGAATTCACTGAAAAATGTTTGTAAGTTGGATGGACCTAACTCAGCTTTTAATAGGAATATTTGAAAAATTCTTTCACTGTTGGAAAGCTGAGATCATGCATGACCGGCCATAGTGGCCGATGTCTGATGGCCTTAATTATATCGGCCATTACGATTCTATGTCATTTCCGCAACACTGCATGTTGAAGCGCTACCAGACGCATTGTCACCGCGGTACGGTAGTTCATGATAATCACCCTTATAGCATTGAAGCGGTGCTATGTGTTAACTTCTCTTACCTGCTATAGGCCGATACACACCCCAACCTTACATAGTATCAGCATCTAGGCTACATAATTATTAATATATTCATACAAGGGAGCTTGTTCCTTTGTTTTTCTTAGATCAAAAACGTGTTTATTTTCTTCTAGACCTTATTCGCTTGTTTTTAACATCGGCCAGCAACTCTCTTTAGTTTACAATCACAGTTACCGGTAATACCGTAATATCCAGCACTACAAGCGGCAGAGGAGGGGCCACCCAGGGAGCTAGCCTCGCCAGCGGCTATTAATTGGATGTTTAGAGGATGAGGGAGAGGATGTGGTGGCCTGGTGGGTTTTTCGTGCAGAGCACTGAAAATTCTTACCCTACCCCCAGTCAAGGCTAAGGGGTCGAAATCTTTTACCCCTCCCCATTTAAAGGGTCGAAAATCAGTGTGCGCACAGGCCCTATGTCTATGAAGCATAGTAAGGCACTGGCTTTTTGTCTCAAAACAGGCTAATTTCTTTTTACCCCCCCCCCCTCCCCAAGAGGGATTGACAACTTTTACACCCCCCCCCTCCCCGGTAAAGGGGTCGACATTTTTTGCCCCCCTCCCAAACCCACCAGACTCGCTCAACCAGTACCTTTACCCACCACAATGGCCCCAAATGGGACTGCTATACTTAGATTCTTACTTCCTGTCAGGCTGTGCACAGGAATCGGTGTACAGGATTTGATTGGTCAACTCCTGAGGAGAAGTTAGTGAAACAAGTTTTTTATATGAGTTTGCCCAGACTCTACTATTATAGAGTCGGGGCCTGAGACTGAAACCCACCAGCAGGAAGGACTACATGTGAAAATATGGGATTTTAAAAAGACTTATATCCCTGATATTTAAGACAATGATGCTTATGAACGTATTAAATGTAAAGGTTATTTGTAAATTGTACCAGTATCATGTGCCAGTAGTCCAGTTGTCGGTGTGTATTCCCGAATATACATCAACAAGTTTTGGAAGTGTATTCGGGAAATGCGTTGGCAAAACATTTCAAGTACACAATTTCCAAACTAACCATCCACTTCTACTAGCCATTTTCAACTTGATAGGAGCTGCAAGAGCCATGGCACGGCACATACTCTAGTCACTAGTGCATTGTTATGATTGTATTTAGCCTATTAATTTACAGTACATTGCCCATGGCTAACAGCTGGATTTACTTCCCAGCTCCAGCCTACACTGCAGCCCGGGCATGTGGATCATAAAATGGTCTATTCTTTAGCTATTGACATACAATCCAGTGCCATCCTATATCTCTGGCACAGACGGTTTCACTGTGACAGTGTCTGTCACTGACTCAGTGACTGACAAGTGGCGTTGAAGAATAAGTGACAGTGTCACATCTGATTTATTAGCACTGACGCCAGACATGAGATTGACATGGTTTCCCAAACTTTACAGTTGAGGAGCGTTACTTCATTGACCTTATGCATCTGAATATGCCCACTAGAAGCAGACAGAGGGTTATATTTTGGCTAAATTAGAGCTTGTATGTGCGGCACATCTTGACAACAGGAAATTGGTTTGTTTTGTTACCGCCATTTCCGCAAGAATTGGAACGGAAGTGGCATGTGGTCGGAGCGGAAAGGCATTTCTGCACAAGTTCCACAGTGTTATACCTAATGATCAGTCATCAGTCGACTTCACTGGTGTTAATACTCACAGCACATACAAGGTTTTGTCTTCTATATCGCCAACAATGCTGTATTTGTCGAAGAAACCACTCTGAAACTGGAAAAGCGACGCCGGAAGTAGCCTTGTTATTCCGGAAGCGTGAGGGCGCGTCACTGGACTACTTTCGACTAAAAATCATTGTGCAAGCTCTCAAATTAGATGTTGATGCAGATATATATATGGTTTAATATCCACATAAAATACCAATAAACCGTTTTGATTACTCGTTAGCATATGATTTGCCGTGAGAAATAGGAGAGTTCGCCTTCAAATATGAATCTATATTTTTCAGCGTATGATTATAGGCCCAACAACTCACTCCGAGAAACCACGTTGTGTCTCGTGAGTTTAGACGTGAGTTATATCTGCGCATGCGCGGTACCTAATCCATTATTTTGACCACACCTTCCAGTGTTGGATTCATTGAAACTTTCCTTGATTATGCGAGGTTGGCGACTGCGATTTCCATATTTAACGTGCAAGCAGGTAGATGATATTAAGAACAGCAGCTACCATGATTTTTGTGAGTATCGCGCGTCACGTTATGAGTAGATCACCAAGAAACCACATGAACGTCTCCGAGTCTGTCTGCTACACCCGGCCTACTCACCATCTCAGATGCAGCGACTGTCATTCGTAGCTGATACTTCATCCACGGATAGCCGTGCTTTATGTGCAGATATGGAGGACTGGTATACTAATAACACATGTGGTCACATCCAAGGTAGTGTCTAGCATTCCATGTACCACTATATCGATGTTATGGTGTGTCTAAGCAATACAAATCAGCCTACGGTAATGTCCACTGCCAGTGCCCGGGAGGTAGTGTCAGCATGCAACCGTGGACAAGCGAGGATGCAGGCGGTGGCCGACTTGCTACTTCTGACCAGCGACTCGCGTCCAGTGACTACAGAGAGCCTCTCCTTCTTTGGAGAGTCTTATCCGAAATGCAGAGAAACCATCATCACCCGAACAAAAGGCCTGTTGGTGCTGACAGGGAAAATACACGACCAACTTCACACTGTGACGGCCAGTTGGCATGACATATGTGTTTGTGTGCAAGACACCTGTGAGCTGGTTGTGGGATTAACTGAGTGTTCCGCACATGCAGCTTATCTTGTAGCAGTACACAAACCCCAGTGTGTGTTTGCTGTATCTGGTATCATTGACCAATACAAAATATGCCGGGCAAATGTAGAAATAGACCTTTGTTGCAAACAGATCCAGCAAGCAACTTGTGAGGAACTGAACCCCCCTGTTCTAGTCCAGATATGCTCGGACATAAATAAAAACTTGACTATACTTACAGAATGTTGTAAAAATGCCAGTGAACGAACAGACGATGTCAATAACCAAGATCAGTATAAACTATGCATTAAAAGTTTCACATCCTGTGCTAGTTGTCTATTGTCCAGTATTAAATGCTTTAAAGCTCATCCAACGGAAATCCATCTCCAGCGATGTATCTCATTCAGCGAACCATTGCGCCACTCCACACAAGCAACAGTGAACTTTGCAACAGAGGAACAATTCATAGGAAAAGCAGCAATCCTTACACAGGAATCCAAAGAGGCAAAGAAGGCTGTCCTAGGTACGTATATGATCTGGTCTTGCTCCAGCAACACTGTCAGAAATTTGTGTAGCTGCACGTACAGTGAGATATTCTGTAGATTTACAGTATAAAATGACATATTTTTGGTTTCCCGTATTACATATTGTTTAGCTACACTCACCTATTGTAAAACCCACACACAGGATGTCCTAGGTTCGAATCTCCACTGCATGGGCACAATAAGTATTACTATCGGGGTATTATCGGGGCGCCACTATTGGAATGCATCTGAATTAGCCTACACTAATAGACCTATTCAAAACTTATAATATTAGTATCGCTATGTGTAAGTATAGGTACCTGGTAGATTTACCTTTGAAATAAGTTAGAAAGGCAAAGGGGAAAAAAGAAAAATAATTGTTGCACTGGTAACCTGACTGGGTCCGAGGTTTGACCCCGGCATCTTTTGATTGACCTACAGCTACGGTGCAATCTGGTGTATTAAACCTACAGTATATACTACTGAAAACCAGAAATACTTCCATAGCAACACAAATTACTCCTTACCTAACAGTGCAGCCCGAATGCTGGCCAGGGTACCTGGTACACTGAAAACCTCAGGGTCGTCATTTTGACAATGCCAAAACTGACAACTTTAGGTAGTCAAAGTGACCACCTTAGGTCGTCATTGTGACTACCCATCTGAGCCATTCAGACCAAAGTTGTCACAATGACGACCTTAGGTAGTCACAATAATTAGGTAGTCAGAATGACTACCTTAAGGTTGTTAATTAAGGTATTGTTCATTTGAAGACCTAAAGTCATCAGTAATGACAACTCTCAAGTCCTAGGTTGTCCCAATGACTACCCTATGGTACATACTTCTATTCCTCACTTGCTACTTATGGCACACTACTGCCACCTGGTTTTTCATATTTGCATAACTATATCTGTCGTGAGATATACACTGGTGACAGGGAGCAGAGTGGTCTCTATACCTTTGGGGCCATCATTCTCACCCATTGGCAACTTATTTATAACAAGTAATGCTACTTAGTTCAATAAAGACTACACCAAATATGTGAAAAGGATGTCTCTCATTAAGAAGTGAACTAATTAGAGACTATATTCATACACCATTCTCCACTCCATCTGCCATTATTCATTATGACTACCTAGGTCGTCATAATGACTAGGCTCCTTGCTCTGGGTTTTCAGTGTAGTGGTAGGCATGCAGGCTGGCAACCCGGGACTGGCAACCAAGCTTATATTGATACACAATCCTCTGCACCAGCTCACCAGGCATATTGGCAATAAACATCTGTAAACTGTAAACAACCTCTCATCTACAGCACCGCCTAGAGAAATGGTTGATAAACATGTTTAACTTTAATCAATACCTAAAATACATGAAGATTATTAACCACTTGGTCTAGGGGGCTATTCAAATATGACGTCATAGTTAAAGGTGTGAGGGATCGAGCTATTCGGTTTTTGACCCAGGGAACCCTGAGTCTCTGGAGACGGTTTTGGTGAAAAAATAGTAGGTATGTAACCAAAGTTTGAGGGGGGGATTGTGGAGTGTCTAGTGCAGATATTCACTAGAAAAGTGGACTACAATAACTTCCCAATCTATGTCTGTCTTGCCATGAAAGAGATTTATATATATCTTAATTCTATGACAGTGAAAAGCGATATGAAAAAGGTCAATTTTACAAGAAAACAGGCTTCCATGTGAACTCATGTTAAAGTATAGGACAGTAACCTTGAATCCAGCCTTTAAAAGAGTCACGTTCACACAGACACCCATAGAGCTTAATGTTAAAGGGTAGGTGAGACCATTTTATGAGACGCTTTTGGATAGGAAACAACGGTCAACTGTAGTACCCACAGAATATGTAAGAAAACGAGGAGTAGTTGTTGCTTCCCGAAGGACCACGACTACAAAAGTGCCCTAGAATCTGCTGACATTCACCACTTGGACTTAATTATGCATCAAATTTCCCACCACTGTTCTCATTGGCTGTTCATGTGGTCAGCTGGTCACACTGTGGTCAAGCCCTGACCTATTCATACTGACACTGTGCTACTGCAAGTGCAGTTTACTAGACACTGGCACCTGTTGTGGTGGGGCCTAGATTTGTGTGTATTCAATTCCACTGATAGTCAGCAGGTACTAGGACCTTACTTTTACTATGTAAGTGGTTACCAACTGTTTATGGATTCATGAAAACTATGAGTCTGATAGGCCTATGGCCTATTTGTATATGGTGGTTGGGCTAGATAACATTTTGTGTATAACTCAATATACGGTGCTGTTAATCTATTGGCCTAGGTCTCGCTAGTCCTAGGCCTACTTTTGTAGTTTCGACCCTTTATGGCATCATCGTCAGGTGGATTTTACCGGGATTCTCAAATACACTCGTAGTAACACTAGGTGTATTTTAGGGTGAATTGGTATTTGTACCGGGTGATCCTACCAGGGGGTCACCGGGCTTAGAGTACAAATAAATTGATCATAACTCTATAAAATTTGCATTATTTATAGATTATAGTATTTTTAGGCGAATGTATGGGATTCTAGGATCAATTAAGTAGGACACTGGTCCTGGTAGGGTGAGTCGTCGAAATGTATGCTGTGTAGCGTTGTGAACGAGGACGGGTTGACGATTCACCCATGGCTGCCGTCCTTCGTATTCATTCCCCAGGGTGAATGACTACGAAGTTTTTTTGATCCAGTGGAATTCCACTAGAGCTAGTAGCCTCTTTCCTTCTTCGCTTTTTGGATTTTTTATGAAATCCACGATGAAGAATTTGACATCTTTGTCTTTTCTGTGGTCACATTGGTTAAAGTGCCACGGCACATCTGTTTCTCCCTCATTCTTTTTGACCGACTGTACGTGCTCATATATCCTGCATCGGATGGCGCGTTCAGTCTTCCCCACATATTGCATTTTGCACGTTCTGCATTCTAGGCAATATATGAGATTCGAGCTTTCGCACATGACGTTCGTTTTTGCCACGAATTTGCGGCCAGTGGTTTTTGACGTGAGCTTGCCACATTTGTCAATTCTGGCGCATTTGTCACAAAAAAGGCGACGGCATTTAGCTCGTGGCCTTTTTTGTTCTGGTTTTCTGACGACTCCGTCGTCTTCGTCGTCTGATGTCGGGTAACTATTAGTTGGTCACTGCCCTGACTAGATGGTCCTTCAGATTTTTGGGTCTTTTTTGGCCTTTCACAAGGCCTCCCCTACGAAGGAATTTTGTGGTTTTGGAACTGCCTAATCTGTCCCAGTTTTTTGAGACGGTTTTGTTTATGATATTGTTTCCTGGTCTGTGGGTACTGATCAGGTGGGTTTGGTCTGGGTTGTGCTGTTTTTTGGGCTTGGGTTTCAGGGATTCACGCCTGTCCTGTGCCCTTACTTTTTCAAGGGCCTCCTCGAGGATTTCCCGAGGGTATCCTTTTTCTACAAACTCTTCTATTTTCTGTCTGCTGTGAAACTCGAAATCTTCGTGTTTCTGGCAGATTCTGAATATTCTGAGGATTTGTGAGTACGGTAATGCTTTTTTGGTCGAGATTGGATGGGCTGATTTGTAGTCCAGGTAGTTGTTGACGTCAGTCGGTTTTCTATATAGGTCAGTATATAGTTTCTGAGTCTCTGTGTCCAATTTCACCTTGGTGTCCAGGAAGCTGATCTCTGTGTTAGAGGTTTCGGCTGTGAACTTTATGGTGTCGTGGAACCTGTTCAAGTGTCTCATCCATCTCTCGAGTTTTTCTTCTCCGTGTGTCCACACGAAAAAGATGTCATCGATGTACCGTAACCAGATTTTGGGTTTTATGTTTGCTGAAGAGAGGGCTGCTTTCTCTACATTCTCCATAAAAATGTTTGCATATGAGGGGGCTAGTCTGGTGCCCATGGCTGTCCCTCGTTTCTGAAGAAAATATCTGCCGTTGAAAGATATGTGGTTCATGGTGAGAACCATTTCTAGTAGTTCTACCAGACTCCTGTTAGTGGGCATCAGTCTGGCGTCTCTGACTTCTTCTAGTCTCTCTGCTATAACCGCCAAGCCTTCCCCGTTTGGGATGTTGGTGTATAGTGAGGTGACGTCTAGAGTACCTATTAGGGCTCCCCTGTCTAGGGGTTCTAGGTCCTCAATTTTGTTTATGAAGTCAGTTGTGTCTTTCATATATGACTCAATTACGGGGACTAGAGGTTTTAGAAATGCATCCACAAAGGCTGAGATTTTTTCCGTGGGGCAGCCATTTGCTGATACCACGGGCCTCCCGGGGGGGGGGGGGGGGGGGTAAGGTGCCTTTGTGGATTTTTGGGAGGAAGTAGATGGGTGGTGTTCTGGGTTTGATGTTCCGCATGGAGCCTGCCATCAGGTGTGAGATTTCTCCATGAGTGTCTTTGAGCTGTCTCATTGCTTCTTTCACGTAATCTCGGGTATTTTGTACAACAATGGCTCCGCCTTTGTCAGCGGGTTTTATTGTTATATGGATGTCTTTTGACAATACCCCCAGTGCTTTTTCTTCGCCCTGGGTGAGATTCTTTTTTGCTAGGTTTTGTTGCAATAATAGGGATGAAACCTCCATCTCGTTTATTGCAATAAAATCTTCCAAATTTTTGGGGCCATGGGGGGGGACCCAGCCTGACTTGTCCCTGAGGTCCATCATCAGGTTTTTGTCCTGAAATGCTATTCCCGCACTTCCCACAGAATATCACAAATTATGTTGCTGGTAGTATGTGGTAGTATATGGTCCCTTTGACTCTGAACCCAAATCAAACTTTTCCTCATGAAAATCCTATAAGGTGATCCCCCTCACCCCCCCCCCCCCCCCAGTAAAATGTTTTAAGTAGAATTGGGCCTCAAATAATCCCCCCAAAAAATCGTCATACAAGTTTTTTTTCCAGCATACCCTTTTTTCGCACAACTCACCTTATTAGGTGTGGCATAATTAGGCCACCTGCATCACTTGACCTATCTCTAAACATAGACAATAGGTTGTGTGGCGCAAGTTCCTGATATGTTATATGATGCACATTTTGGGTATGCTAACCGACATGGTGCCGCCAGAAATGCTGCTAGGGGGTTCCTGCCACTGATTTCAACAGGAGCTGAGGTTGTAGGCCTATGCCAATGTATATCTCTTTTTTAAGATTGTTTCTGAACGGGTTATCATAGCCCTGGGTCACATGTGATGTAAATCACACAATCAATCTTTTCTCTGTCTTTGACTCAGGGACGCTAGCTCCCTAGAGTCTCTTAAGCCGGGTTTGCAAGACCATGGGCCAAATAAAGATGTATCAAAGTTCATTTTGTAAAATTCTACTAGAAAAATGGGTCAAAGTGTCCAAATTGTCCAATATTTGCAAAATTGAAGTGTTTTCCTGTACACTCTTTCAAAAAATCTCGCTGTAGCCCTTTTCCAACCCCCTGAAAAAAAAATCCAAAGTAGAACTTACAAAAAAGTTTTTTTTTCTCAGTTCAGACAAACATGAATGTACTAGCGTCCTTTGGTGTCCTTTCCGTCAGCCCATGTTAATCCTATGGAAGCTCACAGTTTGGGTAGTGTGAGACACTTTTTGACAGACCAAAAGGACGAAACTGTAGTGTATGGTGGGGGTTTCTTATTAACCCAGGGTACTTCAGTGCACACAAGGTCATATACAGCGGTTTTTACAGAAAATGAGACGCTTCTTCTGTTACTAGAGATTTTTTTCAGCGATTTAATGCATGCCAACAAAATCAATAACCAATAGCCATAGCCTGAACCAATACCTTTCCTTCCATACCACTTTCAATGTCATTAAAAAACGTCTGAAATTGTAGTTTCTAAACAGGGACATTGCATAAAAAAATCAATTTGTGCTCAATGTTAAAGAATATCATAGACATAGTGGGGAGAATATGCATCTGGATAACAGACCTTCAAAAGTATGTACTTTATACAGACTCTTACGTGTCCTGTGTAGAGAGATCTTACACAGGCCATTTGTTTTCTACACAGGCCAAATAGAACTATGGCATATGCATTCATGTCATATAGGGAATTTCAGTATAATTTCCATTGATAAATACAGGTGGTCTTTTGACAAGAACTGCCAAATTGTATTGAGAAATGTGTAAATCCAGAGAATAATGGTTAATTAGCCATATCTTCACTTCACCATCTGAGAAATTCTTTCACTTTGGAAAGCTGAGGTCATGGCCGGCCGTTATGGCCGATGACAATCACGATTCTACATCGGCAAAAGCCGATGTGCCGATGTCATTTCGGCAACACTGGTTTTTGTTAAACCTAGGTGAGGCGCTTTTTGAGATGCTATATCAGACATTCCTTGTACTAACCTTCCCAAACCTTCACACTCACAGAGAAGAAGATAGAACATAAATTTATAAAGAACCTTGTATCTAACTATACTCACCGAAACAGTTGGGCACTCGTTTCGTCTACCTTTACTAAAGGGAGAGCATAACCTGTTTCAACATGTCTGTTATACTAAATGGATGTGGGACACTAGCGCCCATTCTAACTAGATAACCCCTCTGACCTCTGGACAATTCAATGTGAACTGGAAGTGAACTGCCAGAGTTTACGATTTAGGCTCGATTTTCGGCCTCGATTTTCAGGCTTCGTCCACATTGAGTATCTGCATGGGGTGTCCACATGGTATATCCACATGGGGTAGATGTCTGCATGGGTCAAATTGAGTGCTCACTTTACTGACAGAGTGTTTCAACTTGAACTGTCACATGACAGCATAAAGCAAGAGTAATACAGTTGAGGTAATGACATGCTGATCCTGTATGCTATAGTTGCTCAGTCACTGTGTGTTGCCCAGTCACTGTGTGTTCATTAGTCACAGTGTGTTTTCATCAGTTCTGACAGGCCCCAGGGTGGGGGGGGGGGGGGGGGGGGGTATTCCTAAATCATGAACTTTTACAAGTGAATGAACTTTAATATCTTTCTTTTTTGGCAATGGCACTCCCCCGCTACCATTTCCCATATTGGCAATTTGTACAGTACCATAATCATGGATCCGCACTTGTTTGCGCATGCCCCAACTGAACATTCTAGTATACCCCATACATTATCCGAACGTACAGTTGCCCTGGGTCCACTGTGATGCATGTCACTTTATCGACCTTTCTTTTGTCTAGAAATTACCAACTGGTCACTAGAGATCACTATCTATGACATCTATGATCTTAGCAGAAGCATTACCATATTGCATTGTCTAAGCGGCCTTCCTTTTATGATATGGCTTAATTGGAGTGGGCTATGTTCGCTGTAACGCTATGAAACTAGGTCAAGCCCACTCTTATATAGTCACCCTGTTTTTTTGTGCAGACATGTTTTGCCTGATCTGTTACAACTTGATGAAATATCCTGTGGACTATTTGAGCTATATCATTCTTTTGCAAAACACCTCAGGTATCTATATCTGTAAAAAGAAATGGGAAAAAAAGAAGTTAAATCACCTAAAATAAGAGATTTCTTTAAAAAACTGAAAAAAAACCTCAGATTCTGCCAAAAAAAAGTGAATGTTGGGAGAATGTATTTTTCTACATGATTTCAGTATTGTACCATTTCAAATATTGTTCTGTTGTATTCCCTACTAAAAATGGTGATAACTCCTGTTGTTAGTTTAATGAAAATACTTAGCATCAAAACAATATATTGATGTGAAGTTGGCGTTTTTTCACATAGTGTTCATGTTCTGCGATGTGTTTCGCGATCGGCGCTGGCAAATATAGACAACACTGCCAATTTGGGTGACCAATAAGACCTATGTCATAGGAAGGATTGAAATATGCACCGGTTTAATAGGGACTATTGGTCACCCAAATTGGCAGTGTTGTCACCGCAGTGATCACGTGATGAGCGGAATCACGCAGCAGCCGCCGCCATTTGGGCGGCAGGCGGCAAGGAAGGAGCTCCGTCTATCTTTATTAATAGGCCAAGGAACTAATCACTGGGTTCTTGGTCAGCCTCTCGATAGGATGACAATTCGTCACCAGAGACGAGAGACGGCATTGTCAGCGTATCAAGCAATGACCGGGACCGTGAGAAGAGGGGCGGAGCTGTCAGCTAGTCTAAGGCCATGAGAATGAAAGTTAGAGTTTACCGTCCGAGACTTTTTCAAAAGTGATGAGGCTTTTTTTCATTATTCATTATTCATTATTTTGCATTGAGGTCCGATCCGTGTTAGAAACTTTGATATGTAGGGCCATGCTCTAGATCTCCCGAAAATTATCAAGCCCCCTTCCTCCACAGCTCCCGAAAAATATCAAGCCCCCCCCCCCTCCTCCACAGCTCCCGAAAAAATATCAAGCCCCCTCCTCCACAGCTGAGGACACTTACCGGGTAAGCTTGTTTCTACAACATTTATAGCCTACACTACCTCGGATTTGGCCTAAACTGTTTCTGTTCGTTCAATGCCATATCATGTGGACCTCCACATTCAAGGGGAGGGGGGGGGGGCTAGATGGAGGGGTGGGGGTCCCCATCTCGCATGTCGATTTTAAGAAATTACCATGTCACGTGTCACTAAGGAAAAAGCCATGTCACTAGTGTCACAATAAAGGGATTCATACATGGGGGTCTTGGGGCCACAGGGCCCAGGAAAATTTAGGGAGTGTTCATTTATTAATTACAGGGGGGGGGTGGTGAGATTTCGCGCGGAGGGCGAAAAAAATTTACGCCCCCCCCCCTCGAGAGCGCGTGTAATGTTTCGCGCCCCCCTCGCCGAAGGCGCAGAAATTTTTTCGCCCCCCCCCCCTTTGTCTTTGAACTATAGGATTAACGCGCAGGCTTTTTGGCTAAAAAGGGGCTTAAATTTTTACGCCCCCCCTCAAGAGGGGTCAGAATTTTTTACGCCCCCCCCCCCTCAGAAGGGGTCGGAAATTTTTACGCCCCCCCCAACCCACCACCACCCCCCCCTGTAAATAATAAATGAACACTCCCTTAGGAAAATTGACAACCTACAGGGACAAAATTTGAAGAAAGAGTTGGGTAACCTACTGTACTGTTGGTACTCCTCACTAAGCCCCATGTCACATGTCGATTTTAAGAAATGGCCATGTCGCCATGTCGAATTAAGGGATCTATACCCATATTCAAATGCGGACGTCCGCATTTGTATGGTTAAGTACCATTTGGGGTACAAGAAACGATTTTTAGTATCATTTTTATTTTCTACTCATTGATTCCACATATTTTGTCTGCATCATGTCATGATGTGAATATCCGTATCATGTGTAGAAACGGCACCCTCGCATATAGGCCTAATTAAGCTGCACCCCGACTTTGGGCCGATCCTCTCTTTTTTTTACCCCCCAAAAAAAGATTATTTTTTAAATGCAAAATATGATGAAATACAGGCATATTGGGCCAGAGAATTAGTTAGGCAGATCATGTTGACTGACATTTAAAAAGAGAATAAAAATAAAAAGAAATAAATACTTTTTTTTTAAAAAAATTTTTTAATAATGATTTTTTTTTCAAATAATGAACTTTTCATGCGGCCCCTTCAAAGGTATGCGGGCGGTGGACGGTAAACTCTTACTTTCATTCTCATGGCCTAAGGGAGGGTTCATTATTTATGGCTGGGGTGGGGGTGAGCATTTGAGGGGGGGGGGCGAATTTTTTAGGGAGGGGGGGGGGGGGATTTTTTTTAGGGGTATTCCTTAAAATGTCGCGAATTTAGTACGTTGAAATGTCGCGATTTTTGCTTACAGCCTGTATTATATTCTACCAAATTAGGCTATGTCAATATTTTCAAAATTTTCGGAATTTTTTCTCAAACTCCCAGCAAATTTCTCACTGCATCACTTTTGACACTCAGAATCGCCCACCATTTTGCCAGTCTTCAAAAAATCGCCGGCCTCATGAAAGCACTGGGGGTACGGGAGCTTTCAATTTATAAGCGCTGGGGCCCTTAAACTCAACAGTATGTAGGCCCTAAGTCAAAAACGGTGATCAAGTGTCTAAAGTATAGAGGTTTGACTTTTATCACTCACCAGCAAGTATATCGAGACTTTTACACTAAAACAGCTTAACAAGGTAGTAAATAGTACGCAAAATAGTGCCCAGGATTATCAGGATACGCCAATGTAATTTTTGTAATAAAGTTAAAAACGATCTAGGGTGACGGGGGGGGGGGGCGCTTTTTTTTCAACCTATTCCGAGGGGGGCGGGGCCTTTTTTTTTCCAATCTATTCCGAGGGGGGGCAATTATTTTTGACGCATCCAATTTTCCAAATGCTCACCCCCCACCCCTACCATAAATAATGAATCCTGTCTAAGTCTGAGGGGCTAGGCCTATACTAGCACTGGGAAGAGGGGTGCGGCTGTCAGCTAGTCCCGCAGCTAGTCTAAGTCTGAGGGGCTAGGCCTATACTAGCACTGGGAAGAGGGGTGCGGCTGTCAGCTAGTCCCAGTGTTAGGGCCTAGGCCTACTAGGAAGAGGGGCGCAGCTGTCAGCTAGTCTTAGTGCGAGGAGCTAGGCCTACTAGCACTGGGAAGAGGGATGCAGCTGTCAGCTATAGTCTAAGTGTGAGTATAGGCCTACTAGCACTGGGTAGAGAAGTGCAGCTGTGAGCTAGTGAGCTAGCTAGTCTAAGTGTTAGGGCCTAGGCCTACTGGGAAGAGGGGCGCAGCTAGTCTAAGTCTGAGGGGCTAGGCCTATACTAGCACTGGGAAGAGGGGTGCGGCTGTCAGCTAGTCCCGCAGCTAGTCTAAGTCTGAGGGGCTAGGCCTATACTAGCACTGGGAAGAGGGGTGCGGCTGTCAGATAGCCCCAGTGTTAGGGCCTAGGCCTACTAGGAAGAGGGGCGCAGCTGTCAGCTAGTCTTAGTGCGAGGAGCTAGGCCTACTAGCACAGGGAAGAGGGATGCAGCTGTCAGCTATAGTCTAAGTGTGAGTATAGGCCTACTAGCACTGGGTAGAGAAGTGCAGCTGTGAGCTAGTGAGCTAGCTAGTCTAAGTGTTAGGGCCTAGGCCTACTGGGAAGAGGGGCGCAGCTTTCAGCTAGTCTTAGTGCGAGGAGCTAGGCCTACTAGCACTGGGTAGAGAAGTGCAGCTGTGAGCTAGTGAGCTAGCTAGTCTAAGTGTAAGGGCCTAGGCCTACTGGGAAGAGGGGCGCAGCTGTCAGCTAGTCTTAGTGCGAGGAGCTAGGCCTACTAGCACTGGGAAGAGGGGTGCAAGTGTGAGGGTCTAGGCCTATTAGCACTGCATGGGAGACGAAGGTAGATCACTAAATCAACAATTTCGGAAAATTCCAAGATGGCCACCAAAACCTTAAGATTGTCTGATTTCCTTTGTAATGCATGGATTTTAGGGTTATCTAGGGTGTAGAATGCGTATTTTGGATCAAAATTACAATTCGGAAAATTCCAAGATGGCTGCCAAGATGGCCACCAAAAACTCAAGATTGTCTGATTTCCGTGTGTAATACATGGATTTTAGGGTTATCTAGGGTGTAGAATGCATATTTTGGATCAAAATTACAATTAGAAAAATTCCAAGATGGCCGCCAAAAACTCAAGATTGTCTGATTTCCTTGTGTAATACATAGATATTAGGGTTCACTTAGGGGGGGGGGGCGGTGCTATAGGCAATTTTATCAATGTTGGCCTACTAACTGTAGCCTAGATTATTGAAAAAGGGCTCATCATAGAGAAATTTAACTTTAGAGTGACATGGCACTCTCTCCCAGTAGACAAGTATGTCACTATGCAGTCGATATAGAGCTAAATGTTAGATTTTTAATAGATGTAATAGCCATATACCAGTACTGACATAGCCCACTCCTTTAGTTAACATTAGTGTTACTCTATAGTAGCTGTAGTTTTAAACCGCTATTTATTAAGGTATAGACCCTGAACTCGCATCAAACACGTGGCTACCTTGGTCTTGTCAACTGAATAATGATTCAAGGAGAATTCTCGAGCATGACATTTCAAAAAGACAAATGATAATGCCAATTGGCTACTTTGCCATTTGGATTTGAAACCCGACATTTCTTTCAATCTCATAAAACACACAATTAGATTTCACGGCCCTATCACTAAGGACCATACGAATTTGTGAAATAGATGTCATATTGATTGGCTCAAGGTCCCCCATGAGTCATATGTTACGGGAGATGAGACCTTCAGAAGTTCTGTAGGACAATTTGTACGTTCTGCCCTGCATGATATATAGGTCAAGAAATGTATAGAACCTAGATCAGAAATTACAGTTGGACAATAGAAATCCAAAATACAATCCCTGAAGCGGTCAAAATACGTTCAATATAGAAAAGTTTACCAGGAGGAAGCATTAGATCAAGGTTATCCAGAAATCGTACAACATAAATATTTGAAGCAAAAGTTGTCACAAAATGCCTGAAAAGTGGTATTGTAGTATAGCCGTAGGGGTCAATGTTAAAATACAACCTTCAACTTACTTGAACTGTCCTGAGCCTTTTTTCCCCCTCATACCATCTCCCCTTAGACTCTCCGCTCTGACTCACCCCGCTGACTCTCTCCTCTCGCAGACTTACCCCTTCAGACTTTTTCCCCTAAGACTCTCTTGAACTCTGCCCCCTCGTCTATTTCACCTCACTCTCCCCTTTCTTACATACCAGTTTCTACTATCTATGACTCCTATTCTCATCCTGTTATTGACCCAGGGGCACTACTGTGCCTCAGGGTCTTATACGACGGTTCTCAACCCAATTTAAGACATTTTTCCCATCACTTGTACCTCGAATAATTCAGCAAATAAATCTTCCTGCCAAAGAAATGTCTGTGTTTTGAGTCGTACAGCTCAATGCCAATCTCCCCATACCAATATTGTAAATGTGGGTTTCCTCAAATTCTCAAAAAAGGCATTTAAAAAAGTGTCACTTTTGGCTTTTTTTTCACTAATTTCTTTAGCATTGCAGGTATAGGAAAAACCTCCCTCTTATGCCCTCCACCAACTTGTTGAACCCATAGAGTTCCATGTTAAAGCAGCCAGGAACGCTTTTTTGAGACGCTATATGAGACGCTTTGTGAGTACCTCCCTCTAATAATTTTTTTTTTTTTTTTTTTTTTTTTTCAAACTTCGTTTTTTCCGAACTTCGTTTTTTCCAAACTTAGTTTTTTCCAATTTTTTTCCCTCCCTCCCTCCCTCCCTCCCTCCCTCCCTCCCTCCCTCCCTCCCTCCCTCTCTCTCTCTCTCCCTCTCCCCCTCCCCCTCTCCCTCTCCCTCTCCCTCTCCCCCTCCCCCTCCCCCTCCCCCTCCCCCTCTCCCTCTCCCTCTCCCTCTCCCTCTCCCTCTCCCTCTCCCTCTCCCTCTCCCTCTCCCTCTCCCTCTCCCTCTCCCTCTCCCTCCCCTGGGTCACATGTGATGCCAATCGCCAATACCATTCATTGACTCAGTGTAAATCATCCCTGAGTAATATACGTCTACCAATTTTGCATTTTAAGACAATTTTGAGACATGGGAGAATCGTTGTCTTTCAGTTATTATTCGAGATAGACAAACTGGGAAAAAATGAAGAGATAGGCAAGATCAGGGGACACAATTTTCCTTCGAGAATTTTTTTTAAATCTCATTTTTTCTTTGAGATATTCAACTGCGATCTTTAACAAATTTTTTTCTCTCTTTCGCTACTATGTAAATATACTAAAAAAAAGCTACCACCCCTGCTGGGCACCCCATAGACTCCAAGGCATTAACTTTTTGGGTGGAAGATAGAAATGGAATTTTCAACCATTCTGCTGCTATTTCTCTCTTCTATCCCCAAACCGGGCAAAAACTGGGCATATTATACCACAAGCACCAGATACATGGTAGAAAACATGGGGTGTGCAAGCTTTCACAAACAGTGGGTCAATTTGCCTATCACGGTCTGGGGAGGGGGGTGGAGAAATCAGTTTTCATTTCACACAAAGAGTGTCAGGAAATGATACAAGGGGAAGGACAAACCCCCTGCCCTCCCCCCCCCCCCCCCCCCCCCACATGAAAAATATAAAAGTCATAATTTTGGGTTTTGGTGAATAGATTTGGTGAACAAGATTTTTGTTTCTTTTAAAGTCTCTAGTACAACCCACACTCGCCAGGTCCATCTTGGACCATCTGTGATCATCCAATGGGGTCCATAAAGCATACGTAATTTTCGTACTGCGCGAGATCTCAACCGTCAACGTGTGCAGAGCAAAATTGTACCACCCATATCTTCGCCGTTTATTGTCCGATTGACTCACTTTTTGGTAGGGACAGAAGGCGGTACATGCCCGCAGCCTGCAACTGTCGTGCAGACCCACCTGTACACCCACACCCACCTGCTGTCCCACACCCACCTGCTGTCCCACACCCACCTGCTCACCCACACCCACCTGCTGGCCTGAATGGGAATAACATACATGTATGACACATGACTTGAGGGTACTTTTTAACAAGGAATTCATTTCTGATGCCAGTATTGACCAATGAAAGATTATAAGGGAGTACTATATCTAAGTACATAAGTTACATATCCATCTAACCCTGAGTCATCTGTGAGGCCACTCACACACTCAATCTTTGTTTACTATACTGTACCCTATTTTCCCTTCCTGCACAAACACTTCTAGGAATATGGGTACTTTGTTATGAGTCAACATTACTATCTGTAAAGGGATTACCATGTACTGGGAATCCCTGAATGACGTCAATGATCCATACTATCCATGACGTCACTAGCGGTGATGTTGGCCTCCCCTGGTAGACTCTCCCTGCAGACCTTCCTCACAGACTCTGCCCTCTGACTTGGAACTCTCCCCACATCCCATGGAGTCTCTGCCTGTAGACTCTACCCTTGGACTTTTGGACTCTCCCCCCTCAGACTCTCTCCCTCTGACTTTCCACCCATAGACTTTCCACCCTCGGACTGTGCCTTCAGACTCTCTCCTCTGAATCTCCTTCTGGACTCTCCTCTTGCGGACCCTCTCCTCTCGACTCATCTTGGATTCCCCTCGGACTCTCCTATTGGACACTCCCATCGGACTCTTTCTCTCCAGACTCTCTACTCTGTACATATTGCTATTGTTTTAGCAACCTCAAACTCATAGACGACTCTTGGACTCTCCTCTCAGACTCTCATCAGGCTCTCCCCTCGGACCCTCCCCTCGAACCCTCTCCCCTTGGACTCTCTTCACTCAGACCCTCTTACCTCACACTCTCTCCCCTTGGTATTAACCATGGGTTACCAGAGTCTTGGGTCACATGTGATGTAAATCACTCAATCTTTTCATTATGAACCATTGCGATCGTAATATTACCTTTTGGCAAGATTCCAGCAATCTATTAGATAATGACAGACTGTTGTACGATGCAAACTTTTGTCACGAGTTGACTTAAGAAAAGGTTCTACTAAATTAAGAACACAGTGCAGCCAACCACAATTAGAGGATGGAATTATGGTTAGCATGAACGATATACTAGTACATGTGAACCAAATGATGGTGGGGCAGGGATACAAGGAGCCAGACGTATACATCACCTCTTTTCACAGATGGTGGCTTTCTCAGGGCACATCAAAAAAGTATAAGTTGACATGCGACAACGTCAACAGCAGCGGTAGCTAGGCTTGCACTGTATGAGTATTGCTATTATAAAGCAACGGAAGCCCTAAGCTATAATAAAATGAAATCGCCATTGAAGAGGTCATAGGCAGGTAAAACGTGGGTGGTGTCCTCAGTCTGATTCTCTAAGTGAAAGTGCATGGATGGGGGGTTGGGTGAGTCACCTATTTGGGTCTAACTGTGCTCGATAACTGCCTTTAATACCTTCTATTAAAGAGAGAAATATGAAAGTAAAATTGCAATGTTTAGTATAGCTAGTGGCTGCTGATGTCCATGGACTCTCAGCCTTAATCAAGTTAAAGTTTAAAATGTACTGCATTTGACGTCGAGCGAAATGTTCCTCGTTTTACAGTAGATGCTTATTCTACTACTAATACCTGGTGAAAGGTCCTGGGTCCTTTTTGATCCAAAATATGTCTTATTTTCATTTGAAAAAATAGGGATTTTTTTAAACAATAGTGTGCACCCCCTTCTGGATCCACCCCTGACATGCCATGTGTCACATGTTAGTATTTGCTCAATTCAACCCTACCCATGTCTATACAACTCATATTGATGACGGTAACATTTTCTCATTTCAGGAGCATGTCTCAGCATCGTGGCCTCCTGCGTCCAGCTATGCCGCACAATCAAAGAGTTAGCCTACGACAACATGAACACTAATCAACGGGACCGTATAGGGCTGTGTACCGAGTCCATATCCAAAGCATCTAGTCAGCTGGCCTCGGCCCTTCTTCAGCATAATGTGAGCGACACCAAGTCACCAGGAGTCCAACAGAACTCCAACAGATAGCAGAGCTGTCATAACTACCACATAGACTATATAATATATCTATATATCACTCATCATCAGTGCCATGCGTTGTCATCATTGGATTCCATACATTGTCAACAACTCTTTCATTTCTGCCTAATAAGTAATATGTGCACACCTATAGCCATGGATCTATGCTCCTAGAAGAATGATAGTATAGACTGCCTATTGTCATGTATGCCATCATACATACCTTGACTAATATTCTACCTGACTACCAAATATCTTCTAATTGGATAACTCCAAAGTCCATCCTCTCCAAAGTCCATCCTTTAAAATCTTATCCCACGAACACCTAATATAAATTCACGAGCGTTTCTCGTCTGGAATGATACCATATAGGACAGTAAGCCTACAAAGGGTGGGTGATATCAGAGAGGTTCTGATGAAGATTGGTGCCGTATTAGCACAGGGTGTAGAGGTGGCCTGTGTGTCTGAGTACGCTGACCTGTGAGGGGTGGGTGTCTGTGGATGGGACGAGGGCTGATGGCCGCCTCCACCCAATACGCCTTGATACCTATACCAGTTAAGACCCCCCACCCGTCACCTGGAGGCGCTCGACAGGTCCCTGATCCCCTGGAGCAGCACCTCACAGGGACCAGACTCATTACCCTGTCTGACCCCCGCCCCCACCCTGGAGGATCTGTGGCCCCGAGCCGAGCCCCATCTGAAGCTGTACCGGGATCCATACCGCACCGACCCGAGATGAAAGGACGCGAGCCGCCGCCGCCAAGACTGGGATGTGACGGGTGACCACCAACGGCCTTAAGGATCCAACACCTTGTGAAGAGGTAAGTAAGGGCAACAGATACCGAGTTAACATCGACTTATCTATATCTGGTAGCTAGTGTAGTAAGTACACCAAGATATATAAGGTTATTATGCTTAAGGATCTGCAGTTAACCGACACTACGTTTCTCTGTTAATTTAATGGATTGAAAGTGCATATAATTATACGTTTGTACATGGGGAAAGAAGTATTTACTGTGTAAGTTCAAATAAGTTTTTTTTAATTAAAAGAAATTCATCTGAATGGTAAATAAATGATTACCTTTAGTCTTAGCACCTATATCTATGAATTGCTGTCTACTTAATTAGTGGATTTTATTTATGGGAATATGTGTTAAATCTATGTCGAGATTTCATCTCGTTTAGGAGTTTGCACGACCACGCCCACTTGAAATGCACTAAATTAGACGTGTTACCTAGGCGTTACAAAGCACACCGGCTATTAGACACGCCAGTTGCCTCGTCTAAGTGTGTCTTCCTAACATGTCGTATTAAAGATAGGGCTAATGACCGTTAAGCATGTGTACACCAATTGCACTCATCATGCAAGGATCGGCTATCAGCGATCGGTTAAGGTGTTATATCATGAGATATGAGACATTCTATTATAAATCAATCTCCTATATTATTTCTTTTGGCAACTCAAGTAGGCCCTTTTAGAGCTACTATATACTTTTATAGATGACACATGCTATGCAGGCTTCTATAGTTATATACTAAATATTAAAGTATGTACTAAAACTAGGGTCCTATGTATCAAAATAATAAAAGCGATATTATCATACAATCAACCAGTTTCATAGAGTTTAGATATTGACGATATGTATAAATCCAACATTTAACAAGTACATGTATGGAGGGAACAATTTTTAAAAAGTATGAAACTCGAGTGAAATAGTTATACCTTCTGTTGTAATTGAAGTGTACACAAAATGCTTACATCTGACTCGACATATATCTATTAAAAAACGACAGAGTCCAAGCGATAGGCTACCTTTTAAAGATTTACGCCGGTGGTATCAAAAGGCACCCTGATATAGTGGAGAACCCTGCTTTGTAGTAACCAGATGCTATTTACATCGGGTATTTACATGGCTTATCTACGTCTGTGTGAAAGCGTCATCAAGCCAGGGTTCAGATTGGAAAGAAAGCAAGGAGAGGTCCGTCCAAGAACAAATCAATCAATAACACATGCAAAAAAAACACATAGAAAGGTGTGTTAGTTGTCAGCTGACTCAAACATGATTGTAAATGTTATTTATGTAATAGACAGACTAGAAAATATAACTATAGTAGAGTGGCAGGCACCCTATCAGGGTGCCAGCCAGTTTACTGTGGTTATTTTGAGTTAGCCTCTCATAACCATTGGCTATCTGTTTTAAACCACAGCTGTAAGGTTATGTGAGTCTAAGTAGAAATAACCAAGGTGTGAATTCCTTTGTCTTAGTCCTCCGCTTTGGTTTAAACAGAAATAACCAAGGTGTGAACTCCTTTGTATTAGCCCTCCGCTGTGGTTAAAGTATGATGGTTTTACAAAGGTAAAACAATATCCAGAAAGGTTGAAACCAGATATATTGACCATAATATGATTTAAAATATAGATTCGACTGTTTACCTACCTATTTAAAACGGCAATCAACTATATATATTTACAGTTTACATCGTTTATTGTGCTGCTCCAGCCAAGTTCTCAAACCTTTTTTTTCTACATTCAAAAACGCTGAATAGTGAAAATATATGCATTGGCGTACAATACAGCATATAGGCCACTGTATGCAATCCGCCCCAGTCCCATAGAGAGATCGAGTTTTTGCTGAGACCACTCATTACTCACACTGACACCTGGCGGCCACACCCCTGATAACGGCCCCCCACTGGGAGACCTTGTAATGAATGACCCATATATACCACGGCCTGACCTTTGGATCATTGAAAAGCATACAGTATCATTGGGGTGAACTCTCTGTATCGTGCTGACCTGGTATAGTGTCCCTATAGTGTTGCTGCTCCCATGGAGTAGGCTCTCACGTTACGCCCATTCATACATCACATAGCATACCTCCCCGCTGCTGCAGGTGACCTTGCCTATTGTGGTGCTGTCCTACAGTGTTTATAACCCACTCTTCCCACTGGAGAGATCCAGGGGAGATAGTGGCGGGAACCTGGGGTGGGAAGCCTCGGTGACAGTCGACTGCATGGGTCATTTCATTTATACCTGGCCAGGTACCCGGGCAGATTGATGCCCCTCATCCCCCACCCCCATTGTGTAAGAATGTACAGGGTTGCCACTTCATCTCAAGGGAAGTTCTATAGTCATGGTCCATACCCGTGTTTAACGCTACATTATAAAGAAAATCCCTTGAAATTATGGAGAAATTTTCAATTTGGCAGGATCACTGTAATCATGGTTTTATACTATGAACCAATGTAAAACTGATCAATTTTACAGTAGGCATCAGTAAACCAGTACAGTGAAACCCCGTTATTTCTTTAGTTTTACGGTGAAATTCTAACTCATGGGTAATTCTGTCTTTTCCTACTAGGTGACAGCCTGGTTCATGATGAGACTTTTCTAAAGGTTCTAAATTTTAAGGCGATATAAATGTGTTCAAATGCCAATGCATGTATTTGTCAATAATTCTATTTATTACTACATAAGTACCATTAAATACAAAGTAGTATATTACCATGTAATCTTTGGCTCAGGTAACATTACTACAAATGTATAGGATGCAAGATGTTTAGGAGTTCTCGGTGTTCTTCTATGACGGGTAAAATGTACGTAGTCACCCAAAACATGTGTCTCAAGTGTCCGTTTTCCAGTATTGCTCTATATCCACATAAAACAATCACAACATTTTAATTAAATCGCTCTGAAGTGAAAGTGCTCCACTCCAATGCAAGTACATGATACTTATATTGTCCGAATATACCTATGTTTTAGTTGAGATACTTCGGAAGTTTTCTAGCTTCTAATATGATATAACGTTCCTTAAAGGGACAGTGTATACGTGGGTTTATCCGCCATTGCTGGCCGTTTTGGGTGACCTTTACCCTGCTTTGCATAGTGGATCCCGCCCACAGGATACTGGATCCCGCCCACAGGTTACTGCTGGTCATGGTATGCAAAATACCTAAGAATCTGGGTCACCTGAAGTGACCTCTGTGTACCACTTTCAATACACCTCGGTGAATTGTAGTTTGGAGTGGTCATTATTGTAAACATTGTGATGGGGGGGGGGGGGTTATGTTATAGCATTGGGATAATAGGGACAGGTACAGGTAGGGTATACAGGTCTAGGCGACTCATTTTTTCGCCAGACATAATTATTGTTGTGTAGATTACAAGTTATAGTAATTCATATACTGATGGATTGGTGGGTCATATAAATCGTGCATATATACTATATTCAGCCCTTCTCATTGAAAACTACCGTAAAACCTCGCATAGAAGCCGCGGCTTGTACGCAAATCAGACTCAGCTTTTTTTGATACCAAACATGCCTATAAAGGGTGCGACTTATAAAAGAGTTTTTATATGTATAATACAGTACTAAATAAGGAATTTTCAGAGCCCCTCTGCGGCTTATATTATTTGTCAAAGTTAGGGGTGCGGCTAATACGAGAGTTAGGCTTATACGCAAGGTTTTACGGTAATTGAAATACGTTTTATGTAGCATTCCGATACATTTTTGATTAGAGAACCATTGTTTATCAATTAGTCTCATGTATAACTCTCTATTGTCCCTATCTATCTATGACCAGTCCCTTACCCTACACCCAGTTCGGACAGCTGAGTGGTGTTGCTGCCTGCAGAGTTATATAACTGATCAGTGAAGTCACTTGATCCCCACCACCCCATTACAGGTAGGCATCACTGCTGTCCTTGCTGTGAATGCACATGTTCAAATGCAATGTGTACCCCCACCTCATGTTTCCTGTATCCTATATAAGGTAGTTATATATAGAATCCATAACATGCATGGCGACCTGGGCTGTTTTCCAGGCAACCTGGCGACCTGGTACAATAATATAAGCGACCTGGCGACTTTTGGAAAAGTTTGACTATAGCATAAATGGTCTAAAAAGGCGACTTTTTGACCTGGGCCCTTTAATTTCGGCGACTTTCCGGCCTGAGGGGGGGGGGCCCTCTGCACCCCCCCAATACATTGTGGTTAGGCCCCTAACTCCAGAGCAGTGCATCACGGATGAACTTCTTATCACTCCCTTTGTTCTAGGTGTGAGAGGAGGAGATTGGCTTGATAGGTATTTGATAAGGGTATGGGGATATAGCCCCCGACTACCTGAGCCACCTAGGTATGCTAGTGCCGTATAAGAGGGCATAGGTATGGCACAAGCAGGGGAGAGGTGGGACACAGCCAGGTTACCGGTAAGCTACAGGTATAGCAGAGGTTAGGGTTTCCTCTGCTGCTACGTCACAGGGCCTGGAATGGGGGGCAAACACAGGCCACCACGTGGTTGGGTAGTTTTACCATGATAGTAACATTACCCCTTACTCAGTACTGTATTTCAATACATTCTAATTGGGCCCTAATAATAGTCTTCACTATAAGGCCACCTTTTTTTGATAACTTGGATTATGGGCACTCAGAGCAAATTTTTTTTTTTTTGGGGGGGGGGGGCAGGAGGAAAAAAACACAATAAGAAGGTGCCCTTCAGTACTGAAATTTCCAGTGGGCGGAAGGAAAAAAAACTTAAAAAAAACTAGAAAAGTCTTCTTTTGGCTTTCAAATGAAGGTATATTGAGAAATATTCCCAACTATTCCCATTTTGAAGGTCTAGTTCTGGGTGTGTGCTAGTCAGCATGTACTTTTTTTTTTTTTGCTAAAATTCTCAAAAAATCCCAGCGGAGGGGGGGGGGGGGGGAATTTTAAATAAACTTTTTTTTTTTTTGCAATATGCCAAAATTCACATTGGCGGATCCGTAATCCAAATTATCAGAATAAAACGATGAGATGTGCCTATTTTTATAATAGTTCCTATCAGTGCATCAATCTAACTGGGTGAGATATGGTTCATATACCATATAAAGTTACACCCACGTGGCTTTCGTTTGCCCCCCACTGTTCTATTATTGGGTGTAATCTACAACTCTAACCTTTGCTATAGGACAGGGGTCGGGTCCAGGTAGGGGGCTCCCACTCATGCCCTCAAGGACAGTTCCTCTTCATTGAACCGTGACGACCTACTTCTTCACTGAGGTGCCACCTGGTGTGTGCTTTTAATACCTACAGACTGGGTCAACTGGGCGTGACCAATTATGGGACAGTGGCGTCAGTAGTGGCAAGCTGAGGTATGCTCTGACTCTTTAATGTCACCCTCGTTGTTCATGAAATTGTTGTGTATGGGAGCTATTATCTACTTCCCCTCATTACAGCCATCCTATATAGACCAATCATAAAAAAGACTAATATAGCTAATCTAAACACTAACATATATGTATACATGTACACATCCCAGTTAAATGGAAATTCGTGATTAGCACCTATAATCATGTGATGGCATATAATACGAAAAACAACCTCGTCAGCCTATTGGGAATTAAATTCTCGTCTAGTGGAACGAAGTGAAAGGTACCTTTGTATTTAAGCTTCTCATTTGTTAATAGCGTCACATACTCAGAGATCACAGCAAAGATAATATACAATCCTTGCATCCAAATGTATACACCACTAGAATCTGAGAATTAGCCTACCGAGGGTATTACCGGTACTATCCATTACTGATATTCTTATCAGAATGGGGATGGAATCTCTACTAGCAAAGTAAAATGGGGCAACATTTCTTATTCCGGTGAATGGTATACAGTCGCGGTTTACAATAGAAGCAAATTGTGTCTGATAGTCCACCAACCTGTGAGAGGGGAGATATCATATTGCAAAGCAGACATCCCCCCGCCTTGCCCGGCCAGATAAAAAGATCGCCATGGAGCACTTAGGGAGCGATCATTTTTTGACAATAGGGGTCGCATCCCCCACCCCTCTAGAGGGGTCTACACGCCCCCCCCCCCCCGCCCCCCACCTCCCGGCGGGTCGGAAATCGGCACGCGCACAGGCCCTTTGAAGTATAATAATGCGCATGCCTTTTCAAAGAAACCAGGTGAAATTTGCACCCCCCCCCCCTACCTCCCGGTCAAAAACTCCACCCCCCCCCCCCCCCCAGGCTGTTCTTAATAAATGATCACTCCCTTGATATGCCTAAAAGCATCGCTGATTGCTGGCTGAGGCATCCGTATACATGTGGGGACGCTGTAAAGTGGTTTATAAGAGGCAGAATGGCTGGCTGAGTTACCAGTGTGACATACCTGATGGGTGGGGCAAACAAACATAATGTTATTTTATATTTTAGCTAGAACAATGACTACAGGTCGTTGACTCAGGGCTTCCCTGAATGTAGGGAGACACTTCTTGGTCTTGATTTTAAAAGACTCCTTTGTGTGAAACCCTACCTCACTTTGGTTACTATAAAGAAGGCTAAATAGGGATGAAGTAGCTATACGGCAAAATGTACATCATTTTGATCGCTGTGGTAGGACTAAATTGGGATTCAATATGTCTTGGTCTGAACGCATCCTCGGTGATGACTGGTCAATATAGTCATGTCATGCGTCCATCTTTCACATTTTAGTCCATTTTATGGTTAGGGTAAGGGTTTCACTACACTAGTTTTTGAGCCGACCCAGCCCAGGACTAGTATTACACGCTCTATCTTTCCAAGTACTATGTCATTACAATTGAAATACGGTATCTGTGATGTAAACAGGGGTGGGCAGCTGTCGCCATGTCGCCAAAAAGTGGCGACACTGGCATTGGAATTGGCGACAATACCCCCCTAAGCCCAAGCTTTTCAAAACTGAAAGAATTTTGAAAATCGTCCACTTAGAACCAAAGTTATGATACATTTTTAAATTGCACTAAAATACATTATTTTGACTTCAATATTTTTAAAATTCCCCAAGTTTTTAATATGAGCCAAAGTATTATGTGCCAAAATACATCAGAATGCACCATTTTAGGTAAAGATTTTCAAATTGCACTACAATACATTATTTGACTTCAATATTTTTAAAATTTTCCAATTTCTTAATATGAGCCAAAGTTTTATGTGCCAAAATGCATCAGAATGCACCATTTTAGATAAAGATTTTCAAATTGCACTAAAATACATTATTTGACTTCAATATTTAAAAAAATTTCCACATTTTTAATATGAGCCAAAGTATTATGTGCCAAAATGCATCAGAATGCACCATTTTAGGTAAAAATTTTCAAAAATGTCCAAACCATTTTCCTCCAAAAACAATGTGCCAGTCCCAATAATAAGAGGAAAATTACAGAATGGAGCAATAATATATCTTGTGCCAAAATGCACCAGAACACACCATTTTATGTGTCGACTTCCGAAATTTTCTTATGGGGTTAGGAGGGGGATTAGGGGCACATCCCCTGCTGCGCTTTGTGAAAAATGCCCTTTTTTTGCATATCCTTCCAATACATGTCTTGGCTACAACCAGTCCTGTATTGGCTCCGGGGTTTTCGGATATGCCCACCCCTGGTAAATCAAATATCAACATTTAACATAGATTTTCCAGGGATCCTGCACACCCTGCTTTAAGCCTTTTGATGCCCAACCCAGAGCGAAAAGTGCACTCCCATCTCCCACCTTTCTTATATTGACCTCCCCCCTTGGGCTACTAATGCCCCACCCAACTTCTCCCAGAGACCTGAAAAGGGTATCTGGTCGTAGAACTGACTGGGTTCGCCTGGTAGCTTCATGAGTAGCCAATTCTCTAATAGGAACGTTAAGGAGCGAGGATGTTGGATCTTTTAAAGGTCAAGTGCTTAAAAGTCAGCTTAATAAATGAAAGCGTAGGAGCTATAACTATGAAAATGAGTTTCTTGATGAACCTTTAATAAAGAATTTTATGGATAAAAGTCAGTTTCATGCAGTATAGTCGGGTTGCGCCGTTCTGGATGTGTTATGCTTATGCTACCCTCACCCAAGCTCTGAGGCGGGACTACATGCTGCCACAGACTGTTACAGAGTTCAAGGGGAGAAGGTAAGCTTCTTGCAGAACTGGGCCTACATGAATGTTCAGAAATTGGTCAGGAACTGTAAGCAGTGCTCTCGTTCAGCTTCATGAAATGGGCATATAAGATAGGGGTGGTCAAAGGTTTAATGCTTCATTCAAAATTGGGATTTAAGTAACGTTTGTGTGAGCCTAAAGTTAAAATGGCATCGAGCAAGAGTGCATGGGGTTTTAAGACGTCAAGGAGTGCCCAAAGTTAGCCTTTGAGATGTTTTTGTGGTCCTTTACTTCAGGAACTTTAACGAGAGATAAGCCAAAGAAACATGTATAGCATGTGTTAAGATATCGCCATATTATAGCTCCCAACGTTTGCATATGTGTATTGGATATGTTAGTAAATAAGTACGTTGACTATTTCCAACAATGGGGACCTCCTGTATGGGTGATGTCGAATAACTATTGCACTAGACGTAGGGTGGAGTACATTCTGAACTACACTGCACCACTAAGATGTATACAGTATAGTTCTCGAAGACGTGCGTGGCATAGAAATCATCTTATAATGTGTCCATTTCTGAGGTGGCCCTGAAAATTTTACTAAGAATACAAGTTTGTTGTGAGCTGAACTTAAAATGTCAAGATGATGAATCGTATTGCAAATGTTCTAACGTGAAGGTTATGTACTGGAATCTAATCACGGGCTATTCTATCAAGTCTTCCAGTATTGACTTAATGAAATAATAAAACATTGATGATCTCAGTGCCATTTAGACCTTTTCTTTACCTTTCCCACCCGATCCGTATTAAGAATGCACTCAGTGCAATTTATCTTTGAATATAGATGTAGTACTCAGTATTTCATTTGACCATTGTAGCTCACAGTTCGACTCAACAACCCGTAAAATTGGGTAGACCTTAGGTACCCCGCACCATTGTTTTCTGTCATGTCTAGAATTGAGACCATGTGATATTGTCCCACTTTTATTGCATTTTAGAACATATATAACTAGTGCTATCTATCACTATCCCGACCATCTATTATTTACAATAGTGCCCACTACCCCACACACAGGCATCATAAAAAGTTTATCTTTGACTGATTTGCCCAGTGTTATATTAGCTGAGATGAGCCGTGATATTGGCAGCCAGGTATATAGATGACTGTGTTTTTATGTCGGCCACCCGCCGCTGAGGTGCGCTGTGGTGGCATACTTTGTCGTTTTGGTCCAGCAGCATAAACTAGGCGTGGCCACTAAAACGGCCCACTGCGCCTAGAACTGGGCTGTGCACTGGGCAGGCTATATAGAGGTGGCATTCAGGGGAGGGCCTGTGTGGTGTTTTATTCAGCAGCGACCCAGTGAGCACCGTGAGATGGGTCTGTACCAGTGTGTACTATAGACCTGACTCTGGGTGCTGCTGGTGGTGTGTCAAGGGACAGATCATCTTTCACCCTGCCCACCCCTTTGTAATATACAGGCAACCTGCTGTAGGTTATCCTCACGGCTAGGTTCATGTGATAAAAAAATATCAGTAGGTTATCTGAAGAGCCAGGTTCATGTAACAACCTGTTGTAGGTTGCCAGGTCCATGTGACAACCTGCCATATGTTATCCTGACGGCCAGGTTCATGTGACAACCTGCTGTAGGTTATCCTGACGGCCAGGTTCATGTAACAACCTGTTGTAGGTTGCCAGGTCCATGTGACAACCTGCCGTAGGTTATTCTGACGGCCAGGTCCATGTGACAACCTGCCGTAGGTTATTCTGACGGCCAGGTTCATGTGACAACGTGCCGTAGGTTATTCTGACGGCCAGGTTCATGTGACAACCTGCCGTAGGTTATTCTGACGGCCAGGTTCATGTAACAACCTGCTGCATGTTATCCTGACAGTTAGATTCATGTAGCAAGCGGCTGTAGGTTATCCTGATGGCCAGGTTCATGTAACAACCTGTTGTAGGTTGCCAGGTCCATGTGACAACCTGCCGTAGGTTATTCTGACGGCCAGGTCCATGTGACAACCTGCCGTAGGTTATTCTGACGGCCAGGTTCATGTGACAACGTGCCGTAGGTTATTCTGACGGCCAGGTTCATGTGACAACCTGCCGTAGGTTATTCTGACGGCCAGGTCCATGTGACAACCTGCCGTAGGTTATTCTGACTGCCAGGTTCATGTGACAACCTGCTGTAGGTTATCATAAGGGCCAAGTTCATGATTATAACATTCTGATAACGGTTATCCTGACGGCCAGGTTCATGACAAATGTAGCGAAAATGGTAAGGTAGTACACCCTGTGTCGTGCACATCACGGCAAAGTCTCTATGCGTTTTTTTTTAAACCAGCAGACAGAAAAGTGATATAACAATATAGAGACAAACGTGCCCGCCTCTGCGAAGTTTATGTTCATATAAGATTGAATGTACCCACATACTATATATGCTGATAGATCATTAAATAAAAAGCGTTTCATATACCTTCTTTTTCGATGATGCATATTCGAATATTATCGTGCATTATTAACAGCAAAACTGTACTTTGAATGAGTATATAATCAACCCGGCAATGTAAAACCCCACCTCCACTGTATAATGCCCAGAGCAAGACTTGGGGCCTTTATCCAAAAGGTTTCACATCGATGACATTCTGTTCTTAAAATGTCTTATCAAGCCTTAGTAGTAAGCAGATTATAAGTAATGTAACATCCAACCAGACATCACGCAAAATCTTGCACTGTACTACGATAATGCTATCATATTGTGTTAGACGAGAAATATGACATGGGACTCTTCACTATTGCCTGAACATTGATTATGTCGTACTTGAATTACCAGCTGTATTCCCCACCAAGAGAACCCCGTCCCACCTACTCATTTCTTAACATGTACTGCCCTCCATATAGTATTCCTGTTATTTTTCCACAACTTTAGAAATAGACAAAGTATGAATAATCACATCGTGTAAGGTAATGGATACACGTACTTATTAGATTTTGACTCCAGTAAAGACCAATGGAATGTGGGCTTGACAAGCAGTAGCACAGCCATCACAAATCCGCCCCTCTCGTATTTGCCCAAGGCGGGACTGAGAGAGGGAAAAAAGGCAATAAACTAAAAACGATACTTTCAAGGACGAGCGAATTGATCATGCTATTCGGTGCAAGCGCTTCCTGCATGCTCCACGTTTTGTTGTTATAAAAGATTAATTCACGGACGATTCGACTGGAAAGGAAAATAATCTTTTCCGTGGGAATTGCGAGTTACAAAGGGACTTCTAAACGCCCTGGGGCTTTCAGAAGCGCCACCCGCGGGCAACACACGCAACTAACCCCTGGGTTCATTCAGTAAGGAGAAATATCTCCCGCCGTCCTCAAAGAATGGGTATGTTTTACCAGATTTGTTTGAAAGGGAAACTTTTGGGATAATATATCTTTTTCCCTACTGGTACTCGTTGTGGAGGAGAGCAGCTCCAACCAAAGTAACCAATCCATACATTTCTCCCCCAAAGGGTGCTCCTATTAAAGTGGAAGCCCTCGAGGAGGCAGACTCAGATGCTCAAATTCTCCCATGGAGATGGGCGTGCACTTGACCTTGGGTAAACACGGACAAACCTTTAAAAATGCTGCCAAAAAGGTTGAGACAAAAGCAAGCGAAAGGAATCTTTAGTTCCCATACAAAAATAAACCCACAACAAAGACTCCTCAGTGAGTGCGGCCTGAGGTCGGTGCCACACCCGGTTGTCGTCTGCTCGGCAGCTATTTACCGTGCGTCCCATGTGTCTGGCACACTTACTTCATTGTGTGCCCCACGTGTAATAGACAAGACAGGGACGAACAGAGGTACTCCGGCAATATTCAGTTATGACCTTGGGTAGATCTATTGATTATGGCTAAGGAATTCCTTATACATGTATAGTGAAGAAAGAATTTGAGGATATTAATGTTGTATTCCGATTAACTACTATGGAAAAGTAAAAGAAACTCATGTCAATTATCGCATAGTATGCAGCTTTATCGTTATTGCTAAAGACAAATCGACATTAGCTAGGATCTGAAGAAGAGCATTGAATCTCGAAACGTCATCCCTCATAGCCCTCATCTACTCACCCATGTACCTGCTCAGAGGGTATAAAAACATGGGAAAATTCACATTTAGACCACGTTCCCGAAATAGAAAATACATGTATTGCAGTCACGCTCGTGATCTGACGACCACGTGGCCAACAATACATGTATTAAAGAAAAATACATATGTTCACACCCGGGTTAACACCATCTTCCTGAATAGCTACAGCTGGTTTATGGAGATACATTCTGAGAGTACAGCTTGGTGTATTTGTGTTTCCATATCACAGAGCCAGCGCTGCGAATTCTATTAAAGCAAATACTTGTAAAACCGGTGCAATACGAGATTAGGTTAGTAAGTATCTGCAAATATATGTGTTTATAAAGTGGTATCCACAGCGTTGACACTATATGATTAGAAGTAATACAGAGGTTACGCCCGTGTACATGGAGCCTTATTTACCGGGTGGCAGGGGGTGTGGAAGGTCAGGGTTTGTCCTAGGTGGAGGGTAAATGATGTGTAGGGCCTCGGGTAGGGGCGGGGCCGTACACGTTGTGCTTAGTTAGGACTGTTAATAAACATGGCAGACTATCACGCCGACCCAATCATACACACATTATTACCAGGTCGGCAAGTTGACATACCCGCTCTCTCACATACACACGCACACCCTATCCTCCAGGGTGGAGGCCCTGTCACTCAGGGGGTGTGTCTACTTGTTACACTGGAGGAGATGGGGATGGGCGGTCTATTGTTTTCACACCGCTCTCTGAGTACGGGAGCTGCTCACGAGCAACTCGGTGTGTGGCGCCTTTCTGCGTCCCAATGTTGGGCGTGGATCCCACTTCCCGGATGAACTAAACACTCTCAGACTGCAATTTCTTCAACTATTGTAGAATTGCTGACTACTTTAAGCAGAACATGTTACCCTCATGACCTGTCCAAATCTATAGGAGGGTGGGGGAGGGGGTTTTCTTGACAGGATCAACAACGAAAGTGGCTGTCCCTCTCCATATTCTTTCTGCATGGTAAATATGACACCACACCCTTGAGAATCATGACTATCTTTATGGGGGAGGGGAGGGGAGGGGATTGTATGTATATACTTTGTAACTATAGTATGTATTCGCAGTGACGACAACTGAAAGCGGCTTTATACCTTTCAGCTAGGGCGTAACGACGAGTACTGTCAGACTACACATAGTTAGTTACCGATTTTACCACTTTACTAATCTCAGTATTTACTTTATTTCAGCAGAAGATACAGACGCCTCCAGATGTATGATGTCATACGTTATCACAGTCAAGAAAGAAAGTACCCATGTCAACAACTCCAACGGTGGCTCCAAGAAATGCCTGCCTTAGGCTGTTTCACACTCCATGGTGCATCCACAGGGAGAATTTGGAGAATATGAATAGATATTCAAATATCATATGTGCCATATCTAAAGCATCCCATCAAACTAGGTGAGTCACAAGTACAAATATATGCAGTACAACGATCCTATATACTATTCGGTCCACACCCAATAGTAGATTAGGAGAGAAGAATAGAGAGGAAAAAACACTTTATTCACAAAGTAACCTTTCTGTCACACAAAATGGCAGGCGTTCTTTGGGATAAATCCCATTCAGTTCGACACGACAAGGTGTGGATTGTGCTGGGAGAGCATTCACTTGCCTCCTATATGACATAACTTGTGCTTGGAGAATATGAACCACACTGCTTATATACCCGAACAGTTTCCATATGACAGTATTGACGAGAAGTACCATCTTTGAACTCCCATCCAGATCTTCCATGCTATAACCCCCCCCCCCCCCTCCCCGCCGCTTCATGACCATTTCATAATACAAACATTGTATACCTTAAGTGGTAATACAGGAGAGGGTGATGTCTGCATTTAATCCCTCACCCTATTAAGGACAAGTCGTAGTAATTTAATTATTGGTATGCATCAACGGTTAAATGGCTGACTTCAAATGAATATGTGTGGTGATGGTGATGCTAGGCATAGCCATATTAATCTTAAAATGTGCAAATTCGTTTACCAAATTAGGTCCCAAACTGTTATCATTCCATTAGCTATTTACTGAAATCTTTAAAACTGTTGTCAGCGTCGGAAATCATATAGTTTTTGTGATTTCTTGCAACGTTATCTGTATTGTGGTGCGGCTGAATCACCGGGATAATTAAATATTATCATACGTGGCATTGAAATTGAAATTGAATGACTGTGTACTTGTGAACACATGGGTTTACTACTATACATATAAATGGATCTACGCCTCTAAAACAAGAAGAGCAAAGACGATTTATAATGACATGGTGCGTATATATAAGAGACATGATTTATGATTTTCAATTAAATGACTGTTAATCATAATGCCATCTTTAAAGAAATTGTGATAGAAATACTTACACATATTATGTCAAATGTTAGCTAGTGTGTTTGTGCATGGCATATGATACCAGTATGTGCTTTTTAGACAAAGGTTTGGTGGTCATGCTTTGGCAATACAATAAAAAAGGAACCAGGGTTGAGATCACTACATCTTAATACAAATGTATGCTGGCGTTGCTGTGTGTGAATGTCGTGTGAAGAGATGAGAGATGTATGGGTTATACTAAGATAAAAACAACCTATGAACCTTCTATGAATTTCAGTTATCAAGCTATTTTTCATTGCCAGATCGGTATCTATAGAACAGACACAAGAATTGTGTATTCTGAGCTATAATCATTTATGAGGGGAAACACTTTTTAAAAAGGCCTGGTTCAGTAAAATGTACTCCCCTGCTTTCTGATGTATACGGTGGGTGGTGCCTGTTTGTTTTAAACCTTTAAGGGCCACACAGTGCCTTAGTATGCTTTTCCGTTTGTCGTCATGATGCCGGCCCTAAGGATCGACCAAGGTTGCATTCATACATGATGGCAACAAAATGCATAGCACATTAAAGCACACGGGCACATTAAAGCACCGTGTGGCCCTTAAATGTATTGGCGTGTGTATGTGGATATTGGCTCCGTCAATTAAAAGGTGAAAATGCACAGTTAAGCACAGATAGCTGATAGTTCTTTATACTTCTTGCCTTGTCATTCTTCATCCAATTCCATGTAATTGTATAACCCGCACTACACCCCCAAAGTATTGGTTAGAAAACTCATGTAAGTTTTAATTATTCTTTGTGTCGTTTCGTGAGTATATTCACCTTTAACTGAATTTTAAATAATGTTTGAATATAGACAAATGTACTATTGTTTTAAAATAATCAATACATGTCAGTTTTACTATGGTACACACCATCTCCTCCCATAACAATTGACTATAACCTGGACTGCTTTTTTGTAAAGGACTCTGGGGTTTAACCAATAGCTCCACCCTCACAAGATATCGAAACGGGCCACCAGGATGTTAGAAGCCATATGTTTCCCCATTCTTGTCACGTTAACACTGTAGTAAGCTGGGTTCACTCCATAAGAAGGACATTCTTATGATGTGGACCACTTTGCCAGCCGCCTACGCCGGCATATATCCCTAGGCTGTATTTTGCACTCTATGAGGAAAGTACATATTTCAACAGCTATTAAGCCTAACCCTTCAAGCATGTCCTTGTAATATAAAGTAGAGCAAAATATACACATGGGAAATAAAACAAACGCATACACTCACACACACCCTCCTCTCACAAATAGAAGTTTCTGTAAAGGTTTTCATTGTGCATAAAATGACAGTGAAATATGGACCAGCCCCCATGTACCTAGAAGTAGGCTGCAGGCCGAGTATCGTCCCACCCACCCCGTTAGTAACATGACCTAGCGAAAGAAACATGTATTAGTTCAATTTGACGAAGAGGAAAACATTCATGACTGTTACATATCTGATATACCCAGTATGCTTGGTGAAGAATTATTGTTTTTGAAAATGCACAATCGGCTGTGCTGATACCGATGAGTTGTACACGTTTCCCAGGGCATCCTCTCACATAGCCATAATAATCGTGTGTTTCTTTAATCAACAATCAGTTCTGGGTGCACGACTCACGGTCTGATATGGCTGGTTGGTTACAGAATAGTTTCCACATGAACATGGTACATTTATATTCCCTCACAAAGAGTGTTAACTAGCCAACGGTAGAAACCCAGAGATCGATATTAGAACACTAATAATGTTCCTATGTCGTGTCCATTGCTGCATGGATAATGTCCATAAGTGCCATAGATACTCTGATATCATTTTGGTATATTTGTAAAGCGGACAACACCCCATACCGATAGGAATATTGTTTAACCCTGTTTAAAACCATTCCGGTGACTGGCAGTACCATGTAACATGAACCTGCAAACTGTAGTGCGTTTGGCCCGCAACACTACCGTGGCGGCCTCATTGGTTGTCTACCAGTCTAATGAATATTCTGCAATGTAATGGGATAGATGTTAATGTGTGATTGGAAACCGCCACTGTATAAAATACAAAAATAATAGTGTAATCTATATGTCTATGATTCCACGGATTTCAATATTTCTACCTCATTTTACCCAGAGTATAAGTGAGCTTTTGTGTTCAAGAATATTTCAAGAATCGCTATAATTTGGCAAAAGAGTGATGATACTATTATGTACACTAGAGTAGACGAGATTGCTGTACATGTTACCTGTATATGCAGTATACCATGCTGCCCAAGCACAGGCCGTATGTCCTGATAGCATAGCAATAACAAGCCAGTTATAAAGTACGGTAATAAGAAAAACATTGGATTGCAGTTTAAGTATGTTTAGGAAATTGTACTTCTCTCAACTTCAACTATGTCTTGTGAGCTTCCACATTTCATGCTGCAGTAATTGACTCCTTTTTACCATGGTCACATTTATATTTGTACTTTCTCTTTAATTCAGCTTGCCATTTGTGTGTCCCACCCTGCATTAATGTTAGTACTAATCACAGAAATTATAGTATTTATTGGTGTTTCTCGAGTCGGGAAAATCTAAGCTAGTCATTATTTCAGATGCGCTCTTACGCATAGTTTGCATATTTTGAGAACTGCGGAATGTTCTGTAGTGAGTAGACGCCTAAACTGTACCCTCCCCAAACCTGAGCTTCTGCTTGGGGGGTCTGTAAAAGGGCCGAAGAATGTTGGCAAATTGAATGTAGCGAAATTGCGCTTCAAGTGCTATGAGTGTTATATGACAGTAAGCATGGAAGACGAGTATACATGTAAACCCCCAGTGGGATGGGGGGCATACATCGGGACATCCCTTTACTCTGCCTATACATGTATGCCCTTTCCTATATCCCACCCTTTATCCAATAATGGGGGCCCTAGTCATGAGCTGTTTATGATGGCTGTTTCATGTAATTAACTGCCTATAAGACACCCATGGGTTGCGAAGGGCGTGTGGTGCTCATTGTTGTATCAGAGATAGTACCATTGACACTTCCAATATAGCATATAGTTATACGTGTACAGTGTATGTCTGGTTATCGGATTACGTGTGTAATTATTGTATTTATTTTGTCATCATTTTGAATAAAAATTTAAAAAATCGAGATGATACATAATTGAACTATGATATGTTTTTTCTCTTTTATACCATTGTTCACACTTATAAATATATGTTATGCTCACTGTAATAAATCAAATCGTAAAGATAAGAACATAATATAACATAGGGCTACTCTTATCTGCAGCCTCTGACCGAAATCATCATGTAAATATCCCATAGTGTGGGCCTGAGTATTATCAGAGGCCATCACATGTACACATTACACGTACATACATTGGTGTCAGTGGGGTGGGTAACGCCCACTAATTATAACCTGCACAGACCTCAGTCTGCCCGAGCTAAAAGGTCGTCCTGCCTTAGATCCTCACCTATCTTGGCATGCTCGCCAAATATGGTGCCTCATATCTCTATAATATGTATAGTCTATATATGTAAAGGCCACTGCCGCCATACTGGGTACACTGCGGGGATGATGCCGGGGGATAACATGTGGTAATGTTTTCTGCTGGGGTCTTAATCAGATATCATATGAGCTGAAAGCCTAATGATAAAATGTGCTGAAATAGATACGACGGTAGTTGCTGTCTAGGCATTGCATGATCTGGGACAATGTGAAAGCAGAATTGGGATTTCGATGAATAGAAAACGCTGTTGGTCGTGACTTGAGTGCAGCAGACTGTGTCGGAGGGTGGCTATGTTTGAGCAGTGAAATCACGTCACATGTTTGTTTTGACCAAGGCCTAAAAAGAACCTACTGAGCAAACCTTGGCAATTTTTATCCACGTTTGGGCGGACATTATTATCACATACCGATACTTAATGACACACGTACCAGGTAAAAAAAACACGCATTTAATTATAATAAATTGACCGTAGCTTTACGTCCAGATTCATGTCTTCCTGATGATACAAATGTATAGCAAAACGTCACCGAACATTTTGATAGGTGCGCACAGTGACATAAGAGAGCCAAAATGTGATTCGGAAAAAAAACGTCCAAAAAAAGGTCATAAGGCCAAATATAAAAAAAAGTTTTGTTTCAGGTAACATGGGAAGAAACTCTAGGGTCGGTAGGTCGGATTTTTTTTTTTTTTTTTTACTTTTTTTTTTTTTTACTTCCCCTCTAAAATTGACCCAAAAAAGTGTAAAAATGGAGCGATTTTTTTCCAAAATTTTGTAAACCTAAAATTGACCCCAAAAAAGTCTAAAAATGTCTTCAAAATTGCATAAAAAAACGTAGGGTCGGCCCTGTTCAGATAGGGTCGGTCGGGTGACCAGAAACAAACCTTTTTTTGGCCTAGTCAAAATGTAAAATTGAAAGTCAAAGGTAATTTCAAGTTTGGAATTTTAAATTTTTAAATTCCAAACATCATAACTATCTCTCTTAGACAAGAGTCAGACACTGATTGTATTGGGGAGTGTAATACTAATAAGCGCCCGGCCGCTTATCAATTGCATAAGCCGGTGAGATATACCCCCTTAATTCAATACAATGTACACATACTTAGTTTCTAGTGTACAATGTATATCTATTCATATCAATAATTTCTACAGTGGCGTCTATTCAAGACCGATAATTACTCAAAAAGCCTGCGGTTATTCCAATACTATAGTACATATTATCATATATAGGCAAGGAAATGGAAACAACACAGGAAAGTGCTAGGCGGAAGAGGAGTTTATATATTAAGGTAGAAAGATAGGAAGTGATACAGGTTCAGGAAAAGGTGAGATAGGCAGCCCTTGTAGGGATAGGCAAAATGTTAACTCGGGTATGAGAGTTTGTACTAGACACATAAGTCTACACTGTAAGAAGTAACTGTATTTAAACAGCACACTCTGCTGTCCATTTACAGCACTTCTTGCTGTAGTTGGTACATGTATTATAACTCTTGGCTGCATAATTTACAGCATTATGTCCGGTAAATTGGGTCTACAGCTATGTCGCTGTACATTTACAGTACATTGTGCTTTAAATTTCTGCCACTAGGCGGCAGCAGTATACAATTTGTGTAATATTTATTCCACCCAACCCTTTCCCAGGTCAATAAGCATCACAAACTCTCAAGACATTGTAAAATTAGAATGGATGAGAGAAACCGAATGCAATTACCATAAAGTGTATTGATACTTGCAGAATTGTGTCGAATAATGCAAACAACAGCAAAAGTATAGAATATACACCACATTGGACACATTAGTGGGGAAAGTTGAATAGTTAAGTGCCTGGACTGGGAAAAAGCTGGTATGACATACAGTTCACCTGTATAAAAGCAGGATTAACACCATTACATTGTGTGATATGTATGATCCCAGCTGAAATTGAATTAAAGGCGCACTGAACCCACGACGTCATTTGCGTACAAAACTCGGCAGGGCTAGGTCCTCAACTCAGTGCGCCTTTAATACAGGAAAGTACTCTGTGAAGAAGTTGCTGTACCTTTGCTATATGTTTACAGTAGAAGTTGCTGTAAATTTACAGTAGAAGTTGCTGTACATGTACAGTAAAATCTACTGGAACAAAAGTTGCCAGCAACGTTTGCTCTAGGTGTACAGTACTTACTTCTTACAGTATAGACACAAGTCAGAAACCAGGTTCGATCCATAGTCATTCTCTTATGAAGACTGGCGACGCCCTTACACAGCCCATATGTGAGTTTATACAGGACGAAGGGCGGTGCCTGCATGTGCATATATGAGTTCGCTGTTGGGCCTTTATCCAGTATTCCTTTATGGATATACAGTAACGTCCTTGCCAAAGAAACATGGTAGTAGGTGCATATTTGTCATTGATCCCAAGATGTCATCTTCCGCAGTATAGCCCTGAATGCATTCACGGTAGCATACAGTAAATAGATGGGCAGAATATCCATACAAAAAGGGCTTTCCGAAAATATATCTTCCCCATACTCTCCTGTCGGAGAAAAGATTTATATATACACATTTTAAAGAAGGGTCGAGAGTAACAATAAAATAGAAACCCATACCCATGCCCTATACCTTTATCACAGCACTTACTATCCATTGTAGCCTGGACGCCCAGTGCGTGTCTAATCAACATGCAGCACCCATTGTTGGGGATGATGATTATTTATGCCCCCCACAAAGAAAACTACCCCATGCAATAACAGCCGGTCAATCTATCCACCTTCACGATAGTTGTCAGCCTATCGCGGTCATCACATTGCTGGAGTCATTTCCAGGATAGTAGATGTTCCCCTAAAGGTCTCCACAGTTCATGGGATTCTCGGCATATTCTTATCTGATTATGGTTTGGTGGATTGGGTTCTTAAAATGCTCCTCACATTTTTAAAACTGCAATCCACTCTGCATCCCTCCCTGTCCTCCCTGCCCCCGTGCATCCCTGCATGCTCATCACCTCTGCCCATAGGGGCCATTCAAATATTACGTAACACAATTTTGGCCACTTTTTGACCCCCCCTCCCCCCCTTGTAACACACTGTAACAAAATGCCAGACCCCCCCTCCATAATTACGTAACACAGGCCTGTACCCCCCCCCCCCCCCACATCATTTTGCCCCCCTTCGTTGAACTATAATAACGTAGAGCATTTTGGCTAAAAAGGGGCATAAGGGAGTGTTCATTTATAATTTATAGGGGTGGGTGGGTTTTGGGGGGGGGCATCAAAATTTTCGACCCCTCCTGAGGGGGGGGGTGGTTAAAAATTCTGGTCCCTCTTGAGGGGGGGGGGTGCGTAAACATTTTTAGCAAAAAAAAGCCCGCATTTTACTATAGCTCAAAGGCGGGGGGGCGAAAATTTGTCGTCACCTTCGGCAAGGGGGGGGGCGCGAAAAGTTCCACGCGCTCTCGAGGGGGGGGGCGGAAAAAAAGTTCTCCCCTCCGCGCGAAATCTCACCACCCCCCCTGTAATTAATAAATGAACACTCCCTAATGTTTATCCCTTTAGACTTTTTTACGCTCCCCCCCCCCCTCAGGAGGGGTCTGAAATTTTTACGCCACCTCCCCCAGTAAGGGAGTGTTCATTTATTAATTACAGGGGGGGTGGTGAGAGCGCATGGAACGTTTCATGCCCCCCTCACCGAAGACACAGAATTTTTTTTCGCACCCCCCCCTTTGAACTATAGTAGCGTGTGGGCTTTTTTGCTAAAAAGGGGCTTGAATTTTTACGCCCCCCCCCCCCCTCAAGAGGGGTCCGAATTTTTTACGCCGTTCCCTCAGGAGGGATCGGAAATTTATACGCCCCCCCCCCAAACCCACCACCCCCCCCCGCCCCCTGTAACTGATAAATGAACCACAGACCACAGGTGCAGGGTATAGATTTCCTCAAAGTGTGAAACCAGGTGAAACTTGTCCCCCCTCCCCTCCCAACACCATTATAACCTCCTTAACAACAGGGGGGGTGGTGGATTTGGGGGGGACCAAAAAAAATTGGACCCCTTGAATGGGGGGGACCAAAAAATGTTGGACCCCTCTTGAGGGGGGGGGGACCAAAAAAATTACACCCCTTTTTAGCGGAAAAGCCTGCGCGTTACTATAGCTCAAAGGGGTCGGCCGCGCTCAATTTCAACCTGCCTGGTGGGAGGACTGAAGAATTTTCGACCCCTCTTGTGGGGAGGACCAAAAAAATTCTGACCTGCTCGCACGACAATCCACCGACCCCCCCCCCCCCCCCCCCATTGTTAAAAAATTACCCCTCCCTTAGTGCAAAAAGGGGAGACCTGAGGTTGTGCATCCTCTATCCTGTCCAGTGTTCCAAGATCGGATCGGGGTCAGGAGATGAGTCAATTTCACAAAATCAATACCTTTTTTTGGCAGGGCAGGTAGGGGGGAGGGCCAAAATTTTGTAAACAATATTACAGGGATGAGGTGAGAGAAACATAATGTTGCTGAGACCTGGCTGTTAGATGGTGGTGCATTTTCCCAAATTAGAGATTTCTTTCTTGTATATATATTTTTTGAGAATTGTTATGTAACACTTGGCCAGACCCCCCCCCCCCTCCCCCCTGTAACACTTTGTAACAAACTTCATGACCCCCCCTCCCCCCCTATGCTGTTACGTAATATTTGAATGGCCCCATAGCAGTTTACTCATAGCACTCCCTATTAGGCTCTAACACGTTAAGGGGTGGTGCCACCTGGTGGCACACAGCAGATCTAAATGGTAGGACAAGATGGCACTGAGCCTCTTTGTATAGTCTACTTGGGACCTTTCTTACTGTGTATTTCTGATTAATTAATTTATGGTTTATGCATACATGAAAACTGTGTATCATCCTGTATGCATCTACCAATTCATTTTTTAAAATTTCTTATCATAAAACTGAAATAAATAAGAATTAAAAAACTAAATTCTGCTTGGAGAGTGACCAAATAACTGTATGGAGAGTGAAGGCATGCAGGTAGGACAGAGTCTGTGAGTCTAGCCTCATTGTTGGTAGTACACTGAGAGGGTGCTGTTACTACAGACAGGGTGTGGATTTATCAGGTGTGGTCACTCAGTAGCCCCCCTAAAACAATGGCCATCCCATTAACACTTGGGCACAGGGGTGTGTACAGTGGTCAGCTGCTGGTAGGTGTGAGTGCTCTACACACACACCCCTACCTTCCCCCATGCCAAGAAAGCTGTGAAATCTCGCCAAAGGAGCGAGAAATCTTGCCAAAGGAGCGAGATTTCATGTCCTACAAGATGGCTGCCCCCTTCCAGAGGCTCCACTGGGGCATCGTGTTAGAGCCTAATACCCCCTACACCTCCGCCCTGGACCCCCGTCCCTCTCCCAGCACCCATGTATACATCGTGCCCTGCACCATTGCACCGTCCCATACATCCCTTCCACCTATAGCTTTCCATTGACCCTACAGACATGCATCAATTCACTGGAACTCATAGCTCTGCCTGCACCCTCCCCTACACCCCTCTCTACACACAAGAGTTGCCCCTGCAACCATCCCTGCAATGCTTTTTCTTCTCTGGTCCTCCATGCAGCCATGCCTATCCTCGCCATACATGGACGCATTCAGGAACCTTTTCCCAACCCCTGCTCTGCATTGCAATGCTGTCTTGTACGCAAATACGGGATAGCTCTTCCAGGAGCGCGGACAAACGTTAACAGCATAATGACAAGACGACGACGAGTAAAGTATATTTTGGAAATGTTTATCCTGTGAGTCTTAAAACATTTTATAGACGATACATGTATGTTTGGATAAACACATAAAATATATATATCAGGTAAAACCTTTGACCTGTAAACACAACTAGGTGTAATTGGTACTAACATGTACCTGAGTAATATAGAAGTTATAGTAGATATATATATACGTGGTATGAGTTCACTGTCCAGTATAAAGGTGTGACATGTTGAAACATGGTTGTGACATGCTAACACCGATAAGAATATAGTCAAGATATGTATTCTTGGAGTGGGTGGGAGGGTAAAAGTTTATAAACACGAGTCCCCGTGTTTGTTGAAATTAATGATACGCTGGTTAGTGGTCGGGTACCAGCGGTAGTAGTTCATCGGCGTCCCGTTGGTGGCGCCTGTGTATACTTTTGGCGCGTCTGTCTTTGTCATTATTCAGGAGGTTTGGCAACTCCCTGTAATGACAAGACGACGACGAGTAAAGTATATTTTGGAAATGTTTATCCTGTGAGTCTTAAAACATTTTATAGACGATACATGTATGTTTGGATAAACACATAAAATATATATATCAGGTAAAACCTTTGACCTGTAAACACAACTAGGTGTAATTGGTACTAACATGTACCTGAGTAATATAGAAGTTATAGTAGATATATATATACGTGGTATGAGTTCACTGTCCAGTAGCAAATAGTGTTGACAACTTGTTGGCTACACGTTGAGAGGGAAGTGATGGCACGTATGGTTTGAGGCCGGATACCTTAGACCAGGTACCATGTTTGGCTATGTCTTGCTTTTCAGAACCAGATGCTGAGGCAGCCTGGGATCCACCTCTCCTTAGAGAATGACCAGAAAAGGAGGGTCCATATGGCACATTGAGTTTGACTAGGGCTAGTCTCACCACACTAGTTAACTGAGTAGGTGTGAGACAGCGGCCGTCACTGAGCATAAAGGCTGGAGACGATGTGTGACCCGGTATGAGGGAAGTGTAAGAATCCCAAGCTGCAGCAGGGCAGGCTGGTGAGTCTGGTATTCTGGGAAGTGAAAGCACTGCTGGTTTAGAGCCCGGTGATATGGTTTTTGAGGAACGGATAACCACTGTGAGTCCAGAGGGTGTAGAAGTGATGTCCCCTCTGGTTAAGGTGTGTGGTCCCAACCATAGTGTAGCAGATGGGGCTAGTAAATTTGATGCTCTTAAGAATGAAAAGAAACCTACACATAGGGCTGCTTTAATCGGTACTGCTTCTATCACACCACTGAAGTATTGGCACACTTTAACCAAGTCCTGTGGTGTAAGAGCTGGTGCTGGTGCAGTCTGGTGCGGTTTTAAGTTTATAGCTCCTTTGGCTACTGACAAGGCCTCAAAGGCTCTCAGGCCTGATGTGTCACCACCTCTGGCCTCAATCCATTTTTTAGCCCCAGATGTATAGTTCTGGCGTGATACAGGAGAGGTCAATGAATTTGCCAAAAACTGCTGAAACATGGCCGAATCCTGTATGGAGGGGGACAAGATGTCGACGGAGTAGTAGATAGCAAATGTCAGGTAACACTTGGCTTGCCTAAGCCTGTTAAGGGCAGTCTCGTCAGATACTGAGGCTTTGAAAGAAAGGGAAGCCTGACGACCGAGAGGGCAATCTGGAAATAGAAATAATCATATGGGATCGAATACCGGGAGGGGGTCTGAGGGTTGGACCTGTTGGAGTCCCCTTTCCTGTACTAGTCTGTCGGCTTGTAAGCGCTTGCTGGCGATATGCTGGCGACTGAGGGCGTCCGCCAAGGGTATGTCCTCACCATACTTATGGAGTATGGTTATGGTATGGTCCCTATTGGCGGCGTCCAGCCACAGCTGCCGTGAGCAGCGGGCCAATATGTGGTCCTGGCCCCTTCCTGTGGACAGGGCCTGCTGTGAAGCCATGTTGTCGGTATAGATGACGATGCTCAGTCCCTTACACAGAGGAGGGGTGAGGGTGCGGTAGGCAATCACCAGGTTGACAGCCTCCCTGTGGACTATCAGTGGGAACTTGACCTTTTGGTCCTGGGTATACTCCAGAGAGTAGTAGTGGGAGTTCGAGTTGCCGCCCCCCCACACTAGTGTAGAGTCACATTCAATCTGGAAGGTCTGTGCTGGTGGGCACAAGAAGTGAATCCCATTTGTAAGTCTGGCATAATGCAAAAACCACTGCACATCCAGGAGGAAGCCATTGGTGATGTATGCTGGTGCAGTGAGTGGAGCCTTCCTGAGAGTCTCCAGTATGCGGTTGACAAACTTTCGTGCTGGTCGAATACATTTGGAAACATGTATGATCTTTCCCACTAGTGATTGAATCTTGGGCTTGTAGGCGAATCTAGTTTTGGTCCAAGACACACACTCCTGTTCTAGGTCCTGGAGTTTGTAAGGAGGAACAGTGAGGGTCATGGCCGTGGTGTCGAACACAAAGCCCAACCATTCCATGGTCATTGTAGGAGGCTGACACTTAGCGGGTGATAGGCTGAGGCCTAAATCTTGTGTGAGATCGAGGAAAGCTTTGTAAGCCTGGTCAGCCCCTTCTTGGGTGGATGAAGCCCCACAGAAGTCGTCAAGATACGACAAGGACCAGTGCCCCTTTTTGGCTAGGAGGTATACGACGGCGTTGGTGGTCCTTTGGCAAGCCGAGGAAGATAGGCGCGCGCCAAAAGAGGGGCAAAGGTCTATATAGTACTTTTCTTGGAACTTGAGGCCCAGGAGGGGGAGGTCAGCTGGGTCAGTCCTTAGCTGCCTGTAAGCCCTCGCGAGATCTGCTTTCCAGAGGAAGCAGGAGGGACCGAGGGTCCTCATCTTAGTAGCGAGGTCCTCTACAGATGGGAGGGTATATTGGCACGACTTGCCCTCCAAACAGTTCTTAGTAATGCTGCCATTTATACCCTTGCCATCAGGAAAGGATAAGTCCATCACAACCCTCCTGTCAGCTGAGTCCCTCTTCTTAGTGGTGAGAAGAGGGGCCACACTAGTCCAGGGGGTGAAGGGTGGCGAGTCAAAGGGGCCTAGGAGACCCCCAAGAGTGAGTTCTTTGGTGATGAAGGCCTTGATCTGGTCTGGGTACCTCTCCGCCGAGGTGTGGTTCTTATCCACGGGGGTAGGAGGAGCTCCCCCTGTGAAGCCTACAGGCCAGCCATACCTGAGGTAACTGAGTAAGTCCTTGTCGTGATACTGAGATAATAAAGAGTCCCACACTCGGAGGTTAAGAGCCGAGGGGACTGATATACGAGCCGAGAGGTGATTTGGTAGGCCAGTGTTGTTGATGGCTGAGTACAACAAGCAGTACTGTGGAAACTGATGCCACTGTGAGGGGTCCACCTTAGGCCAGAAGGCAGTCCTGATAGGTGAGTATTGGGTCGGGGTGGGACCTTGTGGTGGGGCCTCGGCGAGAAGTGGGTCACAAAATTCATCTGAGTCATGGTCTGTGTGACGAGGTGTCATAAGTGCCTGTTGGGGGCCGGGTTCCCTGGTAGAGGGGAGTGGCTTGAGTATAACAGGATCTGGAGGCAGGACCAGTTCAGGGCTGACATCTACTTCACTATGACCACCAGTATAACTACCAAGCACAACAGCTGAAGTGGTAATGTCCATGCTCAAGGGGTAGGACGTGTCACAGGTAACCGAGCATAGATCAGTCAAGTTCCTAGGGGGACCCGGTAGGTCTGCACACACTAAAGGAACCCCGGTTTGCTGGCGTGTATCCATGGTAACTGTGGCTGGTAGAGTAGGGCCGGTGGGAGCCGGCCTATGCCCGAAAGGGCTGGGACTGGAACCTGGGGTTGGTCTTGATGTTACAGGCAGGCAGGGAGTGCATGTATATAACCTGCATGTTAGAGCGACACCAGGAGCAGTGGTGTCCATACTGAACACCAAGATCGACATGACCATCCTGTTTCACACAACCTGTTGCAGAGTTAAACTGGTCACAAGGGACATCTGTGCGGTTGATAGAGGACAGGGGCTTCTTCCTGCGCTGTCGTGGGGGACCCTGGGAGCCGGGTTGAGGCTGAGCATAATACTCAAGCTGAGGTTGTGCTGATGGTAGAGGCTGAGCCTTGGGAGCAGGTGGCTGTGCTTTGGGCTTACCGGCCGAGGCTGAAGGAGCAGCGGCGGAGGCTGAGGCCGGGGTGGGGTACAACCTGCCGGCCCTGACCCTAGATGTAGTGTGGCGAAGTGCAGATATCTCAGGGTCGGTCCAGCCAGGGTTAGAAGGGTCAGCCCACCTCATATAACCCTCAGCAACGCCAGTGAGTACCTCCTCAGACCACTCTCTGACCTGCAGCCATTCGAAGTCCTTAGCGTCCTGTAGGACATCATTAAAATGAGCCTCGATCATAGGCCTGTCAGCACTGGGGGTCCGGTTGTCAATAGCGAGCCGACGCAGACCGTACAGATATTCAGGGATTTCCAACAGAGCCAACCCGGTTTTAACACGTGTAGGACCTCTAAATATGAAATCGTGAGGGTGAGATGGTCTACCTTTAATGGACGTAATATGTTGCGCCGTGTCGAGGAGAGCTTGAACCTGTAGTCCCACCGCGGGGTTAGTGGCCTCGCCCATGGACATGGGGAGGTAGCCACTGACAGCCGGGTAGGATGCGGCGACCTGTTGCTGGAGAGTGAGGGGCGCGTTGGCGGTAACCACTGGCGGGGCAGCGGTCGTGGGAGCGCTGACAGCCGTAGTAGGGATGGTTGTGACAGCCGGGGAGGCTGCGGTGTTGACAGCTGCGGCGGCCGAGCCTGCGGCAGCCGGATCTCCAGATGCAACGGGCTGGGAGGTAGGGAGGAGAGCCCGAAGGGCCTGTACCGTGGTGAGTATTTCACCAGAGGTAGATTCGATAGTAGACACTTTCCCATTGACCTCACCAACCTGTGTCTCTAAGGCGCCGACACGGCCCACGAGAGCCCGGTGGTCAGCGACTGACACCGTCTCCGGGGTAGAAGGAGCAGGCGGGACCCTCTTATTACCACGAGGCGTGTCGGTGTCCGGATCATGCGGAGCCTTCCTCTTCACAGCCCGCACTGACTTCCTAACAGGAGCCTTGGGGGGCGGGGGAGGCTTCTTAGGAGGCATCGCTAATGCCGGAGGGTGAAATTAAAGCCGATACCCGGCGATTAAAATATAAAAGTTTATAAACACGAGTCCCCGTGTTTGTTGAAATTAATGATACGCTGGTTAGTGGTCGGGTACCAGCGGTAGTAGTTCATCGGCGTCCCGTTGGTGGCGCCTGTGTATACTTTTGGCGCGTCTGTCTTTGTCATTATTCAGGAGGTTTGGCAACTCCCTGTAATCTTAATCTTGCATCTTAAAATGTCTTAATCTAAGGCAGTCCTGTTTTGTATTGAGACTTGTTTCTGCCACCTAGTGTCACATACCCAAACTATGCTAGCTTGGGTTTGCCTTTATAGTACATGTTTATAACCTACACCCAGATGAGACAACATAAACATCTAAAAGAGAAAAAAACGGGGGTTGGGGTTACATACTAGTCGACTAGTCTATCCTACAATGGACTGTGCAGTTCTTGCCACTACTAGTGGCGTCATCCTCATTTGCTTAGTAACACTTTTAAGTCTAATATAGTTTAAAGCTGCTGTACTACCTCAGATATATAGATAGTTCAATTTCTGCATAGTTGTTAAGAGTCTGCTTGTTGGAGTGTATTGGTAGCATCCCAATACATTTTGTGTCTTTTAACCATGCTAAATTTAAGGAAATAGATGAGGAAAAATAAAATGCTTCCAGCATTCTATTCAGCACTTAATTATATCAACAAGGGAGTGCCATCTACAGGGATACACCTGTACTAGTTTGTGAGTTGAGCAATGGAAAACCTCTATGCTCCCCTCCACTCACGACTGCCACCTGATGGCTTTGGTCAACACTAAATATCCAAGCCCCTCCAGAATATAAATAGTAGTTGAGATTGGAGTCCTGTCTAACATAATATTAAGACTTTCTTGTCAGAAAAATTGACAGATTATAAGAGGGAAAGGATTATACAATCATCTGAGAATCAAATGAGGAAAATGTAGGTTTGAGAGTGGGAGGACGTATAGCAGCTTTAAGATAGGTTAAGATAAGATTAAGATAATTAAGACGATCTTAATTCTGTGTTAAGATTACGCTGTTAACGTTTGTCCGTGCACTAGGAGAGCTATCCCGGGTGTGCGTTTTGTACCGACCCTGCCCCTGCATCCAGTTTTCTTTTCTAATACTCAGTAGGTAGACGCGCATGCCGATTAACGTTACTCCCACATCAAATTCAAATGTCATTTTCAGTTATAACGGTGTGGGTCAATGGGCCGGGTTTTAACTGGTGGGATGTCATATATTTACTTCCACCCACACGACTATACGTATTGTTTGTTAGGTGGCGGCATGGGACAGGTGTTTACCCAAGTCTACCCACACGTGCTTCCTGTTCACGATACGGACATGGGAAGCAAACTCCTTCATTCATAACCATCTATGGCTCATCGTTTTGCAGGTGAATAGTATACCAGTTTAAAACTAAACAGGTTTAACCCTTTAATGACGTGCTTTACTATAAATTATTACTAATACTATAATATGCCCTTTATCGCCGTGATTAATGAGTGCAGCCTATATGAGGGCCCTATCAAAGCATCACGCCTTGTTAATAGGGCTGCATTAATGCATCGCCCCGGCCCTATGGGGTTGATACATACCCGAAGGGTCAGCATGATGCGTGAATGCATAGTCTTGAGTCAAATAGCCAAACCTGCCTCCTGGGCTGCATCCAGGCATCATAATGATAAAGAGCATAAAGCGTTAAAGCGGGCTCATCACACTGTCATTTACATCATAGTATACGCACCAAGAAATGTCTCAACACATTGCACGATTGATATGTTCATTTAGTTCTATATTTTTATTCTCTATAAAATGAGAACAGAAGTATGATTATAGAAGTCATGGACGGTATAAATTTATCACAAGTGTGTAGTCGGAACAATAAAACATGTTCTAGTTCCTTAAACAAGACACTTCCATAGCTGCTTACACATAAGAAATACACATGATTCGACGGAATGCTAAAATATATAGATATACACAACCAGCAATTCTATAATTAGTATAATGATCGGATTTCATTAATATTCTATTGACATAATTATATGATGTCCTATATAAATTGACATTACATTCTATACAAATCAAAGGAAAAAGAATGGCCTCACCATACTGATGAACTTGTAAAAGGAGGGAGGTGGTTTGAGTATGGACAAGTGAGGTGGGGAGTGGGAGACAGAGAGAGAGCAGCAGCCCTCTCTGTATATTTACGGCCACCCTTAGCTACTGGGGGGCGTAAGTATGTATCTAGGTGAGTTCCTTGTCCTAGTCAAGCAATAAAGGCCTCTGCTGGAGATTTGGATTAATCGCAAAAGTATCCATACTCATGCCGAATCAGACTGCAACGGAGATTCAGGTGAAATATACCAATCTACACCCACCAGCCCGGAGATCGTACCTGGATGATTATTGTATGATTACTGTATGATTACTTTGATTTCAACATATACATTTTTATATTAGTAGTGGATCCTTGATTAGTTATACTTCACCTACTGTGAAAGAGTTCCAGCTCCATATCTAGTCAATCCATCGCATTGTAGAGAATTATAGGCGCATAAAAAGGCATCTCTCTCCAAAAAGGTAATGCTCCAGTACTAAATACAAAAAGTCTCTAATTACTGACTGTACAGTTGGGTGAGATCTTGTTCTAATAAGATTCAGTAATGCACATATATAACTCTTTGGAGAGCATCAGAAGTTAAAAAGGGTGCTTTGAGTTACTGGGCCTTGTACCCTCCCATTGAACTCTCTCGGTTGACAATGGAGTTGAACCGAGGGCGCTCCTTCAGGGTCTCTTCTCGAGTCTTCTTCTGTTTTGCCTTCAACGAAGGATTCCTATAAAAAGAGAGAGTATACATGTATTATTACAAAACGGGAGCTTTATAGATAGAACCACTGCTGTGGCATTGGATGAAATATGAACGCTTTATTTATTGGGAGATCAGCATGTCTTCATTTTTTTTAAAAGAAATGCAATACAGCTAGTTGTGATACGTGATCAATACGAATGAATGGCAGTGACTAGCAAAATCCATCCACATTAATAGCCTGTCCCGTAGCTGGAAAGGTATCTCAAGATCCAGATTAAACCCTGCTGAACTGACGTGTGGCATGTATTCGAATAATATTAGAACAACTTACGCCAGAAGAATGTCCATTGTACGTTGAGTCTCTTTACTGATTCTGTGATTTGTCCCGTAGATAGAACACTGCACATTGTGACACTGTATAAAGAAACGGTCGAGTTGCGAGTAATACAGTGTGAATGATATCTAATAAAAGATAGAATTACGGTTTATCCTGTTTCCATATTCATAATTGTTTTTATTAGATACATTGTAATCCAATTTCACAGCAAGCTGAACTCAAACTCTTACTATGTATGAGACCAAACTTCATTACAACTAATGTTTCCTATGGACACAAAGAAGTAGATTTAGGGGAGGGTGGGTAGCATATTGTACATGGCAGAAAGGGGAAAAAAAGTATCTATATTGTGTTGTAAACCTTTTTCAACGTCCTCAGTGCCTTCTCTGAGTCTCCCTGTGACAGGTAGATGGAGCCAATGAGCTTCCAGGTACTGGCGACCTCTGCCGACAAGTCACCAAACACCTCCTTCTTAGCGTCTATTGTTGAACGTAACAAACTAGTGGACTCCTGATATGCAGATAAATTGATTTTTTATTACATCGGAATTATCATGGTTCGCGCAAATGTATCATTAGTGACCGATACAACTGGTATATATACATTTAGTAGAGTATATGTAGGTTAATGACAGGTTCAGATAAATGATTGATGAGTAGATTTATTGTAATGTAAGTAATATGTAAAGTTGAAACGGATCAAGGTCCTCACACGTCTTTCCTTGGATAATGCAAAAAATAAAAGATAAATAGATAAATATAGTAAGCACACATGGTATATATTAAAGCAGGGTCCTACCTCAGCTCTGTCAGTTCTGACCATCAGTCTGGCCAGTTCATCCTGAATGTCCAGCGTTTTCTGATGGTTAGGGCCATAGACAACCTGGTACACTGCTAGACACTCATTCAGGTAACTCTCTGCTGAGGCTACAATAATATAAAGACACTTGATGTGTTTTTTTCCCTCAACTATTTTACATGAAGATCTACTATGATTAAATGTGTTGAAAAGAAAACTATTGTATGACTATCTTAAGCGTTAATGGCATCAGCCATCGATACTAGATACATGTATTGGATTCGTCATTAAATCGTGGATAATCTGGGAGAATGAAAAGATATTTCCTAAAATCCCGAGGCATTTCAAGGCTGGATAAAAGATGCATGACGACAGGATTAGAGTGTTAAATACTAAAAACGCATGAGTCTTTGTAGAACATTTCCTGGCAGCTTTACTGAAACAATAGAAGGGACTCACTTTCAGCATCTTCAGTGGCTACATTAGAGTAGGCCCCAGCCAATGCACGAGCCGTCTCTGCCACTTCTACACTCGTGTCCTTATAACTGTAATAGTAAAGACACGTTACTTTCTCAAATAGGAGGATATTTCTTTACTAATCGGATAACTTTAATTCGACAAATTCAGCAACGATACACTTCTAAATAATTGTATTTACTTACTATCCACTAGCGATTGAATGGGCCTGCAGGAAATGCTCTATTGCCTGCTCGTGATTAGCATGGGCACCTTTACTTTGCTCGACCTACCATGAGTCAAGGATGGGAACCAAGGTTATAGGTTTCTACTATTTTTTTAATTAAAAATTTACTTAAATGAACACTTACTCTACCCTTTCAAGATATTTGCTCCGAACAAAAAAATGGAGTGTGTGAGTGTCCTCACAGATGACTCAGGGTAATCTGTCAATTCTGGCATCAGAAATGAATTCGAATGAGTGATCTAATTTGAGCACAATACATTATTTCTCATTTCTGACGGCAGAATCGTAATCGCCAGAAAAAGCTACCCTAATTTCATATATTGGAAGTCATATATAATCAAATTCCAGGTGGTGGCTGTAGGTGAGCAGGTGGCTGTGGGAAAGCAGGTGGCTGGGGGCGAGCAGGTGGCTGTCGGCGTCAGCGCCCAGCAGCGCGTAACCGCTGTTTTACATCTCGGCCGTAAAGCGAGTCGATCGGAGCATCAGCAGCGACACCATCGCCGTTTCCGTTTCGCTGTGTCGGTCGGCTACAGGGCGGCGTGTGTTACGCGTCCATGCCTTTGCCGTGCATCCCCTGTCTTAACACATAGATATAGAGTGGATGTGACTTGTTGCATAGGTCCTGGCGGTAGAATGTGCCCAGATTTTGCCCGCTTTGGGGGTAGAAAGAGAGAAATACGGGCAAATTCGCTCAAAATGTCATTTCTATCTTGCACCCAAAAACTTAATGCCTTGCAGCCTATGGAGGCCCATGGCGGCGGTAGCTTTGTTTTCATACATTTACATAATAGCGAAAGAGAGAAATAAATTCGTAAAGATCGCAGTTCAATTTAGTCAAGAAAAATTTAGATTTTTAGAAAAAATTTTGCGCTAGATCCTGTCCCCCGACCTTGCCTGTCTCATGTTTTTGTCGACTTTTGTCTATGTCGGACGATAACCAAAATATAAAGATTCTCCTATGTCACAAAATTGTCTTAAAACGCAAAATTAGTAGGTGTATATTACTCAGGGTTAATACCCTGAGTCAATGAAGATGCTACTTTATACTCTGGCATTAACTGTTTAAACATTACCAATATTCGCATTTTAGAGTTACCATATTGTGTAGCATTACAAATTCACTCCCAATACAGCATTGGAAATATTAACATTAGACACAAGGATACGTATCCTAATCCTTGATAAACTGGAATTAGTTCCACACTGTCTTCACCATGTTTCACTTCCATCAAGTCGAGCGCCTTCTCAAAGTTTGTTGTAGCAATAGCATGTTTTTGTTGTTTGGCGCTCAATCTGTGACAACGGGTAGTACATATTATTCACCTTAGCTATACATGTGTCGGCTGCATTTGCATTTATGCCAAAACATTTATTTGTTTAACTGTCAGAACCTACTGTAGCAAGCCCATAGGTACGACTGCACTATTTGATAATGATTATTTGCAGAACTATATAAATTCGTCTCCAATTTCACACATAATATCTGAAAACTTTCATTATAAATATGGTGGGTGTTATTGTAAGAACGTGGAATAAAGGTTATCATGTAGGATGTATGGTTGGGGTGGGTTGGAACATACGGCTGATACTAACCTTGCCTTAGCCAGATAGATCTTTATGTCCCAATCGTCGAGGTCATCATCAGAAACGGAGGATATTTTTGACCGTTCACGAGATATCTTACTAGCATTATTAAGAGCTGCTTCTGCCTCGTTATATGTGCGGGAATGGGTTAAGGACATGAATATTCTTTGTTTATAATTTTAACAGTACTGATATGTGTACGTGAAAATCAGATTAGTGACATATAATAATATAAACAATGTAGTACTCTGCTGGTATCTCGGTAAGATCTTCGGCAGTCATATATCGATCCAAGATATATATTCTTATTTACTCTAATTGTGCTAGCTCATTTAATAAGCAGGTCTCTATTGCACAGGAACAGTTTTCTATCCACAAGTACAAGTAAAATAATTTTCTAAATAGGAATATGATGTAGGAAAAGGATATTTCTTCAAATTAGTGAGAGCTCTTCCAAGGATGTAGTGAGCATTCACATGGACTTCCAGAATGTTTGCTCTGTCCGTTGAAGAGTTTGAGGTCTGGACACTATTCATGGCCGACTTTGCTATTTCACAATGATATTCTGCCTGTGGTGCATAACCTGTGAACCAAAGAGACAACAGATGAATGGGAGAACTAAAATCATAATGCGCTTACTAACAATTTGCAGTAAGGATAAGAATTACCATTTGAGACTATATTTGGTTTCAAATTGAACGGAATGCTGTCAGGAATGCAGTGAGTGGATAAGGGGAAAAAACGACATTCTCACGGGAATAAAGAGTAGAATCAAATGCAAAGAATCCAAGGATAAAATGGTGTTACCTTTTAATTCTAAGTAGACTTCTGCCAGGTTTGAATGGCTGCGGGCTAACTTCCAATGACCATCTCCATGTACGATCCGTGCTAGAGCTGTGATTCTGGTGAACTCCCGGACAGCTTTGTCAGCCTTAATATGAATAATGAAAATGCTATCAAAACATACACCAGACTGGCAGTACCATTATACTATTTATTAGTTATTTACAGGCCGGGGAAATGCTTCTGTCCTTTTATATACATATATGCAGTGATATGCAACGTCCACACATGTTTGTGATTGTAAAGGATGTCTGTCAAACTCTATCTGGACTGCTCGATTCTTCTACCTGCATCATTGAAAACTGAACCACAAAAATGTTTGAGTAGGTCATATCACACATAAAGACGAAAATGAAAGCGATAAATTAACATCATTGTTATGTTGAAATTTGACAGATTTAACAAGTTCCTGAAGTAGCATATTTCGATAACATAAACTTGCTTTTACCTTCTTTTCTGTGTAATATCGTTTAGCCTTTTTCTCTGCCTTTTTTAACAGCCTATCTGGAGGGGTCATATCGATATGATTCCTTCCATTCTTTACCCTCTTCTTCCGATTATTCGACCTGTCTGTTCTTGGAGTTTCGTCCTCTGGAGAAGATCCTCCGTCGGAACTAGCATGAAAAAGGTGTTAAATTTGTAATTCGACCATTTTCCTGTTTCGATAGATATCTAACTGTGACATACACCATAAGTCAATGACCACAAGTTATGACAGGTCTTGACCTGAATCCAAGGTTCACTGTACGATAGCATGTATCAAATGTCAGGGTATCATAGCAGTATATCCTTTATGCTATACCGGCATGGGCATGTTATGGGCCTTGGAATAAAAAGATCTTCTGATACCTTGATAGGGATGCCATTTAATGAGAGGCATAGCCTTAGTATATACTTATAAGATATAGTACTGTAGACACCCTCCCCCGACAATTAAAAGATAAAATCACACTTACTCTTGTTCTTCAGAACGCTGAGTATCGGCTGGTTCACTGTAGTCTGAATTTTCAGTCCTGGCAGTGGATAACACGGACGCTGCGTCCCTCCCAGTGTCCTTTGTGCCATCTGTCGTTGTGCTGATTGCGTCACTAGGTACCTCAACAATTGGAGGTAGGCCATCTGAGCCTGCAGCTAACCTAGAGGCAGTGCTCGGAACATCGTCAAAAAAGTCATCCATCGTGTATCAACTAGAGCTGCTGATCTATGGTAGTAGTTCTGTGATGATCGCTGAAAAGATTTCCACATGCATACCAATTTAATATACCGCAGGGCTCGACAAATCGCTGTGTCCAGTGCCCGTGACACAGAAAAATTCCACTGTGCACAGACAATTTTGAAAGTTGTGCCAAATTTTGACACATAATTCCATGAGCTAAACCACAAGGCAAATAACGAGTGTTATATACCATTGGAAAGCTTGTAGTATTAGGATTCTGAAGTTAATATATCAATAGGAGGTCCTGAAAGTCATCTTACTACTTTAGAGAAAATTGATACCTAAATTTTCATGGCTCGGTCGGGCACAGATTCGATTGACTGGACACAACATATTTTTGTATCTGTGCCTAATGGACACACAATTTGCTGAACAATTTGTCGAGCCCTGATACCGGTATATACTTATATACAAAATAAACATCTTAGGGAGTGCTCATTGTGCTTAAAACTTGCCATGATAATCCGACAAAATTTGGACAAGCTTGATAAAAAAAAGTAAATCTAGGCTATTAAAAAGCCTTTCTATCATCATGGAATCATAGTAAAAGTTTCTCATTACCGGTATGTTAAAGGCTTCGCAAAGAATTAGATAAAAGTAAAACTCATCACCAATTTCATTCTAGCCCTGGCCACATAATATGCATTTTCTATCCTCTCTTTCAAAAATACTACTGGGAGGTGGACGCCGTGACGAGGTGGTGGTTAATTGAAACTACACAGATCAGTTGCCTCCTCTTTGTCCTGGTTTGTGAGCTAGGTTTCAAGTTCTAGGGGAGTGCTCATTTTTTAACAACAGGGGGGGGGGGGGTGGTGGATTGGGGGGGGGTGTAAAAAAATTGGACCCCTTGACCGGGTGGGGGGTAAAAAATTTAGTGGAGGGGGGGTCAAAAAAATTCAACCTGTTTTGAGGAAAAAAGCCAGCGTGTTACTATGCTACAAAGGGGCACGAACGCGCACGATTTTCGGCCTGCCGGGGGGTGGGGTAAAAAATTTCGACCCCTCTAGGGGGGGGGTGAAAAAATTCGCGCGCTCCCCGCGAAATCTCACCGCCGCCCCTGTTGTTAAAAAATGAGCACTCCCTAGGGTATACTTTTATATTGAGTAGCTTGTACAAAAACTACAATGACTAAATTGTACAGTTCCAACTTTGCTTTTCTATTTTAATACTACCGGTAATAGTATTCAACAGTATTGGTCTATACTATACTCTATAGACTGTAAGAGATTTTGTCCTTTTTCTCAGACCGGTCACCCAGTTACTTTTCCGGTCCAAAAGTGCAGCGTCTCCACGCTCCGCACTGGAAATCAATTCCCTTCCCCGCTTCCACCCCCGCCCCCTCAGATCCGATACACCAGGTCGCGGGCACCTGCTCAAGCGAGATTCAACTTCAAGCGGCACTCTGCTCTGTCACTGGCAGGTGCCCTGCCTGCGGACTGTGAATGTGACTACCCGTAGCGGTGATTCACGAGCTCGTCCTACAGAACATGGGTACTATCGCATTACTATAATCTTCTTTGTGACGAAACGTTGTTTTAACGTGATCAATGTGTACCCTAATAGGTTAATTAAATTCTATTTACCGTCCTTGGTCGGAAAAACAGAATCAAAATAAGCTGATTCTGATGTGTTTACACTCGGAGGTCGCCATGTTGGATACCAATAGTCTCGAAGTTGTCAGTTTAGAATTAGTCCAGCTGTCTTACGGTTATTTACTTTAGAGCTTTATGCATTTCTTTGATATGTGTAAACTACCAAATTGTAACGGTAGCATGTGAGATTGTCTCGTACAAATAAGTACAATTGATATATAAACATAAATCTTACTACGAGAGTAGCCTCGTTATCAAAATCCAAGATGGTGAGTATCCATGTGTATATTTCTTTATTTACTGTTACGTTTTGGATGTTTATCTTGTCTTCTCTGTTATGAATTCACTATGAAATGTGTTATATAGATAACCGAATATAATGGTTTCTATGTGAAGTGAAAGTGCATATAGATTGCATTCTAAATACGTCATATCGGCTACTGCAATGCAAATACATTTTCGGCGCGCGTACTCAAACTCATTTTTGACAAGTCGAAAACTGAAAAGCAGTACGACTGCAGTACGTGGATGGGGGAGCGGGGGGTCAAATCATTGACACTGTGTATCACATTGACTGGGGATGAAGGTAAAGTTGTGGGGCACAAGCTTGGCACTCCATTCTGTTGTTCAAAACTGATTAAACCAACCAGACCCTTCCATTGTCTCTGAACCAACTTGAGATTTTTGTGGGGGGGGGGGGGGGGGGGGCTAGACCGAGCTTCGTCATAGACATAGTCATAGAGATATATATTCAAGTCCTGACCTTAGGCTTGGTTTCTTCTTAGGGAGTAGTCATTATTTAACAACAAAGGGGGGGGGGGGGTCCACACGTGCCCAAAAATTAGTCCGACACATCTGGCGCTACTGCGTCAGACTGCAGGTAGGCCTACATAGGGATGAAAAGGTAGGCAGCGCTGTCACCGTAAACGAAGCACGGAGACAGAACACTCTGAACAGGTCTGGTCTATAAAAAGGGTGTTGTTCTCATAAATGTACTCAGTGTCAGTCCCTCAAAATGGTCAATCGTGTTCCCCGAAAGGTACTCCACATGTCCAGCATAGTTATACTGCTACAAACATGTCAATATTAGTGTATGTCACACATTTTAATTTTGGCAGCAGGGAGAAGTGGTGGGAGGGGTGTCCCAGAGGAGTGGAGTCAACATTTTAAAAAAAGCCAAGATTACAGATCTATTTATGTATTGGGAATGTCTTTGTTTATGGGAATACATTGAGGGACATGTGGCTGGAAGCATTGGACTGTAGAGTGAATACTTCCATCAAAATAGCTACTCTGCTAGATTGGCAGAGTGACTTGGTTAGCCCAAAAGCCCATGTGTTCTAGGCCTACCCCTGTTACAGGGGTAGAAGTGTCGAACTACCAGAAATCCCTCCCCCACCCACCACCAATCTGATCAGAATCCCCCCACCCTCTTTGAACTATAGTATGATTTTTCGCCAAAAAGGGATGACATCCTCCCCCCCCCCCCCTCTACAGGGGTCGAAAATTGTCTGATCCCCCCGAAAAAAATCGAAATTCAGTCTACATATATATGGACGTTCATGCCACAATCGACCATCATTTTTAATCTCATTATCAAACCTTTTTTTTTACAGTTTGCTGTTGTAGCTAAGCAAGAGCAGGGTAAGTTCATTTCATGTACCAGTATACTGCAGCAGTGCAGGGTAGATATGTTCTCATTAATAAATCTAAACAGCAGCCTTCACAGAGATGGACACCAATCTTCTCCTTCTAGCCCCTTCATACCTCTGATCTAAAATGATATCATAGCATCTTTAAGTTTAACATATATAATCTAGGGGACATGATTCTTGATTTCTTTCTAAAGAGTAGAATAATATACTAGAATAATTTTCCAAGAAACCTTTAAAAAATACATATGTGTTCGTCTTGTTTGTGTTAAAGCTCACGAGGACAGTATTTGGAGTGTAGCATGGGCCAAGAGCGAGCGAGATGGAACTGAGCACATTGTGACTGGTTCTGTAGATGACACAGTCAAATTATGGAAATGGTAAGTAGGCCTTAGGCTGTGTCTCATGAGTTTGTAACAATTGAAACGTCTTTAACCGGGTGTCGTCTTTGACCTACAGGTGTCGTCTTTGACCGGTGTAGTCTTTGACCAGCAAGTTTTAAAATGGCTGAAATGGGAGCTATGTACACAGAAATGCCAGGAAGTTTGAAGTATATAGTGTTAAAATATCCATTAACCTTTTCCCCCCATTTCTGTGTACATAGCTCCCATTTCAGCCATTTTAAAACTTGCTGGTCAAAGACTACACCGGTCAAAGATGATACAGGTCAAAGACGACACCCGGTCAAAGACGTTTCAATTGTTACAAACTCATGAGACACGGCCCTTAATATTAGGCAGACTTTTTGGCTTATTATACCCAATGATATAATATCACCATTTAGTAAATTAGAATAAAAATCAAATACCCGTATATCTAGACTATACGTAGGTCTATTCACATTAACCCAGGTAGATAAATCTAATGTAAGAATGGCTTGATCTAAAATCTTTATCTGAGTTGTATCTTCCTATTACTTTAAGATATCAGCGGACTTTGTTATCTGAATGCATTCTTAATACATTTATAGGGCTGATGATAAGTTGGAGCACAAACATACTTTGGAGGGCCATGCACTTGGCGTCGTTTCAGTGGACATCAACTCTCAGGGGACGAGTATCCTTTTTGACACAGCACTGTACTAGTGAATACCAATGTTAAATTAGTCTGGACCGACAGTCAAGCGCAAACGACGTTCTGTTTTTGTTTAACTTATAACCAACATGGTAAATTTAAATGTATTCCCTTAAACTACCTTTTCTTTAATATATTCCTGACAAACACTTTCAATACTAGTTACTGGCTCAATCCCTACCCCTCACCAAGGTCCCAAGTTGAGCAGACAATACCCTGTGGATCATCTAGTTAAATTGGCGTATAACCCACGGGTTATACACAAAAACTCCCAGTAAGTGTTTGATGCCTTAACCTAAATACAGTGGCAGCATCAAGTAGTCTTGATGCCCATATTCGTCTCTGGGATCTGGAAGCTGGCAAGCAGGTGAAGAGCATCGATGCAGGCCCAGGTAAGTCAAGTTCTATTACCGGCACTGTCTCAATAAATATGACATCAATAAATATACCAAAAATCATGAAAAGTAATATCTTAAAATATTTGCCTCTGTGTATTCACAAATATGTCCTTTTCAATGGATGGGTCATAGATATTATATGGTATAAACAGTTCGTTTATCTGTTCTCCAGTTGATGCGTGGACGATATGCTTCTCCCCTGAGGCACGGTACTTGGCGTCAGGAAGTCACACCGGCAAAATCAACTTATTTGGTGTAGAGTCTGGCAAACAAGAACATCAACTAGACACTCGAGGCAAATTCACATTGAGTCTGGCCTACGTAAGCATACCCTTCCTATTCAATGTCAGCGTTTGGCAAACCTGTGTTAAGGTTATGCAAATGAATGTGTTTGGTGCGTAGCTGGGGTAATAAGTATAGTTGTGAGACATCAGAGACTCCTACCGGGTATCACAGTAACCATTTGAGCCTTTATTAGATACATGTAAAAGGGAAACATCATAGAATACTATCTATTTACCGGAAAGTCAATACATCAGGCCTGACATTGTCTATACGGTATCGTGTAAGGTTATTTAAGATCTCTATACAAAACAAAAATGAGATGTTTCCTGAGTTTTCCTGATTTGTGAAAGCGCCATCTGTGCCAGTTCACGTATGAAGATCTTCATTCATTCCCAACTCACAGAGTCCTGATGGAAAGTATATTGCTTGTGGTGCTATCGATGGAATCATCAACATTTTCGACATGACGACAGGGAAGTTGCTCCATACACTAGAAGGTGAGAGTGACGGACAATTACCGTTCTTTTCAAATATGTCACATATGAATAGAATAACATTGAGTATCCATATGATAAATCCAGGATATTCTTCCTATTGTACCTGTGAACATAACAATTTAAGAATTTAAGAAGATTCAGTGAAGATCTAGGAATCGAACAAAGACCACCTAGATAACCCGAATGTGACTTCAACTACGATGCTATCCGTATATCCGTCTTACCTGCCGCATTTTGTGAGAATGAACTTTCCTCTTATCTTCAATGGCAACATTTTCCATTTCAGGTCACGCTATGCCCATCCGCGGTCTCTGTTTTTCTCCTGACTCTCAACTCCTTGTCACAGCATCAGATGATAGCCACATAAAGATATACGATGTGTAAGTGTGTATTTTGATTTTTGATCTCATATTTATGTAAGCATTATAAATTCACTTTAGATTAATTTCAAAGTAATGTAAAGGTCAAGAATCAAAATGATCAGATCCGGTTTACAATTACAGTATATAATGTTCCCAATTTAGTTTTAATCGTAGTGCAGTAGACACGCAGTCAGAGAGACTGAATATATTTTTGATGAATAAACAATTAAAAGAGAAATTATCATATGAATTATTTGCTTCCAGCCAACATGCTAACTTGGCGGGGACGCTGTCTGGACACGGGTCCTGGGTTCTAGATGTTGCATTTTCCCCAGACAACACACACTTTGTCTCATGGTGAGTGATAGAGTTATATAACTACATTGATATACAATGATATACATCTGATATACATATGCCCGAAATAGTGCAAGTAGGAGGGGCGTTCTGCTGTTGTTTTCGCAACCGAATATTAAAATGTACTTTCTCAATTTCCCCTCAGTGCTTTATTACTGGACATCGATTCTGTCTCTTTGTAGCTCTATAGTGATCGATGCCCAGTTTTATACTTCAGACCAGTGGCTCATTTTGGCTGTTTTTTGCCTCACAGATTGCTTCTAGGGCAAAATCCTGACTAGGTGCCAATATATTCTCTATGCCAATGTGTAATATGAGGGTAGAAAACACTGGAACCTCAGTTAGAAAAAATCCTACTGAACAGTTTTTGAGAAAACTAGTGTTTTGTTGCATATTTTTAGTGTTTTTAGTACATTTCCTACATAAACCGTGAACGCCAGCATTTCTCACTTTTCAGGTGTTTAGAATCAGAATTTGACTTTTTTTTATTCGCAGTAGGATTTCTGAGTATCGAGCCATTCTAGAAAAGCTATTCTTTGGAAAAAATACTTAGTATTTCTTGATGATTTTCGTTGCACAAATTTAGGGTTGTAATATAAAAACTGCATTGTCATCCAATCAAAGTGTTTATGCACTGTTGATGGTCACCCCCTCCCACCCTCTTCACTCCGCATTGAAGGAGAACAGGCAGGGGAGGTACACTTGTCCGTATATAGCTGTTGACCTGCTTGCTGGGTGCATTTTCAATTTATGGGGTGCCAACTGTTCATGAAAGAAAAATCAAATAGAATATTTTTTTTTTTTTAGTATCAGATTAATGTTACTACAATTTGTGATAGCACTTAAAGCATTGTATTTGCATTAATATGAATGGTAGCCACCTTATGGGGTGCCAACTATTCATGAAAGAAAAATCGACAAGAATTTGTTTTTTATTAGCATTAAATTGATGCAACTACTATTCAAGATTGCATTTCAAGCATCGGGGCATTCAATGAATGGTAGTCATCTTAAATATATGGGGTGCCAACTGTTCATGAATTTAAAAAAAAAGAATAGAATTAGTTTTTTTATTAGTATCAGATTAATGCAACTACAATTCGTGATTGCACTTAAAGCATTATGGCATGCAATGACTGGTAACCACCTTGAATGTATGGGGTGCCAACTGTTCATGAAAGAAAAAAAAGAAAGTAATTTTTTTTTAGAATCAAATTAATTCAACTGCAATTCAAGATTGCATTTAAGCATTATGGCATTCATTGACTGGTGGCCATCTTGAACCTATGGGGTGCCAACTCTTCATGAAAAAAACAACTAAATTGGATTTTTTTAACAGTATAAAATTAATGCAACTACATTTCAAAATTGCATTTAAAGAATTGTGGCATTTAATGAATGGTGGCCATCCTAAACCTATGGGGTGCCAACTGTGTTTAAAAAAGGTATCAAATAGACATTTTCTTATAAGAGATATCAAATTAATGCAACTACAATTCTTCATTGCACTGAAAGCATTGTGGCATTTAGTAAATGGTAGCCATCTTGAATGGGTTGAATGAAGGAAAAATCAAATAGGATTTGTTTTTTTGATCAAATTAATGCAACTACAAGTCAAGATTGCATTTCAAGCATCGGGACATTCAATGAGTGATAGCCATCTTGAATCTATGGGATGCCAACTGTTCATGAAAAAAAAATAGAATAGATTTTTTTTATTAGTATCAAATTACTGCAACTGCAATTCGAGATTACATTAAAAGCATGGTGGCATTCAATGAATGGTTGCAATCTTGAATTTTGAAATGAACAGGCATATTCATAGGCATATTCATAACATGGTGTTCTCCTTCATTATAGATGTTCATGGATTTCTACTTCTACTAAATATAGCTTTCTGTTAGAAGGATTCTGTTACATGGATGTCGATGTCCAGTTTTAGATATATATCCATATAGTGCATTGGAGTGCTATAATGTTGGACTGCTGTATATTATTTAACATATATCATGGGGTAATGATAGGGAAGCTATAGTCACAGCATACCACAGTAATTTTATTTGGTCAAAGTTTCATTCTTCAACATTGAGCAAGCACGGTCTTTGGATTTTAGGGAATATATTTCCATTTTTGAATATTATTAAATATGAATTTTTTACGAAGTTATTATATATCTAATTCTGTTTCTCTGTACAGTTCATCCGACAAGACGGTGAAGGTATGGGACGCCGGCAGTCGTCAATGCATACATACATTCTATGACCACTTGGACCAGGTAACGTACTCTTTAATATGGCAATACTTCGTCATAAAGAACACTCAGTGTTATTAGATACAGTTTAAATCTAGCAAAGGATATCGATACCCGAAACATGTTGATCGTCTCGATTTGTAATTACAGCCGCGCCTTTTTCACATAATGGATTATAATGTTAAACTTTATGAAAAGATAAAAAGTCAAAATAAGACAATTAATTTGATTGAGGTGTGATAACAGATTTTCTTTTTTCCTCCACCAGGTTTGGAGCGTCAAATACAACAACTCTGGTACAAAAATAGTCTCCGTTTCTGATGACCGGGCGATAGACATATACGATTGTCCCGTTTGATAATACTGTATACAGCTGACAAGACAAGCGCCATGCTACCAAGGAAGGGGGTTATACTCAATGCGAGAATCAATAGTGCCGTATGTGTGGTACTCGAGGTTAGGTTGAAGACTCCAGATATCTAAATTGTATTCAAGGAGGGCTTTGAAAACTCTAAATATCTAAATTATACTCCGGGAGAGTTCAAAAACTCCAGCTTTCTCATTTGCAGTTTTGTCCTACTACAGGCACTAAGGTCAAGTGTACTACTAATGTGTAAAGAAAACCAGTCATATGGAATTACATGAACAAAGACACAATTTAACGTCCAGGTACATTGCTCTGCAGCCACTTTAATATAAGAGGGAAATGCTTGGTATGCAAGTATAATCCAACCGGCGCATTGAATCCTATGAAATAGGTACTGTAAATATTGTGCATAGAGTGAATTGGGAATGAATAATAAATGGAAGAATGCTATTTCTATACACAAAAGAAAACAGTAATTGGTTTGTATTCATTTTAATTCCACTTTATATGTTTATACAAATATATACTGCGCTGCAAAATCATCGGCAATTTGCATAATAACAATAGTGCAAGTCTTATGAGGTCATTCAATATATTCAATGTCACAAAGGCATATACATGGATTCAGACCTTAGCATTGGAACACATTCAGAGCGAACTAATACACAACAATTTCCTCAAGAAGTGCAAGATTATGATACCAGAAAATATTTAATTATTTTTCATGGTCACACCGTGATGGCTACGTCAGAGCAGAGGGTGTCACATGCTTCAAGAAATATCACGCCACCTAAAGTTGCATTCATTTACCCTTGTATGTCAACTCCTCTACTTAACTAACACCAGACCACAAGCATAATGAGGAGCACCATGTTGAATTACACAAACATAATTTAGTCATTTTTACTAGAATTCCTAAACCTACCAGGAAACAAAAACATTACAGAATTCTTATTTTATCCCATATTGGATACACGACTCTTAGAAATAGACTAAAGGTAAAATAAGAGCCGTGTCCACAGTTCCGCCTAGTTTACCGATAATAATATTTTACTACTGAGATTATGCTACATCTAACTCTATTTACTGAACATAAGACTACCCTACGGTAGAAGTATTTGAATATATACTGGTGGGACATATTATCTTATCTTTCGATATGTAAATGTATAATTTCTTGAAATAGTGTGCCCTAAATTAACACAAAATGCAAGATTTTTTTTAAACTGCTTTAATTAGTGCATATAGCATCCTCGGATCTATTGATCGCGTAAAATATTCAATTACTCAGGATAAGGGTCAAGGAAACCCAGATTCGTATATATAGGTCATCATATGAACATTAATGTTCAAGACCATTGATACAATACAATACTGACACTCTTGGAACACACACTGTATTCGGTGGAAGAAATCTGGAGATTAAACCATTGTTTCAATACCAGTATGTGGATGCACCTCTTAACAATAAGGCGTAATTAGCTGGCACATGAAGTATAATACCAGCAAAAACAAAGGCATTGGAGAAGGCGGGTCATTATATATCACAGTCCTACATAAAACATCATACGAGTTGATAATTAATATATATATAGCAATACCATCAGCTAATCAAGCGTTTTATCACACGAGCGTTGCTTTAGGGGAGCAATGGCGGAGATATGTATGTATAAAACCCGAGAATTGTATATGTACAAGTTGCGTGCATAGAAACAAAATAAATCATTTGCTGTAAGTAACCACAGAACACTTGCTGTGACTTTCGTGAGTACATTTATAAGCAACCATAACACTGGGTGGACAGACACAACCACACTAACGACTTCTACTAGACACCAAACAGTATAGTTAGTACTATTATGCAACTTTACTTAATTTCCTAGACAACATCCATATTATTCTAGACTGGTTTTCAAAAAAGACTGGATGGAATGTAAAGAAAGTGTACTGTATTAGTATTTCTTGTCTGCCACACAATTTGTGCAATTAGAACATTTCAACAGAGGAATTGGTTTTCAACATGTATGTGATACGAGGAGGATACTGTTATGGTCATCAATACTGTTTGGATTTGGTATTAATACATTTAGCTTATAACGAATGGGTGGATATGTTCCAGTTTAGAGACTTTCTCCCCTGAATTGGCAAGGTTGTTAATCTGTATGCACCCCTAAGCATCCAGGCACCACACACATAGACTGACATAGTGTATGTTTAATGACGTAATGCTAGTGTCCAATGCTTAAGCCCAAAAGGAAACTGTGGTTCAGTTTTGATACATGCTCTGGAGATGTAGATTAGGTGGGTTGGATTATTTTCTACTTCAGGCCTAAAACAATACCCCAACTCGAACTGTGACACTAACCTTTTTCTAAATTGGATGTAAATGCTTACGGTCCGCCCTGTTTGCCACGTAGAGTTGCGTGACCCGGAGCATACCTTTTCGTTGGCCGTATATGATCACACTAGGAAATTAATATTAAAATTTCTCAAATACGTGAACTAGTATTGGCACCATTTAAACCCCTTGCACAAAGTTTGCATTGGCGTTCTTCCTATTCTGAACATGCACGTAGCTAGAGGATGCAAGTCCTGGTGCCTTCAGGGAATGTCTTTAAATACCATGTTTAAAAAAAAGTTAAAGCCTAGGCCGTATTAATGTACAGGAGTAGCTTCTGTTTGTTTAGTTAAGTAATGGGTAAATAAAACCTATGACTTAATCCGTCTGCTGGTAATGAAATAAAATGTCTTTCTGCACCATTTGTAAGATAGCAATGTGAACTTTTCCTGCCCTCGTGTTGTTGGTTTACGATGATCCACAACAACTGGCGAAATATTTCTTGTCCTGCTTGGTTTGTTCGATTCTCAGGGCTTCACTTGTAGTTGGGGATAGGTCTTCATTCGGACTCTCGACAGAGTGTGTGTGTTTTGGTACTTTCTTGTATATTTCTGTCGAAGAAGGAATAGAAATTCATAGATTATGAAGTGTAACGACATGTAGGGTTATGCCTCTAGGGCTCTGTGTATTAAGGACAAACAATAATGAAAACGGATGGCACACCCTGAAAGATCCAAACCTTTGGATGGTTTGAATAATGTACATACATGTACTACAGTGTGATGTATACATGCCTGTGCCTTCAATATAAAATGCTGACTCACCTGCTAAAAGGTTATTGAACGCAATCTCCACATTATTTGAATCAAGCGCAGACGTCTCAATGAAGTGCATCTGATTTTTCTCTGCAAAACAAAATGATTAATTCATATACTAGTTTATGTAAACCGATGCGAAGATCAATTGTATTACAGAATATGGCCTATAGAGAACAGGCCCGTAAGTTCCATCCTAGCTGGCCTGAAAGTGGAGATAATTAGCTCCATGCCAGTTTTCGCGGCTTGTAAATTAGACAATTATTAAGGTCTCTATAGAGTAAACCATGAAATTATGGTCCATTTTTGTTATACGGCTCATTTGAATTATAGTTTTGCACATTTTTAATGAAAATCCAGCTAGTTCCACCATTGAATTTATCTAGTTCCACCTTATCAAAAAACGAACCACCCCGCAAAGAGGGCTAGTTACGGGCCTGGAGAAACACGTTTATTTGGAATGATATTGGAGCAGCAGCAATAGGTGTGTACTATGCCACTCTATTTTAACAGGATGAGGGGTCATAGAGAGGTTGTGGCTGGAGCATGCCTATACATGTAACATATAGACTATACTATGGATATGAAAGGGTATTAGAAGTAACCACAGCAGCCTGGTAGGGCCAGACGAGGGCGAAGCCCAAGTCGCCATACCAATGTGATGTGGATAATTCTAAGACCTAAGCTAAGTCTTAGCCCTCCACCGTGGTTTAAATAACTATAGGGGACCCTGCAAGGGAGGGGTAGAGTGCTGTGGAAAAGGGAGACCCAGGGGAAAGGATGGGAAACTATTGAGCAGTGCTACGAAGGAGGAGTGTGGTAAGAACTATGAAGGAGGAATGTATGACGATGAAGGAGGATTGTGGGAACCTGGAGCAGGGTTGTGGAGGGTGATGGACACTAGCTTATAGCTCAGAGACGATTGGGGGGTGATTGAACACTCTAGATAAAAGATGGATGAGGGTGGGCGAGCCTGTAAGGTTTTGTGAGCAGTTCATGATTAGCTCACTCGGGATGAGCTGTTCGGACTAGCTCATTAGCTGCTCTGTGGCTCCCCCTACCACACCATGTATGTTGTTCGGAGAGATTTGGTGATGGGTTCATCATTTTGGATAAGCTGCTTGGAGTAGCTCATGAGCTGCTCACTTTAGACGACCCACATGGTGTGGCTCAAGAGCCCCTAACTGTGCAGGACCTGCATATGTACAAAAATGTACCTATATAAGCAGCTCACTCATGATTTCCTTACATTGGACGAGCTACTGTTCTGGGTCTCCCTGAACCTCATGCATACACCAGCCGATGAGTAGTACAGTACAGTCCATATTCTAATTCATTGGGGCCATTTCTAAGCTTTGTTATGTAAATGTATATTAAAAATATACACATTCATGATAGCAAATAGATTAAAACACTCTTTCATATATTTTCCTGCCCTTAAACGCCTGAAGTGAATGCACCCTATATCCATTAGAAATTGCCTGTTAAGCTCTCTCGTTTTAAATCAGAAATACACTTGGTAATGGGTCATACCTGCGTAGGCACTCGCCTCGTCGGCTCTGACGGCTCTCAGGTGGCGTAGGTCGCTCTTGTTGCCGACCAACATAACAGAGATGTCACGGTCAGCAAAGTCACTCATCTCCCTCAGCCACTTCTCGGTGTTCTCAAACGTCACATGCTTAGCCATATCATAGACCAGCAATGCACCCACTGCAGCACGGTAGTAGCTGTAAAACACATGAGGTATATTCAGTGTAGTAATGTAGCCATATCATAGACCAGCAATGCACCCACTGCAGCACGGTAGTAGCTGTAAAACACATGAGGTATATTCAGTGTAATAATGTAGCCATATCATAGATTAGTAATGCACCCACTGTAGCAGCCATTTAGCACAGAAGGTACATCCAGTATTATTCTATAGCCATATCATAGAGCCACTGCACTCCGTTCGTAGCTGCGTTACGACATAGAAATGTACATTTATATTGTACGTCAAATAATAGGGCACAGTCAGATACAATGTAGATTAGGATAGAAGAGGCTTATATCTTCCGAATAGAAGCTATGGGGTTTAAGTTGTAGTTTTAAGATAACCATATTCACTCAGAAGTAAACTATGTTAAGCATAGCATTATATCCAATAGCTGCTACATAATGCCGAAAATATACAACCCGTTTCACCCATAATAAACCTGGTCAAGCCACGTGAGTAGCATATAAAAAGTGACCTAGAATCAGGGAACGACGTGTAAACGAGTGTCATGACCAGTATGTGTCTGTGGTCCAAACATTGCTGAACCTGCCGACCTTCACCTCTATTAAGTATTATGCTACTTAACCTTCATGAAAAGAAGAGATCAGTAACGCTGGCATTAAATTCTACTGTACTCTTCTTTTTTTCAAGTTAGAAAAACACTTACGCAGCTGCTATGGCCCTGTAACGTTCCTGACCCGCGGTGTCCCATATTTGAACTTTGATGTTTTTCCCGTCCAGTTGCACGCATCTGTGGAAGTGATAATTCACCGAATAGTTAGTAACAGATATCCCAGCTAACAAAAAACGTTTTCAGAACGTTTTAAAACGTTTGTATATGGTTTGTAAGAAAACATTTGTTTCCAAACATTTTGAAACGTTTTTAAAACGTTTGGAAACAAACATTTTTGTACAAACCTTGTCTAACGCTATTGTAGGGCTATATTTTATCTCTAACCTCTAAGCCTAATTACATAAGAACCCTTACCCAAACAGTTGGAATTAGAACTTTTATTCCCATCCTGCTCCCCCCCCCCCCCACCCCAAAAAAAAGGAAAACGAGAGATTCGTCCAGGAATGGAACCCAGGCTGCCCATGCACAAAGCAAACACTCTACCTACTGCTCCATAGGGGCTTGTGGTGATGCCACCTAACTTTTACATGTAACTTGTTTCCCGCACCCTACTGGGGGTGGAAAGAAGAACCTCTACACAGACACAGACTTTAGGCACCCTGCCTTCAGGCCCCCCTGACCACAGGCACCCTGCCTTTAGGCCCTCCGGATCTTAGGCCCCCTGTCTTTTGGCACCCTGGCCATAGGCCCCCTGGCTATAGGCCACTACCATTTCCTCACGTCCATTACCATTCTCACGTCCACTACCATTTCCTCACGTCCACAACCCCTTCCTCACGTCCACTACCACTTCCTCACGTCCACCACCATTTCCTCACGCCTTCTACCATTTCCTCACGTCCACCACCAAGGGGTTGGACATAAGGGATGGGGTTGGACGTGAGGGAAAGGATTGGACGTGAGGGAGGGGGTTGCACGTGAGGGAAGGGATTGGACATGAGTGAAGGGGTTGGACATGAGAAGGGGTTGGACGTGAGGGAGGGGGTTGGACGTGAGGGAAGGGATTGGATGTGAGGGAAGGGGTTGGACGTGAGAAGGGGTTGGACGTGAGGGAGGGGGTTGGACGTGAGGGTGGGGGTTGGACATGAGGGAGGGGGTTGGACGTGAGGGAGGGGGTTGGACGTGAGAGAAGGGGTTGGATTTGAGGGAGGGGGTTGGACGTGAGAGAAGGGGATTGGACGTGAGAGAAGGGGTTGGATGTGAGGGAAGGGGATGGACATCATATGATTTATTAGAGAGGGTTGGACGTATGATATGGACGTGAGATTTGTGCCTACAGGCCGGGGGCCTGTAGTCAGGGTGGCCTAAAGGCAGGAGGCCTCAGATCCGGAGGGCCTGTGGGCAGGGGGCCTGTGTTCCGTGGGTCTTGGGCCTAAGGGGGTGTTATTGTATAGATGGATTTCCTTCTAGTATCCGAGTTACTTGTACCATTATAATAACGTTCCCGAGCACTCAGCCTCGTTAGCTCATCAAGGAGAGCCTGGGACTCCCAATCTGTAGGTCATGGGTTCGAATCTCAGCCTGGCTTTTAGATTGGCATCCAAAGTTGTCTGCAAAAGTTTGTAAACAAACCTTTTGCAAACCTTTTGCAAACGTTTGTTTCAAACCTTTTGCAAACGTTTATAAAACGTTTTCTAGCAAACGTTTTTTTGTGTCAACGTTTTAACGTTTTATAAACGTTTTATAAACGTTTTTGCAAAACGTTTGTAAACCTCCTGCAAACGTTTTCTGACCGTTAGGAAAACGTTTTTTTGTTAGCTGGGATATCTTAGATTATGTATTTGTAAATACGAAGATCATTACAGCTTTGAATGGCTACTTTTAACATGTTAATGGCATGAAGCCATATACTGCATACACTGTTTGTATAAGGAAACCCTTTAGGCCCCGACAATGAGAGATTTCACAAGAAATATGGATATAACATCTGTCCAAATAAGGCATAGTAATTACATTATTACAAATTGTAAGATTTCCACTCCTTTAATGGAGATTGCGTCAGCTTACACAGGCAGTGTCGGGGGCGGGGATGGGGGTCTGGATATCGCGGTTGTGACGCCGTCACATTGCATTGTCTGCTTGCCTTGTTATTGTGACAATGAAAATTCTTCTATTGGGAAGAGGCACTGACGATTCGATACTAAATAGGGTAAATGTGGGTAATATCGTGCATGTGGTAATATCGCGCACCCCCCCTAAAAGGCACAGTTTTCACTTTTAAAATTTTTTATTATTTTTTTTAGTTAGAAACGTTATAATTAATATCATTTTATTGCATTTGATTTACATGTGCTATACATGTATATCAGGAGTCAGAGATGAACAAAAACGCCTAATAATTGGTATTTTTAATACTTGCTAAATCAGCAGTTTCTATACTAATTCCCATAGAGGTAGTATCGCTCAGGCATGCTGTTATATCGCTCACTTTTCATAAAATAAAAAAATATATAAAAAATCATATTGATATGAGTGGACTAGTCTTACAGGGTAGCCCTATATCTCATCTATAATATGTATCATTTTGGGAATGCTGTCCCTAACCATGCAGGTGTGAGAGCATGTGGGGTAAAGCACCCTGTTTTCACGCTTTTAGGTGTGAAAACAGGTGCGCGGATATAGCCAAAGGGTAAAATACACTGTATATCAATGGGTGAGCGATATAACACAATGGTGTGAGCGATATAACAACAATCATGACGATATTACCCAAAAATTTAACCAGATTTTGGGCCCTTGCTTACCATACAAGGAGGGTGCAATTGGCATTTATTTTTTCTCTATTTTTTAGTTTTTATTACATTTTTTTAGAAATACTTATAAAAATCGTTCTTAATGACAGTGGAAAAGACTGGTGAGGAATATTTGGGTAATATCGTCACTAGGTGCGCGATATTACCCACATTTACCCTAATGGGCCTACCTGGTAGCAAACTCCACTCCAATAGTTGTCTTGCTCTCAAGGCTAAACTCGTTTCTCGTGTAGCGGCTGAGAATATTACTTTTACCAACCCCGGAGTCGCCGATGAGGACAACTAAAATACGAAAAAGGCAAACATTGAGAAATATATAGGAGAGAGACAAACAGACCCAGACATGCATAATACTAATTTACATGTATGTTTTCACCGGGTACAAAATTTGCTCAATGTTGAATTAACATTTATCTACATTTTCAACTGGTTGATAATATTGACTCAACAACGTTGAAATGTACTTATACCATTTTACCATACATGTTCTGCAGCAGAATTACCAACGTGTACATAAGGCCTATACACGGCGTATTGTTACCTACTATTCGACAAATACATACGTTAGAGGTATTGCATACATAGGCTATACAGGGAATACAATATGTATTGATCCATCAGTAAAGCATGGTCCCGAGCAGTGCCCAGCTTCCCTGTTGCACCTGCTCCATGATTGTACCCGGCCAAACACATGCAGCTACAGCGCTTTCCACATCCCCCCTTCACCCTCAGAAATGACTCTCACTTTTCTGTCTGTGTTGGGCCCCAATCCTGACACTCCTAACGACCGAATAATTGTTGTGGAGGTGCTGGGAGCCAGCATACTACTAAATTTTACATGTTGTATGAGCATTTCTACTTCACCACTCTATACTGAAAATGATTTCAAGTTAGACGTACATTCTGTTTAATTTACCTCTGTTTTGTTGGCCTCAAATAGTATGCTATACTGTGTACAATCTCTCTCTAGTAATACCGTTACTATGCTCCCTTAGTCATTACGATCACACATTTAAATGTAAAGTTTTAATAAAGGGCCAATCCTGTATGCCCATCATAGTGTTACCTAGCTGCCGAGTTTGACGTGGTGTATCATCTAAAATGTGCCTCTCAGGATATGAGCCTGCTGATTTTCGTTACTAGTAATATATACAGCATATTATAGTCTAGCCTTGCCCTTCCAATTAAACAAAATAACATACATCTATAGAGTCGAAGACAGTCGAGATAACTGAAGAAACCTAATCAGAATGAGGCTTGTCACAGTTAGATTCATTTTTTGTTAAGGCAATGGCGCAGTCTAACAATGTAATAGATGAATAATGTAGACTAAGGTCATGGTTTGGTTCATAATTAAATGTCAACGTCAAATGATGTGTGCGTGCTTACACTCTCCATCATGACCTTCACGTCTCCCGCTGGACATGTAACCTATATGGGAAAAGGTTAAACCTGTTTGTGACACCCGTTTGTCCATACAGCCTGTGACAGAACATTGATATATGGGTCAGTGGTATCCTATTAATGCCCTGATGTAAGCCATTTAAAGACACAGCTGATCTATAATCAGACAGTAGTAGTATTACCTGGTGAGATGGTTGGGGTTATCTCAGTTTTATGGGGTGGGGGGGGGGGGGGGGGTGGAGTTGGGGTTGAGACTTTGGGTTGAGACTTTGGGTTGGGACTTTAGGTTGGGACTTGGTTTGGGACTTGCGGTTGAGACTTGGGTTGAGACTTGGGTTGGGACTTTGGTTGGGACTTTGGGTTGAGACTTTGGTTGGGACTTTGGTTAGGACTTTTGGTCGGGACTTTGGGATTGAACTTTGCGATGGGACGTTGGGTTGGGACTTCGGTTGGGACCTTGGTTGGGACTTCGGTTAGGACTTCGGTTGGGACTTTGGGTTGGGACTTTGGGTCCGGTTGGGACTTTGGGTTGGGACTTTGAGTTGGGACTTTGGGTTGGGACTTTGGGTCGGAACTTTGCGATGGGACTTCAGTTGGGACTTCGATTGAGACTTTGGTTGAGACTTTAGTTGAGACTTCAATTGGGATTTCAGTTGGGACATCGGTTGTGACTTTGTTGGAACTGCATGACCAGGTTGATGTTGCCCATGGACAGCGGCTGTTAGTTAGTCGGGTTGGGATTGCAAATTTTGCACAAACAAGCACAAATACAATCAGTCTATTTAATTCTGACACTGTGCCAATCAGTCCCTCTTGCCCCATGAACCCTGAGTCCCCCTGTAATGTTAGTCACTCTCCTTCTTTGATTATCTATAATGTCAGGATTCACATCTGATAAACTTGCGATTTACTAAAAGGTAGACCGATAAACCAACATGGATGGAGACTAAGGGTATAAAAGATCTCAATCGCATAGGGCGAGAACTTCATAGAGTACCGTGGGGTATTACTGGCACCCTAAGGAGTTTTTACCCCTGGTACGATTTCTGTGAATTTTTTTGAGAATTTCTCTTTTCCCATCGATGAAGCATGGACTTTGTCACATGTTCCACCAGTTATGGTTAAAATAATGTATGTTGTCATATGAATATTTATGTTGGAATAATCCAGGATTTTGTTGGTATTACTGGCATGGCTGGGGGTATTACTGGCACCCCTATGCTTTCCTTAGAAAAGGCCATAGTTTTACAAAAATATTAACCAACCATGTTGGGGACACACAATAATGTGTCATCCATGAAGGAATTAAAGTCAGAGACATCCTGACATGCCACCCTCATATATCATTGATCTACAGCCAAACACAGACCTGGACCTCGCACAATTGCAGTGAAATTGTTTGTGAATATTGTTTTGGATACCCAAAGAATCCAAATTACTAAGGAAACAGCTTTGTTTTTAAACCAAACATATAAATCTACAATGCAGTGTTGAAGAAATAATCATTAACTAATTATTATCATGTCCATCTTAACTAGAAAGGATGATGGCAAGATGGGTGCCAGTAATACCCACAACTGTACAAATCTGTTGGTATTACTGGCTTCCCCGCCATCTTGGGGGCATTGAGACCCAGTTCAAAAATGACTGTTCTAGCAGACAGAGGACATAACTTGGCCGTGGAATTATGCTTAAGGTTTATGAAAACTCATATAGGTGAAGCTGTGAATCTGGATCCTATTCCTCTCACATCTTGGCAAAACCTATAACTCCACCGATCTTGACTTTAATGACCCAGGGATCATAACTTTGAAGGGAATTATCCTAATCACAAAGTTTTATTTGCAATTTTTTTGTCCTTTAGGGTAAGGGGATAGGTCCCCAAAATGTCTTGAATTATCATTGGCTACCCTGAGAAGATTTGCCTAGCAAAGAATCCCCACGACACTGCCAGGGTGCCAGTAATACCCCCCCTGCCAGTAATACCCCACGGTACTCTAACTCTGACTGGGAACACATAATATAGATCAATTCAAGTTTGAAATTGATATTGTAAATTTTATAATTAGGTATGCCGCAGGTGTCCTCTTACTTTGATTAGTTCACACTAATCCTGCAATATGTATCTGTAGTATTATCATGCAATATCTAGATTGGTCTTAACCCCCAGAGGACCTTAACGATACACTACCACTATAGGACGAAAGAAGCATGCCTAATGGATCGGTCATGCATCTCCCCTTCCAGCCTCGACCTCTCCAGGCCCAGTGCCGCCGTTAGGCGGTACTGGGCCTGGACAAATTTGTATCTAATGAAGACTATCCTACCTAGAAAATGATCTGGGATCCTGGATCATTTCTTTATGAGATAGCTCAACCACTGATTGGTTAGCCATGGTCACATGATTATGAATGACATAGATGTGTTGGGTATGGCCTCATGGGTTCGAATCCCACCTTGGCAAAAATGTAGGTTCGTTTTTTTACATAATTTATTTAGACCATTTGAAGCATAAATCCACCTTAATTGACATGGTTAAATAAGCTAATAGATATGTGACTAGGTAGATTATATCAATTTAGGTACTATATGCAGATATCAGCAGTACTAGTAATTAAGCCACAGTGGGGTTCGAACCCACACTCTCCTGGTTGCTGATACTAGTATGCCTATACAGTATAGGAGGTATGTGGTCCAGTGTAGATACATGGACCTAAGTAATCTCCCAGACTGTAAAACGTACAGTCAGGGCCCGAGACTGCTCCCCTTCCGGCAAGTCACGCCATATATGCCTCTATATTTCAGACCAATTAAAAATGTCCCTATAAATGACAGATGTAAGCAGTGGTTATTTCGGCAGTATCAGATCAATTAATAGCTGCACCATTTGGCAACCAACTTGACCCCATAACAGGCGTCATATTACAGAACCGAATTATTACCAGAAAAGAGGGATACGAACTTATTGTAGAAAAGTTACTAAAGAAATTTAGAAGAGTTTGTTATAATGAAGGCAAAACGCCTCTCATTCTCGAATCAATAAAGTAACTTGAGGAAAGTTCAATTGCAATCCAATGTCATCAAAATAATAGAACGAATTTACTACTTTTGGAGTGGATCCTTTGAAAAGATTAGCACACTCTAAAATACTATAGGCCTATACTTGGCCCTCATTCGGGCTTTTATGGACATTTTATTCTGCCCCATCCTCCAAATATGATACTGAAATAACATTCAGAACACGTATGAACAGGGTCGGGTCTATCCTCCTAATATTTTTTTTTATTTTATTTTTTATATTTAAACTTCACTGCCTTTCTAGGGGAGTGTTCTTCTTTAAATAAGTTTGTTGACCTTGATCAGATTACAGGTGAACAGTCCAGCGTTGATACATGTGATAAGTCCGTATATACAAGTGTTGTCTCTATTTCATATTTTGACAGTGGTTCTTAAACTCCGTTTGTTACTTCTTATGGTCTAACAGTGGTTTCTATTACATTGTAGATGGATTCAAGAAAGGGGTGTGAGTATGATACTCTAAGGCATGTTGTTGGCTGAAGTTGTGGCCTTTTACAGTTGACTAACAATGTTGATAGGAGGTTTTGACACTTTTGAATTGAGCTGGATAGAAGAAAGCTGCGTATCGACTTTCGGTCTTTTAGTCGTGGAATAAACACGATCTGTTAACATGGAATTTTATACAGAATGGTATGTACAGAATGGTATGTTACATATGAGTGAGGAAAAATAAATATTGTATAAACCCTATATAAAATGACATATCATGATCGGATTCACATAGTGCACACTTGTAAGGCGAAGAATTAACCCAGTTGTGTTAACAGTTATCGTCTTCTACGTCTAGCTCTTCTCCTTGCTTGGAGCAGAGCTTCTTTCCTACCCGACATATCTGTTTTGAACCATTTCTTGGTTTTGTTTTTAAACGTTAATTTACTCTCTGCACTTTGTATGTCAAGTGGGAGAGAGTTCCATATTTTCGTGCCTCTATAATATGGGCTTCGTTTGAACTTTGATGTGTGAGGGAAAGGTACCCGGTAATTAAGTTTATTATCTCCACGGGTTCTATTTCTCGTGACCGGGGTTTTTTTTTTTTTAGATTTGCTGTAAATGAGGGACATCAATAATTCTTTCCTACGTAAAGCCAGAAGGGGAATTTCGCATAAGTCATGAAGGTCTTTTATCGGCTCTTCCCAAACCCTCACACGTCTAATACATCTAAGCATGCGGTTCTGCGTTACTTGGAGTTTAGCTATATGTTCCTCTGTACATGCATCAACTAAGAAGGAGCAATACCGTATTCGACGTAATAAGCGCCCTCCCCCTAATAAGCGCCCCCTCTCCTATTTGGTGCATTTTTAGACTAGAACAAAGGCTTGAATTTCCCGATTTTGGAGATAATTAAACTCTTAAGTACTTAAAACACCATTAAAATAATTTTATGAGCGCCCAGGGCGCTTATTACGTCGAATACGGTAGTCATAGTGTGGGGTAATAGCATACTTAAAAAGTTCAGTAGCTTGAGCATCTGTAAGATTATACCTTAGTTTTGCAAACTTCATGGACAGATAATAAGTACCAGTAGCCATTTTCTTTACAAAAGGTTTCATCGTAAGGGGTCTGTCAATTATAGCTCCTAAATATGAAAAGGAGTCTACCTCCTTTATTAAAGGGTATCGCTACCTGTTCGATGATCTAGATATTCTATTGATTTCTGCATATAACTTAGTATAATATTAGTTCAATACATAAGGAACTAGAAAAAGTAAAGAAAATGGCATGGTACAGTGCTCAATTCTATGGGAAAGCCACTTGAAAAAGCTATTTCTTAATTAAGCTAAAAGAGCATTTTTATTTTGTGGTCAGATGACCATGTTCTTCTATTGCTATCTTCGAATCACTTTGGATTAGATTAGTTGGCAGAATAATCAAATAGAAAATGGAAAAAAAATTACATGTTGTGGTGCTCATTTTTCTGTAATGCCCATTAAAAGAAAAAGTACTTCCTTTGTGAGGCAATCTAGCCCTATAGCCCATGCAATGGACATTGCTGCTTAAATACTCTCTATGTGAAAATTAGAATATAATGCAAGATTCCTTCCCCTCTTTATTTCCCCCCCCCCCCCCCAACCAAAAAAAAAAGAATAACTATACCTTTTTTTGAGAAAAGGTCATGGCACCTTCTGGGATAGAACTCCGGATCTTCTGATTGCAAAGCAGGCATCATAACCACTACACTACAGATTCTGGTGGAGATCTGAAGAACTGTTGTGCTATTATTCCATACATCTCTTATTGACATGTGCCACGAGAGGGCAGCACTAGCTACATAGTACAATGTTGTTTCTCTGACATCCACAGGGTTCCAGCACCTACTTTTGTAGCGATACCCTTTAACTTGTCACCAATTAGAAGTTGTCTGTTGCAACAATACTTATAATTATGATCTGCACAGTACCATACTAATTTTGTTTTATTATGATTGATTGTGAGTCCTAAAGTGTTGCAGAAATTATCCAGAATATTGGCGTCTATTTGCAGATTTCTTAATGCGACAGCTGGATATCTGGACTCCGAATATAAAACTACGTCGTCCGCGTACATCTTAATCTTACAGTGTTTGGGAGAATCCATGAGAGTATTAACGAAGAAGATGAACAGTGTAGGACCGAGGACGGAGCCCTGCGGAACGCCAAAATGAACCTGTTTTTCACTAGAAATAATTCCGTCCACCTTGGTGCTTTGTCTTCTATTTGACAAATATGCATGGAACCACATTAACATAGTTCTATTGATATTGGCTTTTTGGAGATTGTGTAACAGTAAATTATGGCTTATACAATCGAACGCCTTCCTGACGTCGATGTATACAGAGGCTGTATAAGTGTGATTGTCACGTGCTACATATAGGTCTTTTGTATAATCATAAATAGCTTCCGCCGTACTGTAGCCTTGCCTAAAGCCATATTGCATTTTGGACAAGAGATCATTATTTTTTAAGAAATTTATAAAATGTTTTTGAACTAGTTTTTCTAAAATTTTACTAGGGACCGGCAAAATGGAGATGGGTCTCCAATTGGTTACGTCCTTCAAATTGCCCGTTTTTGGGAGGGGTGAGATTGTGGCGTTGGTCCATTCTTTAGGCAAGGATGCAGTGAGTATAGAATATGTAAAAATATGGTGAAAAAGTGCAATACATATGAGCATTGTATCCCTCAGAACCGTGGCCGATATATTATCTACTCCAGAGGGTTTAGTAACATCAATCTGTTTAACCAGCTTAATGATATCGTCCTGGGAAAAAGATGTAAAAGTATCATCCACCTGTGTTTCTAAGTAATCCTCGTCAGGATCCACAAATGTTTCAACATCGATACCTTTTGCTTCAAACAGGTTTTTACCAATGGTACTAAAGAAATTATTAATGTATTCCGCATTATCATCCACTAAATGTCCAGTGGTCTTATCTATGAGAGCTGGAGGAGGGTGAGTCTTGGGAGCTAGTAGGGAATCGAAATTGGATTATCCAAGTTCTAGAAGCATTTCTGAGTAAAGTTTTGCAAGTATCTTTTTCTAGACCTATTTTTTCTGTAGATTCTGAAAAAATAACTTGCGAAACTGAGAATTGAGTTTTAGGGGGGGCAAGAGCCCCCAAAATGCAATTTTTTGACAAAAAAAATCATTTTCCCCCTAGAATTAAAATTTTTCTCGTGTATCATGAAGTAATAATTAACAAGAACAGTATGATTATCATTTATCAGTAAATAGTGTTATTGTGGTTGCCATGGTTACCTGCTTAACAACAAAACAAAAGTTACACATTAATCTATTTGGTTAAAACTTATATTTATACATCCATAGTATAGACATAACAGGCAATATTTAACTTCTCTATACTTGTTTGTGAAACCAGCTGCACTTGTACTGACCATAGTGACCTGCTCCTAGTAAATGACACCTCTGATACATTGCTATATCTCAATAATAAGTAGGTTTTGTCATCAGTACTCTGCCAGAATCTCTGTGCTTCTACCGCTTACTCCTTAAATGTCATCGGTTGAAAATGGGTCATAATCCGTCATATTTCACACTTTTTGCTTTATTGTCTTCACTTGTGAATATTGTGGCAAGGAGAAGAGGCAGTTCCAGTGCAGCAATTGTGTGTATACTGGAACCCTGCCTTCCTATACCCACTCTGATAATTCCTGCACACAGTCCTACACTGGCAGGCGACTAGAGAGAGGCCAACCTCTGGAATGGCTTCCTTTGTCATTAGCAGAGGTAACAGGTTGTTGTCTTCCATCTTCCATCACATGCATGTAGGATCTGTAATGTTGGGTTTCGGGATGTGTGCCAAGTTCCATATCAGACTCTGGTAGTGTGCACACATGAGATGTAAGTTCAGTGCATCTGATGTTGGAGGTAGAGCTTCTTTTGTCCAAACAAAAGAGCCCTTGCATTGTTCACTGATTCTGCATGTGGCATCCTATAGATGTGGCAAACAAACTTCTGTGCTGATTTCAACATATCCTCATCCTTTCCAATGGCATCAAGGAGGTTATGATGTTGATGAAGACATCAAATGTAGTTTGTTGGAATGTTGAGGAAGGAATGATGTTGAGCCTGAGCCTGTCAATGCATGGAATGCAGGAAGTGAAGTATGGGGGCTGTTAGGCATGTTTCTGAAAGTTTCATGTATGGGAAACAACTTCTTACCAGTTCCTGCTTATAGCCACAAGTCTTTGCAACCAACCAAAGCAATCCTCTGACAGTTTTCTCTAATTCTTAGGATGGTGTTGACAAATATGTTTGCTAAGTCCCCGAAAACCTTTGCTCCTTCGGGTTTGCCCAATGCATGTACTGTGGCCAATACATATATAATGATAGTTGAATCATGTGTTGTGTGAATTGAAGTTGGGCAGGCAATGTCTTTAGTCAGGCTACGTATGAGGAGTGATTTTTCACCACTCCTCAACCTTCCATTTACTTCTGCTCATGCTCCAAGATCTTTTCCAAAATCACAGCTCTTCGAGCAGCAAATGAAGTGTTATTACATTTATGTCAGCTTTCAACACAACAGTTTCCCCTTTTGCTTTTATTTCATTTTCAACCTTGTAGAGATTTGTGAATGTCATTGGATTGTTCTGCTTGATTGGCCTATGGAATTTTTTCAGATTTTTCAATGAATCTCTCCACAACAGAGTGCTCTAGTTGATCCTGTCCTTTTGGAAGAGCTGATGCTAATGCATCCTGAAACGCAGGTGTTGCCAGATCTTTGTTTGCCATGTTATGGAGTAGCTCTGTTTGTGTGAATACCTCCATGCTCTTTAACCGTGTTCCTACCAACTCACCTAATCAATCAAGGCCCATTCCAAGGAATTTAATCTACAGGCCATGACAGATATTCAGCCTATGATTGATCTATATAATCACACCTACAAATGATATTTAAAACTAGCCAGTTCTTACAGTTCCTGATCCTTACACTGCAGAAGAGTCGTGGTCATTGTGGTATATATGTACAGTCACCTCCCTCTATGAAGACCACAAAAGGGGGTGCCAGAAGGGAGGGGCTATTGGCTAGTGAGACCCTTTGATTGGAGCATAGTATGTTATGCCATTTTGGGATGATTATGCATGGATGTGAACCTGCTGCGTTTATCATCGGGGCTGCATTCATGCCTGATGAACCAATACTGTATGGTGAATTATTAGTCACCAGTGCTTCGTTCATGCATTATGACAACAACTGCATGTGTAACTTGAAGCTTCATGTGATCCTTCAATGGTTTAAGGGAAACTTAGATATATAGATGGTTACATCAATTTATTCAACACAAAACGAAGCTTTCTTAGGTATCGATTGTAACCATGGTTACCATTGTTACCATAATGGTAATTCATGAAGATGCCTCTCTACCAGACCTTTCATTTAAGGAATTCCCTGACTAAATACGGTAATAAACAGCCCTGTAGGACAATGAAATGTGGATTTTTGTCAGAAATCTGTGTTTTGGGGGGGTTTTGACCCCCTTATATGAATTTCTCAGTTTCGCAAGTACTTTTTTTGTAATCTACATGAAAAAGTGGTCCTAGAAAAATGCCTTGCGGAACTTTACTCGAAAATGCCTCTAGAAAGTTTTGGGACGACATTTCTCAGATTCAATTCCCTACTAAGCCTTAAAGAAAGAATTCATAAGTGCCCAGAACTTGCGAGGATTATTTTTATACATATTAAGCTTATTCTGAATATATTTACCCTTAGCCTTACGTACCATAGGGGTAATGCGGCATCTGAGTTGTTTTGCATGTCTTAAATCCTGCATGTTCTTATTTTTTATGAACCTTTGTACATAGTCATTTCTTTCTCTAATAACTTTGAGGGTGTCTTCGTCCATCCACTGGTTTTTATAATCCCTATACTTGATAGTGCGAATTGGAGCTACCTCATCCAGGAATTGTTTAATTTTGACGATTACCATATCCCATTTATTATTAATATCTACTTCTGTATAAATATTATCCCATTCTTGGCTTAATAAAAAATCCTGAAGTTCTTGTATGACCTGCCTGTATATGAAACTATTTCTTTAGGGTTGGGAGCCTTTTTTCTACATGCATAGATGGGAAAATGGTCACTAATCCAAATTGGAGCAACATGTTTAGACATGACATATTTTGAATTTGTGAATATATTGTCTATGCACGTTCCGTCACTGGAGACTCCATCTGGGTTGGGACGTGTAATTTGGGAGAAAAGCCATTGAAGGTTATAGTCACGGCAGAAAGTCTTTAGAGCCTCAGTTTCTCCCTCCACATTTTCCAAAAAGTTAACATTGAAATCCCCTAGAAACCAATTTTCCCTTTTTTTCGTGTACAGTTTTTTTAGACATTCAATAAAATTTGTAACAGTGGCTCTAGGAGGCTTGTATACCGTGATCATAGTCATCATTCTATTATTAGGAATATCAATATTAATTGACAGGCACTCAATATCATCAGATATATATGAGAAATCAGTATTAACAGTTGAATATTTGAAAATTCTATCAGTAATATAACATATAATGCCACCCGCATGACCATTTCTGTCAATCCTGTGGTAACTTTTACCCGTCCACGTGAGGAGGGCTTTGTCTGAGGTTGGGCTGAGCCAAGACTCCGTGCAAGCCACAAAATCAACATTATTTAAAGTTGGTTTGATCTCAATTAGTTTCTTCTCAATACTTCTACAATTCAAGTGCGCAACAGTGAAACCTCTCATTTTAGGAACTTGAAAATCCTTGCTATAATCCATCAAGTGATTCTACTGCACCAATAATCATGTGGACATTGATGCTACTTCCCCCTTTTCCCTTGCTGATGACAGATCCATATAGCGTGATCTTGTGTAAATTGATGAATGAAATAAAAAAGATGACAACTGGATACGGTACAGTTTTTCCGAGATCCAGTTTGATCCCACCTACTCGACTGCCCCGGAGAATTATCGAATGCTCCAGGGTGTGGTTCTATGTGGTTACATAGGAGGGGAGAAGGATGACTTCCAAGCAGCAAATAAGTTGAATAAAGAGAATTTTAATTTATATAATATATTCTATGTGACAATGTCAAGATATGGGCGTGTGCTAGCCCCATGTGAATAGAGTATTTGAATAGTTAATGTGAATAGTCTGGGTGTCTTAAAATCAAGCATATTACCTGAGACCCTATACAGATACCGGTAGTTGATTAGATATACATTACACATCAGGATAACGTTCAATGTACATAGTGGCTGGTTTTGTGAAGTTCATTGAGGTTAATTGTGTGAAAATGCGATCTTAACATAGAGACTGTTATCTGACCGGTGCAGCCTCGTCAGGCTTCATGGGATTACATTGGATTACACTTGTATGCAGAAAATGATAGCCTCAACAGGCTTGTCGAGTGAGAGCGGTCTTGTATTAATATTAAAGCTTCCTCCAGCGCTCCCAGTCATCACTCAGTCTTTTATGCTGTCCATGTAGAACTAGGATTGAGGAGAAGCAGTTACAAAGTGGAGGGATCCGTGTTCAGCCTCTTCAGGCTATCAGGAACGCAGCTAAATAGTGCAGCTTGCTGTCTTCCTGTTGATGTGGTGTACTGTGGGACGCTTCTGGCAGCCTCATCAGGCTATTAGCAGGGATTTAGAAGCTGGTGGGTTTACCTTTTCAGCCTCATCAGGCTATCATACTCAGATTAGATGCCAGTCACTTTAAGGCTATGTGGCGAAGTGTTTAGAGGCTAGTGGGTTTACCTTTTCAGCCTCAACAGGCTATCATACTCAGATTAGATGCCAATCACTCTAAAGTTATGTGGCGAAGTGTGGAGTGATTTAGGCAGCCTCGCCAGGCAGACTTTGATAGATAAGTAATGAGTGGGCAGCAAGCCTCAGCAGGCTATTCTAGCTTTAGGGGAGTGAAAGATACAGCCTCAAATTTCAGGGAGAAAATCATGCAGCCTCATCAGGCTATCCCAAATAAGCAGTAGAGGAGTGAGTAAGTGGACTCTTCAGGCTGGACGTCATGGTGAAGGGATATCGAAGTGGATCACAGCCTCATCAGGCTCTCAAGTGGGGATCAAGCTGGACTAAGATATTTACATTCAGCAATACATCACAATAAGTTTTCTTGTGTTACACAGGACCTCAACAGGTCATTCGAGAAGAGGATGAGATGTGCGTTGCGCGTGAACTCTGACGCATGTCATCAGATTCGCACGTCATCTCCTAACATCGGTAGGCAGTTTGCGCTTGCTGGTCGACTGGGTGACTGGGGTTGTGAAGCTAGGCAGGTTGTGAAGCTAGGTAGGCCCATATTTAGAAATTTAAATTTAGTAACAGCTTATCAACATATGTACAAAAATGAAAAAAAATGAGTAGATTACTTCAGACTGCAAACAGGAATAGCGGTCAGAAGAGATAACCCAATTATGTATTTAAATTTCCATGTCCTCTTGCAGCCCTGACATACACCTTTCCAATAAGGTGCCTTGTGTAGGTAGCTGAGTGTAGCTTGCTTCTCTTATCAGGCAGATTTGGAGATTTTGCACTATTTCTACCGGTAGATATATTGCTGCAGGAGGGTTTTCATCTTCGCTATGTCTGGTGATTTTCACATTGTCCTGGGGTGTCAAATAATTTTTCCCACTGTTAGGAAGAGTGACTATTCTAGTTGCATTTTGTGTCGCATGTTGGTGAATCACTGATATTGCCGAATATTTGGGATGAGGTGGGGGTTGTTCTGGTGTCTGCGTTTCCTTGTCTGCCATGATCATCTCTTTAGTGGGACAAACAAGCCTGGCATTCTCCCTTGTAAGGATAATGCCTTGACTGACATCATCTGCTTTCTGCTGCACAAGTTTTTCGGACTTTTGTTTCTGTAGTTTATTGTGGAGATCATCGGAATCTGTAGCACTTGAGTGATTGGGAGAGGTGTCGGGGATACTTGTTTCAGACTCTGACTCTGAGACTGTGGAGGTGGAGGTGTGTGGCGCATCCTCTGAGCCTGAGCTGGGGTCAGAAGTAGAGGAGGGTGCTGAGCTTGATCCCCTCTCACTGTTTTCTACGACCGGGGTAACAAGATCATTAGTGAAAATGATAGTTGTTTTTCCTTTCTGATTTCTCCAAGAATCCGGTGCCTCTATTTGCATTTTCTCCTCATCTTCCTCCTGTTCCTCCAGTTCCCTTTTTTCAATGTCTTCGAGCCTGGTGTACTCCTCATTTTTTAGTTTGGTTTCCACTGCCCTTAGACTTTTTATTAGTTTATTTGCCACTCTAACTTGGAGGGGTGGGCCAGGTAGTATCCCTCCCCGTAGATGCTGGTAGCTGTAGTTGTCTCTGCCCTGAAACTTCCTCTCCTTATTCTCTTTAACTAGGCCCTCCAAGTGCGGGATGCCATATTCCATGTCAAACCCCAACTCACAGATTTTAATGTTGACCTTTTGTAGGACTGATTCGAAGTCATGTTGGTCTTGTTGTGTATTGTAAGTGCTGCTAACATGTCGCAGCTCAGCTGAATATATAGTGCCAATCAGAAAGATGGTTCTGGGCGATACGTTTCTCGCTGCATCCATTATATCATAGTAGTTGTTCATCACAGTCATATAGCTCTCCTCTTCCCCTTTTGTAAACAGAGGCGGTGCGTCTTTTTCCTCAATCAGGGTGTATATTCCGAGGGAGAGGATGATGACATCAACACTTTATCTTTGTACTCGTCCGTAGAAAAAATATTTACATAGTCTAGGATTTTGGCACCTTCTCTTGCCACAGTTGTGAGGTTAATGTCTAGCGTGCCCTGAATTTTGTCATGCATGTCACTGGTTACCCTACCATCAGCAAGAAGTAGACACTCATGTATTTGTTTATCTATCTCCCATTTGCCTTCCAGAAATTTCCAGTCTCCCAGCGAAGCATCTTTGTTAGCCATACCGATTTAGTGTCTCTTCAGTAAGCGGGTAAGATGAGACTTGGGGCTGTTCCTGCTGTGCTCTCTGAATTCCCCTAGTCCCGGGGGTCTGGGGATGTGTTGAGAAGGCCTGTAACCGCCCCTATCTCTGCTTCTATCTCTGCTCCTGTCTCTACTTCTGTCACTGTCTCTCTCCGAGCGTCTTGACCTATCCCTGCTGTGTTCTGAGTCCCAGCTGTATGCGTTGTGAGAGGATCTGTGCTTCACTTCCCTCTCTCTGACAGACTCATGTCTTCTCCAGTTCAGGTCTCTATCTATGTCTCTGTTTCTACTATGTTCAGGGCGTCGAGAGGCCGTTCCCACAGGGGTAAATGTTCTGCCTCTGCCGTCGTTTTGGTATGCGTTGTACCTGCTGTAGCTTCTGTTCTGTTCCCTGTATGTGGGCCTACCCGGTGTGGAGCTTAATTCTGGGGTGGATCTTGTCTTGTAGATCTCGTCCTCAGCTGTGTTGTTGTTTTGCTCTTCAAGTACAACTTCAGCAGCTGTAGCACTTGTCTCTTTGCTCAGATGACGTAGATAATATGAGCTTGGTTAATTTGGGGCTGATCCGTGGGAAAATCATCAATACTCAGGGAAGCTCTAGAGCATTACTGTGGCACTAGGGGTGTGTCCTGCATGTCTGCATGCACCAGCAGCAGCCACCATAGTAGGTTACACAGGTATGTGCAGACAGGGCTAACACGTGAGTCATACTCCAGAAATGGACTGTGACTGGATCTAATCACCAAAACATAAACACTGACAGGTGTGTATATAATGAACTATGCTTCACTAAGAATCTGTCGAATGTGAGGGTTATTTTACGGGTTATGAACGTAGGGAGTTGACTGATAGCACTATGTATGACTTAATTGGAGATATTTCTTACATAGTATCAAATACTATAAGGATCCTGGATGTTATCCTCTATACAGGTCTGCCCATAGTGTCCAGGAAAACACCCCAGGGGCACTACCACCCACGACTATGTACAGCAAGCTAATATAGATTGTGATTACATTATCTCTGGCACCACTGCATGCAGGCGCTTTCCTAATCAGGCTGCCAGTGTGGTTTACTTCTGAGGGTTGGCGGTGGTAGTTGGCCTGGGGCAGATCTGAGAAACCTTGTGTAGTTCATAGGAAACAAGATTTTGGCTAAGTCTCATGCTATTGATACAATTGGTATAGTATTTGACCGGGTGACGTCTTTGACCGGCAAGTATCTAAACAAAAATGCCTGGAAAAAGTTAATCAATATTTTTAACACTATAATTACTAACTTTATTTTGATTTGGTTATAATTATAGGCTGACCAAACTAGGTACGGTAACACATAATATATGTTCGCTTACCATTATTTTGTTGTGACGTCTTTGACAAAACGTTATTTTAACATAGTAAAACATATATATTCAATGGTTCATTTCTTCATTATGTTTTAGTATGTTTATACCTCATAAGTATCCCGTATTTTTTCCACCCCCTCCCTTCCTCCTGTCACTTCTCGGAGATTTGAGATTTCCCCCCCCCCCCCCATGTCTTCTGGGAAAATAATGCCCTCTAATAACCAAAATGACCATATTTAGTTGTTCGTTTTAGTATAGGTTAAATGAGCCCCTCCCCTCCTCTCCAACAGGTACACACATTCACACTATAAGCCCTCATCCGTCAATCCCCCAATCTAGCAAAACATAACTCGTCTCTTACCCTCCTTTGTGTCTCCAGGCCGACTACATTAATAATATATTGAACTTAATCCGTTCATCTACATACAGTGCATTATTAATTGATGTGGGTATGATTGAGGGTGCTTATTAGTAAGTCCGGAAATTGAAGAGCACAGACGTCTCTCTGCTCCTGGCACCATTAGATAAGGCAGGTAATGATGCTGAGTTGCAGTTTCCCTCCACCCGGCCTGTAACAATAAGCTGGGTCATATATCATTCTGTACAGGTCTGCTGGCCGACACCTAGATGTAATATATCACCGTCTGGCTGCTCTACACTGCCTCCCCAGCATCCAGGCCGTCCCTGGAGGAGGCTGGCTGGTATAGCGCTATACAAGACGTGTCACTGGTAGCAGCTATACAGGGGGCTACCACCTACCTATACACATGTAAACCCTGTCCACACTGATCCATATCACCCAAGACCTCAGGCCATACAACACACAATAAAAACACATGTGAATCAGTTTTTCAGTACCCACCTTTCCAGACCATATCATAAGTATCCTCCTTGTACGGTGACCCCATGGCGTGGTATGGACGATATATGTGGAGGACCTAGTGGTGTCTGGGTTTTGGAGGGGGTACTGATGGGCACCGGCTGCTGCTTGTCTGATGTCGCTCTACAGGTCTACCACCTCCGTCTCACCGCTCGTCCCTGATCCTCCAGTGTAATAAGGCAGACTGCTCCAGGGCAGTGTGTGGTGGACTCTCCCCTCACCCTTATATCGCACCTCTATGGTCGTCGGTGTGTGGATCAATGTCTGAGACGGTCGGGCATGGGAGGAGAGAGCCGGCTGATAATAGAGGCCCGGTGAGCTATGCCCTGGAGGAGTGGTGGTGTGGACCAGCCGCTACGTGGTTAGGCCTATATAGCACTGCTGCTACAAAGGTGCGCTGGGTGGGAGTGGGGGGTGTTGTGCCGGGTATTGACCGCGCACCGGGTTTTGACCGCGCCGGGATTTGACCATGACCAATTACCGGGTAATGTCCGCACACCGGCTTTTGACCGCGACCATCTGCCGGGTATTGTCCGCGCAGCGGGTTTTGACCGCGACCGTCAGCCGGGTATTGTCCGCGCAGCGGGTTTTGACCGCGACCGTCAGCCGGGTATTGTCCGCGCACCGGGTTTTGACCGCGACCATCTGCCGGGTATTGTCCGCGCACCGGGTTTTGACCGCGACCGTCAGCCGGGTATTGTCCGCGCAGCGGGTTTTGACCGCGACCGTCAGCCGGGTATTGTCCGCGCACCGGGTTTTGACCGCGACAATCTGCCAGGTATTGTCCACACACCGGGTTCTGACCGCGACCGTCCGCCGAGTATTGTCCATGCACCGGGTTTTGGCCGCCACCATCTACCGGGCATTGTCCGCGCACCGGGTTTTGACCGCAACAACTGCTGGGTATTGACCGCACTGCGGGCTTTGGTGGTGTTGTCGAGATAACCACTCCTCTTGCAATCTGTGAAAAGGCCAAAAACGCTATCGACAGTATAGATGGTCAGTAGCGGAAAATAGACTGTTGTAGAGGTCGCGGAAAACTTAGTCATTGGATCGGCCAGGAATGGAACCACAGATCTCTCGCACTGGTGACAAGGGTGCTCAGACATGGAGATATCCCTGATACCCTACACTGTCAATAGTGGAAGATTTCTGTTTCATTGATAGTTCTCACCTGACCTTCTCAGAGTAAAAATCCATGTCAACCTCAAAAACAGTTGGGAGTAAATATCAGTAAAACTGTTTTGTTTTAGATGCAAAATTTTCAAAATCAGTTTTGGAGTTAAAAGCTTCAAAATTAGTTTTGAAGTCAAAATTTCTTTTTGCCACAAAAATAATCAGTTTTGAGGTGACAAATCGGTTTTACACTCAAAATTGGTTTTGCAAAACCTGTTTCGTGGACAATACCCGGAAGATGGTCGCGGTCAAAACCTGGTGTGTGGTCAATACCCGGGAGTTTTTGCGGTCGAAACCCGGTGCGCGGACAATACCCGGCAGATGGTCGTGGCCAAAAGCCGGTGCATGGACAATACTCGGCAAATGGTCGCGGTCAAAACCCGGTGTGCGGACAATACCCGGCAGATGGTCGCAGTCAAAACCCGGTGCGTGGACAATACCCGGCAGATGGTCGCGGTCAAAACCCGGTGCGCGGACAATACCCGGCAGATGGTCGCGGTCAAAACCCGGTGCGCGGACAATACCCGGCAATCGGTCGTGGTCAAAACCCGGTGTGCGGACAATACCCGGCAGATGGTCTCGGTCAAAACCCGGTGCGCGGACATTTCCCGGCAATTGGTTGCGGTCAAAACCTGGTGCGCGGACAATACCCGGCAATCGGTTGCGGTGCAAACCTGGTGCGGTCAAAACCCGGTGCGCGGTCAAAACACGGCACAACAGGGGGTGCAGTATGGTGCTGAATGCGGCGCCCAGTGACGGTGGGTAGCTGGGCTTGCCTACACTGGAGTGCCGAGTGACTCATCACCCACTAGCACGTCATACCATGGAGGAACACGCCATGCATCATCAGCCTCTATTTCAGAGTTATTACACCTGTTCAAATTTTGTATCTTAAACTTTATCGATTGTTTTATTCATAGTGAAAAAAAGAGAGATCGTCTATAGGTAAGCCCTATAGGATCCTATAGATTGCAATGACTGCACTTGATATGCATGTATATGGTATAGTTAAAGAACATGATCTTCACATACATAATGATAAACTGTTACAAAGTATGTCTTAATTGACACCCATTTGTTAGAGCCCGGACGTTAGGTCATAATTATATGCAATCCCTAAACTGACTACATCCAGCATTAGAATAGATTGACGATAAACGTTCGCAAATGACTTCGCTTACTATATAGACAAAGGTGCACTGAGCGTTATTTCACGAGGCGAAGCCGAGTGAAATAACCCTCAGTGTCTATTTGTCTATTACATGTGTATATTATATAGGACGTTTTCAAACAATAGTGACAAATTAAGGGGTGGGGCCCGTGGGGTTATTGAAAATGACCCCAAAATGGGTGATCATAGAAGCATTCTATCTTTTTCTGAGCTATACCTTTGAATTTAGCACAGTTTAAAGCCATGAATTAGATTGAAATCTTACCAGTACACTGCACTAAGGAGATCCTTTATAAAAATGCAGAAAGCGAACTTCTGTATATCTGAGGTAAAAAATAAAGTAGCACAACAAAGCCTTACATATAAATCTTTATTACAAAGTATAACAATGCATAGATGTATACATTTTGTACTACATCGATGCTTTAATGTAATTCATCCTTTTAAAACCGGGATATGTCATTTCGATCGGTAGGCCGCAGTACGAGCTCTCATGCGGCCATTGTAACCTTTATACATAGTGAATAATCACTGATGATATTAGAACTTAGTCTTGTCACTTTGTAGATTGGATAATGTCTATAAAAGCTGTACGAAAGAGGTTAGCATTAGCTATAGTAGTAGACTTAACATGGGTATAGGATATATACATACGTATGAGTCAATCATTTACAATGTTGCAATGTTTAGGTGCGACACGTGTTGTAAAACACGTGTCCAGGGTTCTTGGCAAAAGCAACTCCAGGTTGTGTCTCACCGAGTCGATCCAAGTTGAAGGGATGACCGAGATCGATTTGGTGAGACAAAGGCTCCAGCACCTCTAATAAGTATATACAATGTATTACGTGGGACACCATAAATAGACGTGTGTGACTCGACAGCACAAAGAGCAGTGTTGCCAAAATGACGCCGGCACACCGGCTTTTGCCGGCGTAGAATATTAATGGCCGGCGTAGAACCTCAGGACGCAGGCCATTCTGGCCTGCCATGATCTCAGCTTCCTAATGGTGAAAGAATTTTTCAAATCGGCCAATTAGAAACGAAGATAGGGCCATATTTGTAAAATTGAATATTTTTCTTTTATAAGTTTTTGCATAGGATAAAACAAGTTAGCAAGTTTATGAAGGTACCTTGAAATATCAAAATTGATATGACCTGCGTGAGAAGGAGTTAGCAAGTTTATGAAGGTACCTTGCAATATCAAAATTGATATGCCTGCGTGAGAAGGAAATGCTGCGTAAGATGCCAAGACGCAGGCCACTTTGGCCTGCGTTGAGAAAAAGTTTTCGGCAACACTGAAGAGGGAAGTATCTTTTCATATGTTATTCAACAGTAATTTCAACACATTAGAATATGGATGTACTGTTCTCTCCCACACGCACATAAGTACTGCATAAAAAATAGCAATATTCTCTGAGCTGTACCTCAATCAATGTGAGACTACATTACATAAGATGTCAAACATGAAAAGGTATCTGACACATCCATTACTAGTATCACCATCAATATTGCGCAACTCTATGATATTTCAGTCCCTGGTTACATACACACCAAAAATGCATTACTTCATGTATTACACTACATTATCAGTATTTAAGTATGATGAAAAGACATTGATTGGGGTCCATTGCCATCCAGGTGGCGCCATTGCAGGAAATAGTGGTACCATAGCCGTATTGGTAACCTGCAGAGTAACCAGGGGGCAGTGCTGAAGGCAGTGGAAAATGTAGCAGTGTCTGCTGATAACGAGATTTATACCTTGGCATTTTTGTAAGTATAAATAGTTTCATATCATTTAGATGTATTTCTGTAGATGCACAGCTACTTTCGATAGATACAATAATGCAGTATGGACATGGATATATGTTTATAATATAATTACAGTGCAATCCATTGCCTGTCTCTATGAGGGAAGGGGGTTACCTGAGTACCATCCAGCAGTACCATCCAGCAGTATATATACTAGGCCAGGCTACTAGTAGTACTGAACCAAGGGGCAACCTTCCCCAACCATCTGTATAAGCACAGATTAGCCCTTCCTTTAGTGTCCCTGAGCTGACACCATTGTGGGTGACATGTCCATATAGCAGACATAATCACAGTTTTGTTGAAAGTAGTTGTATTTCCTTCAATGACATCTCTTTCATTAGGTCTAGTTTGGAGTGATCACTTCCACAGTTCTCTCTTTGTTCATCACTCAGTGTGTCAGTCTTATTAACCACTAAAATGGAGTCACATTTTGGGCATTGACCCCATTTTGTTTTCTCCTCTAGGCTACTGTGCCATCCATTGCCTTGGTGTCTCTATGAGCGAAGGGGGCCATCCCTGAGAACTATTCAGTAGTGCATCGTTAGCCAGGCTGCTGTATTGTACCAAGGGGCAACCTTCAGTAACCACATGTAGACAAGGATTAGCCCTCCCCTTCAGTCTCTCCACTCCCTGAGCTGACACCATTGTGGATGACATGTTGATATAGCAGAGCATTCTACACGGGGCTCTATCATCGTCCAGACTTTTATCTGTAATCCTGAAGCAGCCAGGAAGTTGCAGTTCCCTGAGGCAGTTGAGTTTTCTGAGGAGTAGAGCTAGACCTTTATCAGTAATGTTAAAACAGCGGGAGATGTCCAAGACCTGGAGAGCATAAAGCGCTGTACAAATTGCCCATATGGCATTGTCTGTAATATAGCAGCAGTCGCTGAGGTCAAGCCTCTGAAGCAGGTACAGGCTGCTGGCAATGGTTTTTACACCCAGGTCCTTGATGCAGGAGTGAGACAATGCAAAATCTTGCAGCCGTGGACAGTTTGCAGCAATAGCATCTATTCCATAGGTATTGAGATTGCTACAAGACACATCAAGAGAGCTAAGGTTGGAGCACACAGTGGCAAACTTCACCACATCTGTGTCTAGAATTGGATTCAGGCCAACAGCAGTCTTGGACCAGCCAAAAGACAAATGTTTGAGGTTAGATGAGAATTGAGCCATTCTGGCAACTCTGTATGGGTCGTAGGCCATACCGAGGCATTCACTAATGTTGAGGTGCTGGAGGGTTTTACTGTGTTTACGTAGCAATCTAAAGACCCCACCACAGGTCACCAAACAGCAACGTGACACGTCAAGGTGTTGCAGTGCGAGGACATGCAGCTGTAACTGGGTGAGACTCATGTCAGAGACGAGAACACAACCTGATATATTCACATATCTCAGCTCCTTGTGAATGGTGGTCACCGCCGTAATGAGATGATCTGTAACTGCTGTACAACCTGAGAAGTCAATGCTAGTAAGAGATGGTGAAGAGACGAGAACTCTATCCACAACTCCCCAGTGGACATCAACCTGTATACTCAATGTTTTTCTATTCCAAACTCTGCTGTCCTCTATTATTGAATTGAAGAAACTGCAAGTGCATTTTAGTGCTACTAATGTCTTATCTTGGGGAACATACATGACAATTCTGAACAGGATTTCTGTTGGAAGAGCCATCAATCCTATCTTGTATGAACATGAGGAAGATGATGCAATTTCACTTGTAATACTGAGGTCGAAGAGTGTGTCTTCTTGAGAAATGCTTTTCTTTGCAGAAATTACATGATTACAGACATAATCATTTGGTCCTGTTCGAAGTAGTTGTATTTCCTTCAATGACATCTCTTTCATCAGGTCTAGTTTGGAGTGATCACTTCCACAGTTCTCATCAGACAAGCAGTCTCTTTGTTCATCACTCAGTGTGTCGGTCTTATTAACCATTAAAATGGAGTCACATTTTGGACATCGACCCCATTCGGTTTTCTTCTTTTTTCCACGTAGTTTATCAAATATCCGCTTCTGAAACACAGAGAGGAAAAAGTCATATGCCTGTAGGGGAGAGTGGGTTACAGTGAGACACGGGGCACAATGAGACAGAGGGCCTGGGGACTCTGGATTTAGGGTTTTAGCCAAAAACTATTCATTGTAGATAATATAAGTTACAAATATCTTTTTTTTTTTAAACTGGAAAAATTTGATCACTACAAGTAGCTTTTCTATGATTTAGGGCAACATTTTTGAAAAAGTAAATTTCAGAAATTTATGACGAAGCTGGTCGTCATGGCAACCAAAAGGAATTTTGGTAAATTTTCCCATAATTTTGAAGAGCATGAATGTACTTTACAAAATTATTATTTTGGATAAATTTTATATGGACATTATGGAAATGTATGACATTGAATTGTTGATTAGATTGGATGATGGGGCACAGTGAAACAAACCATAGGAATAGCATAGTTTACAGTAGATTGGCTGGGTCACGGGGCACAGTGAGACAGATAATAGAACGTGGACATTTCGAGAGATCGCAACCTGAGGAAAAATCCTGAAGTGAATAACTATCAAAAAGTGTTATTCTTTAGTTTTAAAGTAAAAAAATATGGTTTAAGTTAGATTTTTCATATATTCACCTAATTACATGATCTATCACAGTGTACCATAACACTGTCTCACTGTGCCCCACCTAGGGTCTCACTGTACCCCCTGATTTGTCATAGTGGGGCACAGTGAGACAATATTCCAGGTCCTCTTGTAGTAGCCTGTAGCGGGTGGTCACCGATGCAATGACCTCATACTCGTCATCCCTGAGCACACGTAGGCGCGACCGCATGTGGAGTGGAGGGAGGAGAAACGCCCCCAGCGCTCCAAGCGGTTGGGGTCCAGGCCCATCACATACCACCAGGGCATCCACACCCCAGTGTGCTGGGCCGGACCACGAGCCGGCGAAGTTTGTGGGCGACCCTCCGTGGTGTCTGCAGATGCCCTGGGTGGATGTCGGCGCTGGCGGGGGTGCCCAAGAAGGACCGTCCCGGCCCTGCCGTGCGACCTACTCCTGCTCCCCTCGAGCCCGACAGGGTGGCGCCCCCTGTGGAGGTCGACGGCTGGGCGGGTCTTGCTGCACTGTGCGAAGTGGCATCCCCCATGGAGGTGGACGGGTGGTTGGGTCGATGGTTGCTGCGTGGGTCCCCCCTCCGACGCCTTTCTTTATTGGCTTTGGGACCTTGTCCCCAAAGCCATTTACTCCACAGACCAGAGTGTCGCCTTTTCGACAAGAAATGACTAGCATAGGCCCCCTTGGTCATTGTTAGATATAGCCCTAGCTGGCCCTTAACCCTTGCCTAGGACTGGCATCCCCATATGTCCTTGTAGGTGTGTGCAAGACTAATTTATCCTAGATCTTGTTTTCAGTTACTGCATGTAGAACCAATGTACCTTGTGGTAAGGCCTAGACATCTTGTGAACAGCCATATTTTGAGTTCTCTAATGTGGCTGTCAATGGCAAGGATAGGTACCAGCCTAATAACTATTGACTCCTATGTCAAGCCAAGCTGTCAATGTCAATGCCAATTCCCATACTATGCACATACAGGGCCTATACTAGAAGTTGAGTGGGTCCAGGGTGGCTCTTGAAATCACTCAAGCCCGCCCAAAGACAAACTGTGAAGTCCAACATAATTACCTTCCCCCACCCCACACACACATGCACCAACCCTGAAATAATATCTTTAAAGGAAAGTCCTCCTTGTGCCCCCCTCCTCCTCCCTGTGCCTCCCTGTGCCCTCTCCTCCTCCTCCTGCCTCTGCCCTCTCCTCCTCCTGCCTCTGCCCTCTCCTCCTCCTGCCTCTGCCCTCTCCTCCTCCTCCCTCCTTTCTCTGCCTTCTCCTCCTCCCTCTGCCCTCTCCTCCTTCCTCTGCCCCCTCCTACTACCCCATCTACCCCTCTCCCCCCACTCTACCCCATTTTCCTCCTTCCTGTTACCTCCTCCTCCCTCTGCCCCCTCCTACTACCCCATCTTTCCCCTCCCTCCCCCTCTACCCCATTGTCCTCCTTCCTGTTACCTTCTCCTCCCTCTGCCCTCCCTCTGCCTTCCCTCCTTCTGCCCCCTCCTCCTCCCTCTGACTGCCAAGATGGCTGCCGAAAACTCAAGATTGTCTGATTTCCTCGTGTGATACATGGATAATAGGGTTTTCTGGGAAGTAGAATCCAATTTTAGGCTCACAATTTCAATTCGGGAAATTTCCAAGATGGCTGCCAAGATGGCCACCAAAAACTCAAGATTGTCTGATTTCCTTGTGTGATACATGGATAGTAGGGTTTTCTGGAATGTAAAATCCATTTTCAGGCTCAGATTTTCAATCCGAGAAATTTCCAAGATGGCTGCCAAGATGGCCACCAAAAACTCAAGATTGTCTGATTTCCTCGTATGACACATATATAATAGGGTTTTCTGGGGTGTAGAATCCATTTGTAGGCTCCGATTTTTGATCTAGGTAATTTTCAAGATGGCTGCCAAGATGGTATTTGCATAGGCATCAATGGAGTGCATCGCCACCAATGGAATTGCTTTGGTACCTATTTGATTCCATTGGCACATATTGGATTATATTGTTATACCAGCTGCAGTAAAACCAATAAAAATCAAAAAGATTTAGCTAAGTGCATGTAATTAACTGTCCATGCAAACATGAATTGCATGAGAACCCCAGAAACACCAAAAATTATAAATCTATGCCCCCTCGTTTTCTCACCTGTAGTTCATAACAATCCTATAAAACCCAAAGCCACTACGGCCTTGCCGTAAAATCCTTGAATTTGTCCCCTTGTATTTTCGCAGGGGCTGCAACCTCCCCCAGCTACCCGGCTGGTGGCTTACCTGCTGGGTGTGCGGTCGCAGGTGACACGCTGGCTGCTTACGCGGAGGTCTGGGGGGGTACCCGGGGCGAGCGCCATTCATCTGGTAACTCCCCCTCGCTCAGCGAGAACGGCTCCAGGAGCTCCTCCGGGGCAGTGTCTGGCGAGTCGTTGGGGGGTGCACGCGGCGGGCACCTGCACTGGTACCTCCACTGTCCCGAGGTGGGCGGCATGGGGGGGCGAAGGTCACTTCGGTGATGGGGTCACAGGGCGGAGAACGTTAGGTCCCACTGGCCAGCTCTGGCGGCAACATCTGTGGGGGCTGGCGCGAGGGGTCTCCCCATACCTCCTGCTGCGAGAGGGACACCTCTGGTTTCCTTCCCCGTTGGCGGGATGTAGACTCGGGCGCAGGCGAGGACTGGGCCGAATAGGGGTGGTGCTCCCCTCCCTCTACCACCTGGTGAGTGGTTAAGGTGGCTGGCTCTGGGGTGAGTGGAGGTGGGGATGTAGACTCGTCCTCGGGCAGGGCCTGGGCGGAATCGGGGTGGTGCTCCCCTCCCTCTGACACCTGGTGAGTGGTGGAGGTGGCGGGCTCCTGGGGAGTTTCCGTACCCATCTCTCAGCTGCTGGTAGTTGACCGGGGAGTCAGTGGGTGAGGGTTGGTGGCCAGGACGCTGTGGCTCCACTCCTTGATGGTCGGTGAGAAGGACACCAGGAGCTGTCGGGTCGAGTAGGGGCTCCGGCTCGGCCTCGGTGGGTGGGGGTGAGCGGACGAGAAGCTGCGGCTCCACCCCCTGGTCTCCAGCCGGAGGGTCATCCGGGGTTTTGGGTCGAAGAAGTGCTCCGGCTCTACTTCCGCTATTGTGACCATATCCAGGACAGGGGCTGCTGGCGTTACACTTCCACCCGCCTCCGTGCTCGCATCCGGGGGCCTTTACACCGGTGTGCGCACCAGCAAGGTCTTGCCCGGTCGGTGTGGAGCAGTTGAAGGCCTGTAGAATTCGGTGGAGGTCATGCAGCAGCTGCTGGGATACCTCAGGTTGCGGCTGCTGCGGAGGCATTTCTCCCTCTCCCTGCTGTGGAGTCACTGTCTCCTCCCCCAGAGGTGGGGTGGCGCGGAGCGCTATCTCAGCCGGTGCGGAGCTACCTCCCGGGAGGGTCTCCGCCTGCCGCAGTGTATTCGGTTCAGTCTCCTGGAGGCCTGCCGGCTGTACCACCAGGGTCGAGGAGGGGGGGGGTGAGGGGAGTCCTGGGACAGGGGCAGGGACTGCTGCCCAGACACTGGTGTCACCAGCACAGGGGCTGGGGTCCTCTCCACAGGGGCTGGGGTAGGGGCTACCCCCTCTACTCCCTGGACAGTTGGGCGGGCGGGGGGTGTGCCTATGGACATCAGAATCTGCACCACCTCTGCCGCCTCGTCCAAGCCCGGCGGGGTGCCCACCACCACTCCTGGAGACCCTAGAGTGAACCCTGGCGAGGATCCTAGTGATCCGGGAACGACCGGGGTGCACCGGACCCTCATTCGCAGGCCAGGGGGCAGTACCCGCTGTCCAGGCCCTGGCCTGGAGGAGTTGGCCAACTGGGTTGGAGGTATTTCCTCCAGGGGTGGGACCTCATCGTCGTCCCCCGACGAGGCCTGGGTGGGCGAATCTGCCACCACCACCACGAGCTCTGGCTGCGCGGGGGTCCTTCCTCCGCCGGTGGCTGTGCTGGTGGATCCTTCCGTTTTGTAGCCGGCAGCCGGGGGGACCGCCGGGGCTGCCCAGCCGAGAGATGTCCGGACGTCTGGAGATGTGCTGCTGCGGTGGCAGCTGCCGGGGAGGTGCTAGAGCTTCGGCTGGTGCTGGATACTGCGCTGCTTCAAGTTTCAAGTTTCAAGTATTTTTATTTTTTCCTAGAGCATACGACATCAACTTACACAACTGATCTCCCAGTATGGTTGCTCTAGGGAGGTATAAAAGTGCGAAGATCGGACCTCTAATTTATATTGCAATATTATGATTATGATATGATATAAATTCTTCACACTCATCTTTCGTTAAAATATCACTTTACGCCAACGACAACAAATAACCCAATGACATGGGCAACAAAGTAACAATGATTATCATACAATTGTTGTGTTTTACACAAAAATATCATATATAGTCATGGGCTATACAGACCAAGCCAGACACATGTCTAGCAATATTACCTATGAAATCCAGAGAAGTTCAGATTACACTATCAGTATTACAGCCACGTTAAAACACTGTGTCCGTCATAGATCAAATGCAGTTGATCAGAGCGCCAGAATGCCTTGAAGAATGCAAACAGTCCTTCTTTTATTTTCTCTTTGAATTGACCTTTTTCCACACACCATCTAAGTTCACTCGGAAGGGCGTTCCATTGAGCATGAGCCTGGTATACAGGACTCTTAATACCAGATACCAGTTTTGGCCTGGTTTGCTGTATTGTAGGCATCAGTGGCTCGTGTACCAGATGATGGCACTATCTCCAACTACTTGATCTCCCCCTGCTGTCCGTTGAGGTGGTCCGGGATCGCGACGACGAGGCGGAGCAACTCCAAATCCGTGCTCTAGCGGTGGGGATGATGGTATGTTGCTTCTTCATGAAGTTTTTTGTCCGTGATAAAGGGGTGGTCGGGCAGCCTGTGGAAGCGGCGGACGTGCCTCCCACTTCCGGGTGGATGAGTAAGGCTCTGCCTCATCCCCCCCTTTACACATACCGGCAAATGGGCAGCTCCAGCCCTTGCTACTCCCTGTGGCGTGGGCCTCCTGCCTGTGGCAGACCATGTTGCTCTTTTTAGAGAAACGTTTCCCGCATTCCGTGCAGGTGGGGGCCGTATCACTACCCACCCCAGGTTTACTGGGTGGTTCCTTCTTCTTTGTGGGATCAAGGGGAGGCCGACCATTGGCCATGGGACCATGATCTCTTCTGCTTCGGTCGAGGAACGGTGAGGAGCCTGCCAACACTCGCTGAGCCCACCTCTCTGCTGTTGTTTCGGCCCCGTGCGGAGCTAGGACACCGGCGGGAAGAGGAGCACCTCTGGCCGTCTCTGGCTCTACTGACCTGTCTCTCCCGCTTTTCCCTCCGCCTGTCAGCGTATTTGTGGAGGTACGCTGGTGCGGGCGGTCGTTCTCCGCTTTCCGTGAACGACTCTGGCTACGGGACCTCTGCGCCAACCTGCTCTCAGCCTTTTTGTTGTGACCAGATACGGAGCTGCCCTTCTCTTTGTTGTTTATAGTCAAATCCAAGATGGCCAGCCCCTCTCGCGCCTCTTTTCTCGCAGCGAGCAGGAGTGGGTCGAGCGCCCACTGCATCTTATGTTGCGCCTCTCGAGGTTGTCTCCCGTCTGTCTGCTCAGGACGATCCTCTCTCCGCACGCGGGGCCGCCGCCTCCAATAATGACTGGGCCCAAGTTCCTGAAGTGTTTGCCTCTGCATCCCCCACTTTTGGGATGGTGAAGGTCTTTCTAGAACTCCGCTTTTACACCATTCTCGGACCGAGCCTACTGCAAACGTCCTTCATTGGTACGTCAAAGTCGAGAAAGACGGGACCCGGATGCAGAGCCCAGATGCCCAGATGAGGAGCAGGGATGCCCATATTAGGAGACCTGGAGCCCCTAACGGCTCCGCACGAAGTACTGCGCTTCTTATGGTAAGTTTGCTCCTCCTCTCTATCTCTCCGTTGCTCTGGTTCTCGCTGCCAGTTTCTCACCCCCGTTTCTTCCAGTCGGTGGTAGTGGGCAGCCGCGCATCCTCTGGCCAAGGGCTGGCTCCTCTCCCAGGCACCCAGAGCTCCGCATCACGCTGGCTCTGCACGAAGTACTCTGCTGCCGCTTGTTATGGTAAGTTTCTTTTCCTCCTGTTTAAGTGGACTGCATTTCTCCTGTATTATGGTAGGCTCCGCCCCCTGTTAAACTTCTTCTTCCTTTTTCAGGTGAGGGGGAAGCAGGCACAGACAGCTCCGCGGGACCCTTACTGCTGCTGGAGTACACTAGTCAGACCTGCAACGGCCGAACCACCTCCCCCTCCTCCATGCCAGGTGAGGGGGACGGAACCACCTTTAATTTGTCGAACGGCACTATTTTGGTCGTCCTATCCCATTTTATCTCATAGATGGTGCTAGAGACCTGGCCGCTGACCTTCCAGGGGCCGGTCCACAACCTCTGGAATTTCGGACTGCGGCCCACCTTCTTGCCGGGGTGGTGGTAGTAGACGGTGGTGTCTACAGCGATTTCCAGCAATGCCGCCCTCCCATCATAGTTCCTCTTTTGTCTCTCCACGGAGGTGCCAATGTGTTCCCTGGCCAGAGTGTGAGCAGTGGCTGTCCGCCTCTGTAACTGGGCCACATACCCCACCTCCCCTCCCCCCACTTTCTCTCCCGAGTCCGGGTACAACAGCAAGAGTGGGGTGTTCGTTTCCCTCCCCAACATGTTGGGGGTCACGCCGTTGGTGGAGTGGACAGAGGAACAGTAGGCCGACATAACCATGGGCAAGTGTTCATCCCAGTCCCTCTGGTCCTCTGCCACCACCGCCGAGGGGAGCGCCTCGATGGTACGGTTGGCCCTCTCCACTAGCCCATCCGACCGCGGGTTGAAGGCGCACGTCCACGTGTGCTTTATCCCCAGCAACTCCACCACCCGCCGGAAGATTTGCGACTGAAAGTTTCTTCCTTGGTCTGAGTGGAGCGTGGTGGGCGCCCCGAATCGGCAGACCATGCTCTCTAGGAGGGACCTGGCCACTGTGGCTGCTTCCTGGTTTGGGATGGCGATGAAATAGTCTATTATAACTCCAATATACCGATTCCGGCCAGTACCACTTCTCCTGTACCTTGCGGATTTTGCGGTCTCTACCAAAGTGGCCGATCATGCCCGCACCGTGGGCTGACTGCCACACTTCCTCTTTCCTCTTCTCCGGGACCAATATTTGGAAGGTGCGCAGACTCCCGAGTTCCTGGGAGGCGGGGCGGAGCCGGTCTCCACCCATTTAGCGACCTTCTTCCCGAGTACCTCGTCTTCTTGTTGGTCACGAACCCAGGCGTCCCTGATTTCCGAAGCTATCTCTGGGTCCGTGGCTCCCCGTCTGGTTACCGCCCTCACAGGGAGTGGCATCTGCTCCTCCTCTCCGTTAGTGAGGCCACACTGGCGACATGGTATCCGCGAGAGGCCGTCTGCATTCCCGTGGAGTCTACCAGGGCGGTGCTCTATGGAGTATGTGTCGAGGATGGAAATCCACCTCACCACTTGACCTTCGGGTTCCTTGAAGGACATTACCCACTTCAGCGCAGCATGGTCTGTGCGGACATGGACATTTCCGCCGAGCAAGTAATGCCTGAACTTCTTTAGTCCGAACACCACCCCCAGCAGCTCCCGGCGTGTCACACAGTAGTTGCACTCTGCGCAGTCCAATGTCCGGCTTCGGTAGGACAACACCACCTCCGTCCCCTCCTGTTGCTGTGAGAGGTCGGCCCCTAAACCGGTGTCCGAAGCGTCGGTGTCCACGATGATTTGTCCCTCTTCCTGCGGGTAACCAAGGATGGGTGCTGACACCAGCCTCCTCCGCAGTTCCTCGAATCCCTTCTGACACTCCTCCCTCCACCGGAAGGTGGGACCTTTCTCTGCTAGGGAGGTAAATGGCTTTGCCAGTTTGGCGAAGTCGGGTACGAACAACCTATAGTAGCCGGCCAGGCCCACGAAGGTGCGCACCTCCGTAAGGCTCTGTGGCGTTGGCCACTCCCGCACTGCTTGGATTTTCCCAGGGTCGGTGGCTATTCCGGCTTTGCTCATTACGTGTCCCAGAAAAGCCACCTCACGGCGAGCCAGCCAGCATTTGCTAGGCTTCACCTTCAGACTCTAGTCTCCCGAGCACCTTCCCCATTCGATGTAAGTGACTGGCTAAGTCCCGGGAGAACACCACGATATCGTCCAGATAAACTAGACAGGAGGTCCACTGCAACCCCCGTATGGCCACCCCCATCAATCACTCGAAGGTGCCCGGGGCGTTGCAGAGACCAAACAGCATAACGGTAAACTGAAACAGTCCACGATGTGTTGTAAATGCTGTTTTCTCCTTGTCTTCTGGGTCCATCGCCACTTGCCAGTAGCCGCTGACCAGATCCATGGTACTAAACCATTTGGATCCGACCAGGGTGTTGAGCGACTCATCAATTCGGGGTAGTGGGTAGGCGTCCTTCCGGGTTATCTCGTTCAGGCGTCTATAGTCGGCGCAAAACCGCATGCTCCCGTCGTTTTTTCTTCACCAGGACCAGGGGCGAGGCCCAAGGCCCTTCCGCTGGCTCTATAGTTCCTGACTGGAGCATTTTCTCTACCTCTTTATCCGCTATAGCGTGGCAGTGCGGCTCGGCCCGTGTCCCCGGGCCGCAGCTGGAATGCCCCCTTATGCTACCGGAGCAGCTCCTCCAGCGCTCCTCGGCCTTCCGGCTCCGCCTCCTGCAGCAGTAGCTCAACTACCCCATCAGTTTCTGCCTCGTCGGGTGGCGGGCCTGTGGTGGCTACCCTACACTGAGCTCCGGCCGGTGCTGCCGCCTGAGTCTTCCCCCTCAGGGAGTGAGACCGGCTCTAATGACGCTAGCGTCATATCTCGATATACTACCAACGGGTCCTGGCCTGGGTTGAATATCTGGACTGGTGCGACCGTGTTATCCACATCCACCAGCCCCCGGCCCACCAATATGCCTCAGTGTTCTTTCACTTCCCTTAGTCCTTCCTCCAGACCTTCCTGTTCCCCGGACCAGTCTCCCACTATGTATCCATCTATGACCTTCTCTTAGCCTGCGCCGATGACAGCCGTCCCGCACCATATCACGCGGCAGACCCGCACCATTTCTACCTCTTCGGGAGGGTCATCTAAGACCAATTGCTCCCTAGCCAGGTCTACCACGAACCTGGTCTGTAGCAGCAAGCCGGTGCCCAAGATGGCGTCCATGGATATCTCCGTCAATGCGAACACCACTGGCCATTCTCGGCCCCCTATGACAACTTTACTTCTTATTCTTCCATGCAGCCGCATGGGGCGTCCTTCCACGGGATAGACCGTCTCGGTGGCAACCGTTTCGCGGAACTTTGCGGCGATGGCGTTCTCCTTCGCAGCATCCTCCCTCAACACCCTCACCTCTTCCCCCATTGTCTGAGCTGTGGCTCGCACGCTCTGGGGTTGACCATGCATGTACACGCCTCCGCGTGAAGTGCCACCTGGACTGCTTCCAAGAGGGTAGTGGCTGAGCTCTGATGGATCCATAGCTGTAGCTGGTGATCCTTCAGGCTCTCCACAAACCGATCTTTCGCCATGCAGTCCATGGTTGCTAAGTCGGCTAGGGGGTAGGCTAGCCGGGTGTATCGTTCTACCTCCTCTGCGTGAGCTTGCAAGCACTCGCCCTTTCCCCTTTCCTTGTTGCGCAGTAAGGCCTTGTACATTGCCGCCCGATTCGGGGGCTGGAAACGCGTCACCAGTGCCTGGCGCAACCCAAGATAGCCGTCTTCGGACGACGGCTCGCTCCCAGACATTAGGCGCCGTGCTAGCCCTGTCAAGCTCAGCCCAAGGAAAACTCCCGCGGTGGTGTGGTTCCACCTATTTGCCCGACGGCACAGGTCAAAGTGCGCCAAGATCTCCGTCCAGGGTGTACTTCCGTCATATTTTCCGGGCACCACCACCGTTTTTTCCATTTTATCCGCCTTCCCCCACTCCTTGGTGAAGTCCCCCCCTCCCCTACTCGAGAAGGGTGTCATCCTTCCCGCTGCGGGCGAGGGCCACTGCTTCTGTGGTGTCATGGGGAACCCCAACTTGTCCATTCCGGCTGCTGGGAGGGGGGGGTGGGGTGTGTAGTCCCAGCTGGGACTTTCTTGTCTGCTTCCTCCGCTCGCCTGCCCACCTCCTCTCTCATAGCCTGCAGTCTCTCCATCTCCCTTCTTCTCTCTTCCTGGTTTCTTGCTGCCGCCTCTCTAACCCGTTGGGCAACCATCTCCAGCAAAGCTCTCTCTCACCCCTGTCCCCGGGGCTCCTCCACCTCTTCCAGGCAGAGCGGACCTTTGAGGCTCCGCACGGGTCGGCTCCGCACGGGTCGGCTCCGCACGGGTCGGCTCCGCACGGGTCGGCTCCGCACGGGTCGGCTCCGCACGGGTCGGCTCCGCACGGGTCGGCTCCGCACGGGTCGGCTCCGCACGGGTCGGCTCCGCACGGGTCGGCTCCGCACGGGTCGGCTCCGCACGGGTTTGCTCCGCACGGGTCGGCTCCGCACGGGTCGGCTCCGCACGGGTCGGCTCCGCACGAGGTGGCTCCGCACCGTTAGTTGTTAGCTGTGTTGCTGCCCGCCCGGTCTCCGCGGCTCCCCCGGCCGTTGTGGTCTCCAACGGGGCAACTTAGCGGACCTCCTGCTCCGCCGCACTGCTGTACTCCCTTTTTGGCCCTGGCTCTGCCCTGGCCCCGGGCACAATTATGACATCAGGGTTGTTCATTGAAGTTATATTCTTCTTCTGAGTTCTGTAACAACCCTCAAATAGGCGGCTAGATGGGTGTGGCGCCGCCAGGTGGGGATTAGATGCACTATCCTGCTTCTTTGAATATACATCTATATACGAAGAGCCTAACTGAACTGTTACGTTTTGCTTCTATTAATAGGTTGACCCTAACTGTGCTGGCTTTCTGATAATGCCTCACTTTTATGTTAGTTTGTAGGTCCACCTCTTTGCCTTTGGCTTTGGGCCCAAGACAGGGGGGTGCTGTGTCACTTGTCGATTTTAAGAAATGCCAATGTCCCTTTTCGATTTTAAGAGAAAAAGGTCATAGGCCTACGTCCCTTGTACACTGACACTGTAAAAAATTTCACTAGCCTTCATCTCACTTGTCGATTTTGAATGTCTGTGTCATTTGTGTAGGCCAATATTTGTTGATTCTAAGACTAAGGAATAGGGCTTGTGCCTTGTCACTAGGATCACGTCTATTTTACCCGGGACCCTCCTCTTCCCTACCGCTCTTCCTGTTCTGCCACACATAGAAAGGCAGTTCGAACCTGGAGTTCGAACCTCTGCGATCGAGTTACTTTTTGCAGCCCATTCCAAATTTCCGAAGTCCAGGGAACCAAACTCCGTGAGTCCGTCCAAGATTCAAGAGAATTCAAGATTCAAGAAGGTTTTATTGACTAATGTATTAATGATACACTTATGTCAGCACCAAATTTGTATTAATCACATTATAAACAATTTTTATATAAGAGTATATATAATTTATGGCTCCTGTCCTATTAGCTGTATTACAATGAGGATCCACAGCTACAATTTGTGATATTTTCCTGTTATCATCATGTTCTCTATAATATCATACAAACTTCAAGTATTTATCTTCAAAAATTTTCCGGGCAGTTATAAGCTCTGGTAGATTACAGTCTAGTAATATATGTTTAACATTTTGCGTTGATCCACAGTGCATACATAGGCCTACAGAATCTAAGGGTTTTTTCCCTATATACCTCCTTGACAAACTGTCCAAGGTACAATTATAATCTATACGCAACTTGGTTATTAAACTTTGAATGTAGGGTGAATGCGTTTCTCTTACATACTCCTTCTCCTCATATCCAGTATATCTAAGGGAGTGTTAATTTATTATTTACAGGGGGGTGGTGGGTTTGGGAGGGGGGGGGGCAAAAAAATTAGATAAAAAAAATTACTGTGATACTTAGAACTATAACAGATTATAACATTTTTAGGAAATGAAGTTTTTTTTTCAGGTCTCTGACGATTAAATTTACGTAGTGTTACCTTTTGATGAGAAAATATTTTTGTGTTGCATTATGTACCATTGATAGATGGTAAAATGACCAGCTACTTACAAAAACACAGTTCAGCATATTTTGAACTGTATCAACATTTTGCTTAAAAATATCAAAGTGGGGGGAACTGGGACATTCATTGCAGGGAGAACTGGGACACTCTTGTGCCTCTACATGGGTAAAAGTCGACACGTGCGACACGGCCCCTTTAGAAATCGACACGTGCGACACGGCCCCTTTAAAAATCGACGGACACAGGCATTTTTATGAGGCCCCAGTATACTCTATATACATAAAAATCGACACGATGACTCGGCCCTTCTTGCTAAAAATCGACACAGCGACATGGGTAAATCTGAGGGTACCCATGTAGAGGCACACTCTTGACTATCGGGGAGAACTGGGACACTCCGGGTGAAGCTTTATTGTGCTTTAATTATTTTTCTCTCAGACCTATGACTGAAGCTAAAATGTTACATATGATCATATTGAACGTAAAGTAAAGCAAAATGATGTTTCATTGGTTAATAATCACATTATTTACACTGTCCCAGTTCTCCCCGGTGTGTCCCAGTTCTCCCCAGGTAGTGTCCCAGTTCTCCTCGAAGTGTCCCAGTTCTCCCTGGAATTTCTCAAAATTTCAAAAGCCCTAGACGGAAATCATGGCAGGCTAGGATGAATCTAAATAGTCCAAATGAAAGGTTTATTGGTAGCGTTTCTTCATGAAACAAAGGCATTAAATTTGGTTATTGTTGGCATTGTAGTAATCACAAGCAAACATGTTATGACTTTAATTTAGTGTCCCAATTCTCCCAGGGCTCCCCTAATGAAAATAGGCAGAAATTCTGACACTGTGCAATCTAACTATGGTGCAATTCCGGAATTGCCCTGCGCAGTTCCGGAATTGTACAGGGGCAATTCCGGAATTGGGCTGGTTCGTATTTTGCGCCTGACATATTGATTGTAGTTTGTCATCAAGAAGAACCTTAGTTCCGACGTAACCCACTGCGGCTACGCCTGTAGTAGGTTGGGAAAGCTCAACTAGAAGAACCTAGGCCTAGTCCTAGGCTAGATTATAGATAAGGACTAGGACTAAGGTACAGTACGTAGCCTAAGCCCTGTCCCCTATGCCTACTAGACACGCACGGGCAATTGCAAGGTCTTCTGTATATTATGAAAAACGCTCGTCGACTTACCATATTTTCACTGTTTATGTTTATCCCCTTGTTAGTGAATGAAGCATTGTTGCTATGACCTGCGCTTAGTCATGCCAACGTAGCAACTGAGGCATTGTGACGTCATATCAGGGTTGCATAGCGCGTCACCCGTGGTTACAGTATTAGCGCGGTAACCAACCATGGCGACGCGTTGTCATGACTTCGCAGAATTGCCAAAGACAAAAATGGGCCAGTAGGCCTACGATGATCGTGTCAAATCCAGAGGTGAAATCTAAATTCATGCTAAGAGTGTAGATCTACAGTATAACGATACATTCACATACATATATTATCATAGATCTACATGATACGCACACATGTTAATTGTTATATGTGTTCAGGACGGCAGGAGTCTGGTCCAACATGGGATAACATGCCATATGCCGCATCCGTTTCATCTCATTCTATAAGCTCCCGCACCCAAGTTCCAACCAATACAAAAATAGAGCAAAAATCATTGAAATTATCAATTTCGATTTTCTTTTTTTCAGCAATCTGGAAGCAGCCTGTATTTTTATCAATTTGAATCAGAATCGGTAAAATATTCTGACATTATTTGATGACAGCTGTCCTAAAACATGTAATTATGTTAAAAAATGGTACCATTTTTGGCCCAAATCTGGCCACTTTTGCCCCCTTTTGGCCAATTCTGTTCCCGTCTTTGGACATTGATATTTCCACAATAGAAAGAGCTAGGGAGATCCATAATATATCACTGGAAAGGGAATTTAGTTCTTGACAATTCTAACGTAGACACTTTAAAGTGAGAATTTTTTGTGTATTTTTTATCATTTTTTTATTGAAATGAAGGAGACAAAAAAATGAAATTTCATTTTCCAAACATCACTGTTTCCATGGCAACAAAAATTCCAATTTTCAAAATATATTAATCATATTAAAATAATTAAATTCCTTGTTTCAATAGCTTTACTGTGGTATTTACATGCCTTTTGTAGCCCCAGGGACTGCAAAATAATCAACAACCGCACATAACATGTTAGGGAAGTATGATACTTTTGGTTGGAACTTGGGCGTTGGAGCTATATTTCTGGTCATTCTGTTTCTGATGCCGATCTCTCCTTGAAGCTAATACAAAGCGATATCTTAGAATATAGATGCTCAATAGTAAAATTAATTTAATATGGACAATATTAAAAGGTACAATTGGAGAAACGTATCATTCAATGACAATGTCGGCTATGGCACTATATTGCCTATATAATATATTATATGTGTAATCTGTATCACAAATAATCCAGGGCAGAATGCTACACCACAGCTTAGTATAGCTGTGTGGCAAGGCATCTTAGGGAGTGATCATTTATTATCAACAGGGGGGGGGGGGTGGTGGGTTTGGGGGGGGGGGCAAAAAAATTTGGACCCCTTGACCGGGGGGGGGCAAAAAAATTTGGACCCCTCTTGGGGGGGGGGGCAAAAAAATTTGACCTGTTTTGAGCCAAAAAGCCCGCACGTTACTATGCTTCAAAGGGCCCGCGCGCGAGCCGATTTTCGACCCTAAGGGGGGGGGGGGGGGTAAAAAATTTTGACCCCTTGACCGGGGGGGTGTAAAAAATTTCGCGCGCTCCGCGCGGAAACCCACCACCCCCCCCCTGTTGTTAAAAAATGATCACTCCCTTAGTACGGCCTAGCTGTGTGGGGACCCATAGGCCTGTCTTATGAATCTGGTTGATTGGAGCACTTGTCAGGAAGTCATTTTTCACTTAGAAACTTATTTTTTCTTCTAAATGATTGTTGTCATCTTGGCCAATTATAGATCTTATTCAATCCATTTTCTAGCTGCTCTTTAGTTTTGAGATCATTAGAAAATGGCGGGATCTTGTATTCTCTGAAATGAAGAATTTTGAATTAATTGTATTTTATTTTTTAGATTGCTGTGAACCAAGACTCACAGCCAGACATAGACGTCAACATCCTTGAGTACATGGTATTTCTGACTTCCAGAAACTGGTTTCAAAACCCATGTCGAGCAGAACTTTTGATATGCCTGATATACATTTTTTATTTCTTTGGCTATTTTGATATTTCAAGAAAAAGGAAGAAAAGAAAAAAAAAGAAAATGGGGGTGCGGGGGCAGAGCCCCCAAATTATACAACAGCACCACCAACTAAACAGCACTCTTAACCTTTGTCTAATGGGACAATGCCTCACCACTATAGGCCTTAGTTAACAGGCTCAAACACATGTGGTTGTGTGGTCCTGTGGCTAGGGCACAGGGTACTTCTAGTTGGGATTGGGACAAATGTGGTTCAAACCCCTCAATGTTTTTAAATAGCATTACTCATTGGTCTCAAAAGGCAGAAGCATTACATATACTATTGGGTGATGAGTATCATTGCATGAGTCTCAATGGAGCAGTTGGTTAGCTGGAGTTCAATAGTTCTGAGGTTGTGGGTACGGATCCTGCTAGATACCCTGGCTCTAAAAGAGAAAAAAGAGTTCTTAAATATAACCACCTCCTAGGGGTGTATGACAAGATAAGTGTTATACCTAATGATTTTTGATTCCTTACCTCACCTCTAACCACGCTGGTTGGGCAGAACAATAGACTTCGCACCTTGGTTATACTGCATACCCTGGTTTAAAATAGAAAGACAATGGTTATGAAAAGGTATTAGAATTAACCACAGCTTGCTGGTAGGGCGACTTGGGCTTCGCCCTTGTCTGGCCCCACCAGCAAGCTGTGGTTAATTCTACATAACTTTTCATAACCATAGTCTATCTATTACTTATATTCGGGCACTGGCTTATATTGGACCTAGTGCCCCTTTTGACCCGACATTTAAATGGGGCAGGCTTATATTCGGGGCCCGGCTTATAAACGGGGGAAATACTGTAACCCATGGGTTATACACGGGAATTAACGGTAGTTAATGTAATAGCAGGGTGCCAGTGTTGTATAGTTCGCCTCATCCTGAAGGCTCATCCGTTTTCACACCCAAAAGTGTGAATACAGGGTGCTTTACCCCAAATGCGCTCACACCTGTATGGTGAGTAGGCTCCCTAACAGCATCCCAAAATTTAAACAAGTGTTAGACAACATACAAAGCTATTCTCTAACGCCAATCCTCTCAGTTCATTGTCATTTGATATATCATATTTTATTCTACAAAGAGGTGCACGATATAAGAACATGCCTGAGCGATATTAGCTCTATGGGAATTAGTATAGAAACTGGGAAAATATAAACATTTAGAAATTCCAATTTTTAAACGTTTTTATAAATGTCTAGCTCAAGGCATAGATAAATACCTCAGAAAGATATAATGCATTGACATGATATCATATATTACGGGGTTAGGGAGTGCTCATTTTTTAAGAAGAGGGGGGAAGGTGGGTTTCCGGGCGGAGCGCGCTAAACTTTTTACACCCCCCCCCCCGGCAAGGGGGTCGAACTTTTTTACCCCCCCCCCCCCACCCTTACGGGTCGAAAATCGGGCCCTTTGAGGCATAGTAACGTGCAGGCTTTTTTGCTCAAAACAGTTCAATTCTTTTGCCCCCAACCCAGAGGGGTCCAAATTTTGTTCACCCCCTCCCAGTCAAGGGGTCCAAATGTTTTTGCCCCCCACCAAAACCCACCACTCCCCCCTGTTGATAATAAATGATCACTCCCTTACCTACCAAAAAAAAATCAATCAAAAAAAAGTGCCTTTTAGCCATATTTAGGCCTGCCCTAACGGCTGCCCTGGGCCTTAATGATTGTATATTCAACAATTACATTAGGGAGTGTATTCAACTGTCAAAGTGTGATGGCCAGGCTAGCAATGTGACAGATTGCTAGACACAGGCAGCTTTGTAGAGAGCAGCCGAACCAATGGCTTATGGTCCGTCACTAGGGTAAACTGTCTTTGAGTCGACCATGCACCTTGAGTCAACCACTTTACCCTACTTTCAGTGCCAAGTTACATCCATAAAAATCTGTTGAATTGGTATTTACCCTATTTTCCCTAGTAGAATAGAGGTAGATTCAGCTTACTGCTACTTTGCAAATTTGGGGACATAATTCCTCCTCTCTCTGACGGATGCCTAATATACTGTGTATAACCACCTATTGCTGTACTTTTTAACAAATAATGGGTGAACTCCGAGCCAACCCCCAAGACCCCAGGGCTTTTTGCTTGATGATGGTATCGATGACTGGTATGTTGTTAATTGGTATGGGATGTTTTTTAAAAAAGCATTTATATTCTAGATTGTTACGTCTGGATGAAAAAACAAAGTGATTTAAAAAAAATTCATATATGTGATTAACCAGTCTAGTGACCCTGTGAAAGGGATGTACTAACATGTCAAGGTGGTTGACTCAAGGTACCAAAGTGGTTGACTCATGGTACTGGTGGCGACAAATTTAACACCTTTTTCATGTTAAGCCAATAGGGCCCTAATGTCATAAACTATAAAGTGGGGACCTCATTTTTTATAATGCCTAGGACTTGGGAAAAAAGACCTTGACCATCTTTGGGTGACCCATACTGGTTAGCATACTACAGTATTGTGGTGAATGAAGATAACAAACACGGAGATAAAGTACACGCGCGCTAGGCGCCCATTGCTGCCTATCCTAGTGTCCTTTATTACCGTCCATGTTGGAGAGTTCTATGGCATAGTTCCACCATAGACGTACAGAGGGCGGGGTGCCGGTTTCCAGCGCTGGTCGAACACCACATCTCTCCCCTTGTTTAAATAATGAGAAGGATCACCATTGTATACAATGCTGCAATAAAATGGACAATTAAGTATGAACAGTATGATACTGTAAACTTGAGTCTTTGAGTAAGTAATGATGAGCGTTTAACACATCCAAATAAAGTCTCTTTGCAATGTCAATTGTTTTCCTTGAGTCCTTTCATATATATATATATATATAACCTGAAACATAAACTACACCTTTCAACAAGGCCAAACAAAATAAGGAGTCATTTCCACTTTAGGATTGTTCTTTTCCTTTTACTTGTAATTGTCACAATAACCAAAGTCCTTTCATTGGAAAACAAGGCCAGAATATGGAACCTTCACATAGGCCTGATAATCAAAGTCTCTCATCAATCTTAAATAAACACAAGTCACTCTCCCTCTTGAATATCTTGATCTTGGATAGGGGCTCTTCTGGTTCCCCCATAATAGCACTTGGTGTGGCTGGTTCCTCCCCAGACAGTTAAACTCGGTAGGATACACTGGGTCCTCCCCAGACTGTTGAAGCGGGTACACCGGGTGTGTCCCCAGACTGTTGAAGCGGGTACACTGGGTGTGTCCCCGGACTGTTGAAGCGGGTACACCAGGTGTGTCCCCAGAGTCCTGATTTAACATTGACTCCCACTGATTTAACAGAGTCCTGATTTAACGTTGACTCCTACTGATTTAACAAGACGTCTCATGATTTATCAAGACGTCACCTGATTTAACGAGACGTCTCCTGATTTAACAAGACGTCTCCTGATTGAACATTGAGTTGAGCACTGGATTTAACCTGCTCTTGGATTTAACCAACAGTTTGAGCATTGACTGGATTTAACCTGCTCCTGGATTTAACCAAAAAACTTGAGCATTGGCTGGATTTAACCTGCCCCTGAATTTAACCAACAACTTGAGTACCGGATTTAACCTACTCTCCTGGATTGAACCATAGACTCAGCACTACTGGATTGAACTTGGCCCCAATCCAGCATGGCTTCAGCCTTCACTGAACAGACAGGGGCGAGACAGTCACACGGATCTCCGACAGATATGTCCATCACGGCACCAACCTGATCTGTCATCCTTGTCCTCTTCGAATTTCATTCTCCACACACACTAAAGTTCCTCCCCATGGGTACTTTTATACCATCAATCGTCGCCAGAATGTGGTGAATGAAGATAACAAACACGGAGATAAAGTACACGCTAGGCGCCCATTGCTGCTGATCCTAGTGTCCTTTATTACCGTCCATGTTGGAGAGTTCTATGGCATAGTTCCACCATAGACGTTCAGAGAGCGGGGTGCCGGTTTCCCGCGCTGGTCGAACACCACAAGTATATAGGTCCCAAAATACCTCACAGCTGGAACACAGGTCCAAGTGGTCGACTCATGGGCACTTTACCCTACATGGAACTCCATATATACCAATGATAAAGTCGCTCCACTTCTCTAGAGCCCAAGTGGTTGATAGAGCTTCTTTTTCGATATGTGCACACCTACGCTCGGTGTCCGTCATAGGTCTGCTTGCATAGGCTATCGGCCTAAAGTCTCCATTTTTCTGCTTTTGTCTGATCACTGCTCCTAGCCCATAGCTGCTAGCATCAGCTGACACAACTGTCTCTCGATGTGGATCATATAAAGCTAGTACTCGATCAGAAGCAAATTCTTCCTTCATTCTTCTGGAGGCATCTGCTTGTGCTGGTCCCCAGACCCAGACAGTGTTCTTCTTTAGCAGTTCTCTTATAGGCATAGTCATTTCCACCAGGTTTGGCACAAACTTCATTAGGTGATTGACCATCCCAAGGAACCTCTGTACTCCAGGCACATCCGTAGGTGCAGGCATCTCAGTGATAGCCTTCACTTTGGATGGGTCTTTTCGCACACCCTCTGAATTGATCACTTGTCCCAAGTATTTCAACTCGTGAAGGCCAGGCTGTACATGATAACAATGTCACAAATTTCTAGACACAGGCAGGCCAGGTTGGGGTATGACCAAGTGCATGCCCTGAGTCAATAAATTGTCTGTTATTTACAGTTCCTCCCCTTCTCACTAGACTTTTATGTGGCGCTAGTGAGCCGCTAATAGCCTCGGATCGTATCCTTCCGGAACTATTTTTCTTGGCAATATTACAAACCTCAAATTGCATTACATCGACAGTGTATGGAAGTAAAATAAATACATGAATAGGTATCTCATAACCATATGAAACAAAAGATAAATAACCTCCAGTGCACGAGAGGTTGTTGTAGTGTACTATTTTTATCGCGTACGAATATCCCCGGTCGGGAGTCGACCTCCATTACGGACGTTTTCTATGGCCGTGGATCCCATCACTTCCTGGTATGTTGTGTTTATGTGTGAATTTCGTCGTCTTTTTCGTCTCGGAGGTGGACAAATAGCATCCCAGGACGGCGGTCACTAAGGACCTATTCTAGAGGACGTCGATCCTGCCATCATGGGGAACTGTATTGGTCGCCCCCATGGGGAGAAGAAGACCGATGGAGGGTCGAGTTTGCCGATGGCATCCAAAGGCCCGGAAAATCAGAATGGAACCATCAGCTCAACGGGAGGGGGAAATATTTCCTCCGGAGGGGCGGCGGCTGGAGAAAACTCCTTCTCCAGTAATGTTCACACTTCCCCACATGACTCTCCCGCAAGTGTCAAGATATTCGTTGCTTTATACGACTATGATGCCCGGACAGACGAGGATCTAAGTTTTAAGAAGGGGGAGCATCTGGAAATACTAAACGACACACAAGGGGACTGGTGGTTCGCACGGTCGAAAGCCACGAAATTAGAGGGATACATTCCGTCCAATTATGTGGCCAAGATTAAGAGTCTAGAATCAGAACCGTAAGTATGATCTGCGATGTTCATTTTATAGTGTAAGTCCGTTTCAACCCCTACAGGAACGAGCAGAAAGAATATGGGTCACAAGAGGAGTGTCGATTGTCAGTACCGGTCTCATGTTGACAGCGATCGTGACAGCTGAACGGCCCAGCCCACACTCAACTCAGTCAGGGACAGGGTGTGCAGACCCCCACTCAGGCTACTGCTAGCCTTGAAAACCCTACAGGATAAAGGCATGGCATCGCTGAATTTCTGGTCTTTTATACTGACTTAGAATATATGTGTGTTTTATCAGGGCATTATTAGTGTCATGCAAATTGCAATATCACTAGTCATTTGTGTATTGGGTCAGTAGTGTATTGGAGCTTCAATTGATAATACCCTGGTCAAAGACACAGTTATTCACGTTGACAGTTCACACACACACACCCTGGTCTTCTATAATATAGATCTACTGTCTCGCTTTTCTATTTACTGAGCTTGATGTATCCAAGTAGGACAACTTTATGGAATTTGTCTAGCTACACTACAGCTAACCGGTCCACTAATGTACATTACAATTTATATCGACATATCTAATATCTAATCTATCATTCTACATATATTCTATGTCGACATATCGAATATGTCAATATAGAAGGCCTAGTACGAGGTAGGTATAAATTATACCTATAATACCACAATTGCCAATATAGTGATATTCCGGTAGGATTGATATTACGGTAGTCTTCCTAGTCTACCGTATATTGGATTTCAAAATTATACTGTATTTATATTGGTGCATGGTTATGATGGTACATTTTTGGACTTCTAAGCTTGTAAATAAGATTATGAGGCCAACTTGTCCTGATATTATAGGGTCTCTGAGTTTGTCAGCGTCATCATGGGAATTTCAGTGCATGTTATCACGGGGATTCCAAGACGACCAAACTTCATGTCTTGACTATTATGATACACACCATTTGGTGTCACGATCACATAGATCCATACCGAATTGAGATTGAATGTACTATATCCTGGATTAGTTTTAGTGACTCATCGCCAGAAGGTGCTAATGTTAGTATGACTGCACTAAAATATAGGGGATGGGATGCGGGACTTATTTTAGAACTGACTCTCAAATGGGAGATGTGCTGCAGTTTTTACTCTTTGTGAATTTATTCTGTGTGTATGTCATCATAATTTGAATAAATAAATCCAGTTATACTAAGCTTAGGGTGGGGGGAGTGGTAAAATAATACAATCGGCAGATGTGTACCGTTGGTAATTAAAAAATATAATACAACAAACAATACTGGGTACACTAACCATTTTATCAGCTGTTAAAACAAGATCCGAACCTGATGACCCTTTTAGTTTCTGACAGACAAACAAACCTAAATGCACTAAATATCTGGCGTCTAAATATGACATCAAAAGTGGTTATCCTGAGAGGATAGGACCATAATCAGGAAGATCATAGAGGATAGATCAAACAGACATGGTCCACATCATTACCGGGTATGTCATTTATTCTCATCCAAGACGTACCGGTACTGCACTGGTGTAAGAGTGAGAGCTAAATGTTTTTTCAACCCTTTAAGGGCTGCACAGTGCATTAAGGTATAGTGTCTTTATCATTGGTCGTCATGAATAATGCACTGCCGAAGCGTCGGCATGATGGTTGAATGTAGCACTGGCGAGGTACAATGTACTTATCAGGGCTGCATTCAAGCATCTTATGAAGACCAAGGACATAGCATAGTCAAGCACTATGCGGCCCTTAAAGGACTCATGGATGGATGTATATTATCAGACTACGTCTGATTGCCACCCTCTGTTGTTGACAGTTGTAGAAGTGGTGGGAAGCTGGTAGGGAGAGTGGACCAAACAGGCAACTTTTACATTACCTACTGTCAGTAACCACACCAGACTCAGTATGAGAGGCCCTCTGTGTGTTGACAGCCAAGACGAGACATGACAGGGTAACTCTTTGGCAACTACATCTGTTGTAGCCAAACACTAAGGATCTGAGAGGTGTTGGGGGGTGTCTAGCCTACCTGCTTAGTCTACAGTACGTGTTTATAGCTGTGGTTGTATTTACCGTGACCGTAATGTAGTGGCTGTTTGTATAAACCAGCATAAACACATGATAGGATCTATGATGCTTTAGGGAGTGGTTATTATTTAACGTGGGAATAGTGTTCAGTTGGATTCGAATGGGGGGGGGGGGGGGTCTAAGGACAAATAGCTGACCCAGTCAGTGTTTTCTGAAAATAAGTTGTTGTTATTTTTAATACAAAAATCTATGCAAGGACTGGGAGGTAATGAGAATACTAGTACATGTATATGAGAGGACTGCATACAGGAAAGTGCAATGCGGATGTGTATTGCTCATGAAGTCACATGCTAAAACACGATACATTTGACACAGTTATCCCCTACTGAGATGCCAATTTCCTACTTCTTTTTCCAAATATTTCTGCATTAAATCATTATCAATTTCGGATAGAAAATTTACCCTATAACAGTCTAATAACATAAGTCTGCTGATGTAAATAGACATGACGAATGCTGACATTAACATGGACTAAATTATGTTAGATCAAGTTCCTTATTGATTAATGACTTTATTGACTCAGGGTGGTACACCACCCAGAGTCTTATGCGACGCCTTATGAGGGGTCGCTTCAAGATAGTGAAACTTTATTTTTGAGTGTCAATTTTGACATGAATTCACGGTTCAAAAAATGTAAAAACTCGACAGATGGACAGATTGGACACTCGGGTACATGGAACATCGATCAATATGACCAATATTCTACTCTAACCATTTTAAATATTTAAATAAAAACATGTAACAAAATAAAACAAAAAAACTGTGCAGAGAAATCAAACAGTTAAGTACTAGAATCATTTTTCGTCTACATTACAGTCCACACAATTGTAGTGCTAAGTGAATGGGACCTATCTTGTATTACAGTGTGAGACGTTTTTTGTAAAACCTTTTTTACCCATCTCTCTCCTGTTATCTTGAATCATCTTGAAATATATTATTATGTGGACATATTGAAACATGGCACAATTTGGGTATGCTATCTGAAGGGGTGCAGCTGGGATATGTGTTGGGGGGTGAACAATCCCGCAGTCATCGACTGACGGCAGACGCAATGCATTAAACCGCGAAACAGAAACACAGATATCTTCGCCGTTTACACTCCGACCGAATCGCTTTTGGCAAAGAAGTGAAGTGGAAGATGCAGGCAGCCGGGCGATGGCACCACACCCACCTGTTTTTTGCCACACCCACCTGCTAGCCCACACCAACAGGCTGAAATGTCATAACATACTTGTGTGACACATGATGTGAGGGTAGTTTTGACCCAGGAACATGTTTCTGCTCACGGAATTGACAAATTATTTGATTGTTCCTGAAATAATATTTACAGATTCAGTTATTCAGTCATTCAGTCCATCAATTCAATCACTTTATCACCCTGACCCTGAGTCATTTGTGATGTTAATCACACGTTCAATCTTTAACAATTTGATATGTCCGGTTCTAATCCACGTTTGCACTATGTATCAGTTCACTTCAAAATCAATGCAGATCCAAGTCTAACATCGATGGTTATTCTGTGTATAATTTACTCCAACAAAAAGCCTATTCCTAAAATAGACATACACAAATGATAGCACTATTAAACAGGAACTGACTTCCATCCTGTATCATATTATGGGACCAGCTCCCATACAACTGGGTTGATATAGATAAAGGCAGGCGGGTAAGTCAATTACCCCCAGCAGCACGACTCTCCAGCTCGTCAATAACGCAATTAGGAAGCACCATCCCTGTATGTGAGCCACTCATCAGCACATTGTCAGATAGCGCGATATGATGGTAGCCTCCACACTAGCAGTGACAGTACTAGATACCCTCCTTATCTATGTAGAGAGCATGGGCTTCAGTCTACTCGTGGATTTATGAGTAGTTATCATAATCTGGCACAATGGCTGAGGGGGAGCGCCCCGACTGGTGTCTATATAAATATATAGCATACATGTACCACCAGTATAAGTGCACTCCAAATGAGCGGGAGACCACAGAGTGCTGGAGTGGCATCCCTGCTGATTATAACATAGCACCCGCTGATAATAACTACTATAATGCCCACTGTACACCCTAAGTGGATGCCCGTCACATGACACTCGGGCCCGGGGAGGCTTCCTTTCTGCTATCTCACTAAGTAGCACAACCCGGGGGATGTCACGTGACAAGAGGCCCTACTGGGGAGGCTGCTCACTAGATGGCACCACCTGAGACGGGTCACGTGATAATGCCCGCGGAGGCTGAGCAGACTAGATGTTATCCGTTTTAATAACAGGGTTTAGTGTAGCACTGCAGGGAAGATTTCAGGCTTATATAGACAGTATCACTGTGCCAGCGGGACTGCACGTGTGTTGAAAATCGCGTAAGAAATATGTTATTAAAAAGCACCCATTGGACACGTCGATCTTTGTCTCGTGATTTTAACAGCAGACTGGATCTGAGATTATACAGAGAACGTTCACCAATTACGTCACTGGCTAGGGAGTTGGGATTCTCCATGTTATAATATGAGTAAAGAAACCCGGTGATGAAACTTGACACAGGCTATCATTAATATAGACTAATTTGCTCAAAATAGGGACTAGGTTAGGTGGGTCTTGACAAGGGGTTTCCAAAATAAGTGACGTCATTTGTGAATGTTCCCCATGTTACTGTACTTCCTTCCTTAATGGTTTGTAAACTCTGGATCATACAATGGAATCCGATGGGCTGAGTCTGCTATGGGATACTTGATGGCAAATAACGTGTCTTCAGGTTTGGATGAATAGCGAATGTGGTCAATGTGTCCTGGTTCTTTTAGGCTATTGGGTAAGTTGAGTGAGGCCCATGCTGGAAGGCTGGTCGGGCTGATGGGATCTACTCATTGGAGTGAGTGAGCAGAGCCATATGGGGTGGGCGGGGGAGAGGGAGTGCATGCAGCCCCAACCAGGAGGCCAGTGTTCCGGGGGGGGGGGGGGGGGGGGGGGTACTCAAGTCTGAGATAGGTACCCAACCCCAAAGGACCCACGGAAGTGGTAGCGGTAGTGGTGGAATACTTGGGGGGGGGGGGGGGTGACTCTCGGCACCCCTGAAAATAGAAAGCTATAGGAAGGTACAATTCCAGAGAAGCGGGCAGTAATTGGGTCTCAGTAAGGTGTAAATGATAACATGTATGGAGAACAAATATAATCCATGTGTCCTGTACCCGGGCTCCTGTAGGCTGTACTATTTAGAGTGTATTTTGCATCATGAAATAAATGTACATTTTGTATTACAGGGGTCCTTGAAATAACAGAGGTGGTAGCTTATCTGTAAGGAATCAAGAGACTGTCCTCTGCATTCACTAGCAGTAGGAGGCGAGGTTTGGCGGTGCCTGTTTTTAGGCGGGCGTTCAGTTTGGTAGTCGGCAGGTACCGTCATAGAGTGAGTACACCCCCCCCCCCCTCGGGGCCAGTGTTTGGGCTAGAGAAATGATGAGTGGGAGTGGACTTGGGGCCCTTAGTGTGCCCAGTGTCCGCCTGGCGCGCTGTACGCTGCACGTGCCACACGTGTGGGGATTACGGGTCCCAGCGTAATAAAGACCGCCACCCGCCAAATTATTTATGTTGGGCTGAGTCATAAATAGCACTAACGGGCGCTGGTCTAAGACATCTGACCA